>CM050934.1:25281155-25801155 GCA_027789145.1 Solanum arcanum | reverse complement strand
GTTGCAGGCTATAATGTAGAATATGCGCGGGATGCGATCCTTAATAGTTCACTGTTGGCGGAAGCCAATGTCCCGGGGTCTCGGGGACTCATTCTGACTGAAACAAGGGGCGGGTCGGGGATTTCTGCCTTGTTATCAAAAAGGGAGTTGGGTAAAGCAAACTCTCTCCTTGGAGGAGCACGGGTTTAGTCAAGTAGAACCGGGTTGCGCTGCTTGATGCTCCGATCGAAAACAAATCAGTGGGGCCATGCCGGTACGACTGAATATGCGTTAGAAAGGTCAATCCCTCCCCTACGACACCAAAAAAACCGGGCCGAACTTCTAAACCGCCCGCTTCCATAGAACAATATCGTGGCAACGTAGACCTAAGTGGTCATATTGGATCCTTGGGAACCATCACAAGTACGGCCGGCCTATATATATTTGAACGAAAATGCCGTGTCGTCCAGCGGAGCCTAGAAGAAGGTGACTCGCGCAGACAGCTGACTCCTTTTCAATAGAAAAGAATAGCCAAACCAACCCAGCTGGCTGGTCAATCTCAGAGATCGTATCGGCCGGCAAACCGGAGACGGACGACCACGGTCCCGGCCTTACCAGCACCGGAGGTGTACTAATCAATGAACCCACGAAACCAACTTTCTTTTATGACAAAATAAACCAAGCCTAAGCGGTCACGACATCTTGTTGATATTGATTGAGTTGGAGGGACTGGACTTTCGCTGACTGAATCCATCCATAAACCTAGACCGCGGTAACCTTCGTAACCAAAGCGTCACGACAACATCCAAAGGTGACCTTTGGGTTCTTAAGTAGGGGGGCAAGGAGGAGCACGTAGGAATGCCGACCACTACATAAGCCACTAGTGGCTGAGAGAAAGCGAGATGCATAACAACTAAAAGCTCTTATATTTATATGAAAATAAAGTACTTAAAATTTTCACGTAAACTCACTTTAGTTTTAAATAGACTTGAAATCTTCGTCTCATGCCTAGAAATTGCTACTTGGTATTCATATCCAAATTTTACTTTTTGTTTGAATTCATTAGGAGATAGTAACAACAATCAGATAAGAGCGACAGTAACATTGTCTGTAAAGAGATTCTCTGTGGGAACGATCTCAACTCCAGTTAAGTTCTGTAAAGTGACAACGATCGTTTACACTCTCATTTGAGGTGTAAGTTTGGACGTATCAAATTTTGGTGTCGCTGCTGGGAATTTCAATCAGTAGTGTTTTACTAGCTTGTATTCGACTTGTAGTTATAATTTCCTAATTTTACTTGTGTTTTTATTTTTGATCTATTACAGATTAATCTGCTTGTGTATGTCCACCACCAGAAGTAAGCGAGACACATTGCTACTTTACGATCCAGAACTCCATAAAAACTTACGCAAGATGGTTAATGCTTAATAACTAGAGGCTTAGAGACAAAGGTTGGGCCTTGATGCTGAACTGGAAGTTGCACGACATGTGCAGCAAAATGTTGGATTAGTCTCACCTAGGGGAGTTGATGGAAACAGGGATGATGTATTTCCTCCTCATCGTTCCCCAGTAGCCCAAAGGGGTAGAGTTCAGCATCAAGCTCACATAATGTATGAAGAGGATGATGCTGATTTAGATGGAGTTGGAGCCACTGGAGCTATAGTGTTACCTGCGTTACCTCTAAGAGTGAAATACACTATCACCGGTACAATGATACAATTGCTTAATATCATAGGAATGTTTAGAGAGGCAGCTGGTGATGATGTGAATCAGCATCTGATGAATTTTATGTGGATCTGTAAATCTCAAGAGAATCATAGAGTTAATCAAACTGCAATGAGGCTAAGGCTATTTCCCTTATCTTTTACTGGGGAAGAAACTAATGGTTGAATGAGATGTCAGATGACTCTATTCAAACTTGGAGTGAATTAAAAGAGGATTTCCTAGAACGATTCTTTCCATAATCGAAAGAACTGCAAATGAAGGATGAGATCAGTACACATTAACAGTAACTAGGAGAAGCAATTCATGATACTTGGTGGAGGTTCAGCCAAAAGTTTGAAGAAATGTCCCAAACATGATCTTACTGAGAGGCATCTTAAATATGTTTTCTATAGGTCTCTTAATTATGTGACTAAACCTGTTGTTGATGCAGTCTGCAGAGGTTCATTTATGAGAAAGCCATTTGCTGAGAGCAGCAACTGTTGGATGAAATTTCCAAAAACAATAAGGCATTGTACACCAGAGATGCAGAAATAGGAGAATTCTGGTATACATATGAGATGTCAGCGGAACAGAGAAAGAAGGAAGAAGAAAGGGATTAAGACATGAAACATCTGACAACTCAAATTGATTTACTAATGAAGATATTGTGTCCAAGTCTGAAAAAGTGAATGTTGTGGGACAACAAAGCAGATAAGAAGATCAAGACATTGACATTGATGAGGAAGCTAACTACTTGGGAAACCAAGGAGGTTTCCGAAGATATGGTCATTTGAGGTTGATCCAAAGCTAAAAATTATTGAGTGAATTGTACAAATTTCTCTTTAGTTCTTTTTGAAACCTAAGATGTAACACATATCTTGCAAGAGCCTAGTCACAGTAGTTTCCTTTAACCAACAACTTTATAGAAAATCGATTGCCAATTCTAGTGATCACTATTAACATGATTGTCAATAAATGCATAAATCCAAAATATCAACTCCTATTTTTTAAAATCATTATGTCTCAACATAAGCTAGTAAAAGTTAGATTAATCGATTAAATTATTTTTCTATAGTAGTTTTTATAACAAAAATAAAACATGTGGTGGAAGCACTTGCGTTAATATCGGATAATAATTGAATTTGATAATCTGTAAAATTAATTCTATATGAGATTGATATTTAACTTGCATAGTCATTGTAGTACTTGGCGACTATGTGTGCTTGCATGTGTGTTTAGGAGCAACAAAAAGTAAAGCAACATGGGAATCAATACAATCATCGATTGAAAAAGAGTATCTATATTCTTCATGGATTGGGACTATTACATAGTTGGTAAAAAATGAAAGGTACATTTATGAGGACATTTGAGGTGGGTTTTGATTTATCTTCTACACACCTCAAATGAGATGATTATCGTATATTGAGTGTGATAAGTTTGAGTGTGTTGGATAGAGAAAATGATCAAAATGGTTCTTAATGTAGGGGAGTTGATTCTTTGTGGTCCTTAATCTAATTCACTTGTATATATGGTCCTTAATGTGATATAAAAAGTGATCAATTTGATCGTTTACCTTAACTATAACAGATTTATTAAAAATTTCCATTAAATTTAACCTAACCCCTCGTGCAACTCAAGCTTTCCCTTTCCCCGAGAAGGAAAGGGAAAGTTCTCTCTTTCTCATTTAAACACAGAGCTTCTGTTTTTTTACTACAAAATGTCAAGAATTTGAATCCCTAATTTCTACTCCAATTCAATAATGATAAGTGTTTTCTAATAGAAGCAATTCTTGAAGTCTTTCATTGTTATTAAAGAGGAGATAAAAGACACTAGTATTCCCTAGACTATGAGCCCGTTTGGATAGTCTTTAAAAAAAGAATCTTTTAAAAAGTACTTTTGAAAGTGCTAAAACTTTAAGTAGTTATGTGTTTGGATAAAAGTGTTTCAGTTGAAAAAAAGTTGTTGATGTATTTGGCAAATAAGTGCTGGTAAACACTTTTTTCAATCAAAATGTCTGAAATACACTTAAACTGTTAACATGATAAAAAGTTGATTAATATAAGATTTTTACTTAAAAAAACTAAATAAAATTAATTTATATTTTACATCCATAAGTAATAATATTTCCTATAATTCACATATTTCCTTATCATCACAATTTTTTATAATATAATTATAATTGTAATTATAATTATAATTATAATTATAATTATAATTATAATATTAATAATAATAATAAAAGTAATAATAATGATAATATTAAGATTAGTAATAATAATAATAATAATAATAAAAATAAAATAATAATAAAAATAATTTTTTTAAAAATAATAATAATAATAATAATAATAATAATAATAATAACAATAATAACAATAATAATAATAATAATAATAATAATTAAAAATAATAATAATAATAATATTTAAAATAATAATAATAAAAGAATTAAAGACAAAAAGGTAAAGTACTTGGTCAACCTAAAATGACTTTTAAGTTGGAAAAAAAACACCACTCACCCAGCTTTTAGTTTTTGCCTTACAATAAGTCATTTTGATAATTGTCAAACACTCTAATAAGTCAGAAACTGACTTTTAAGTCAGTTTGACCAGCTTTTAAGCACATCCAAACAGGCTCTATATCCGAAATTTCAGAGACACCTTAACTAAACTAAAGTCATATTACTCCCGAACTTATATTTTTTTATAATTTTGTACATCTTTTTGGATCACGTGGCCTTCAAACATCTCTCACGCAACTCAATTAAGTTGAGGCACGGCGTGTGCCACGTAAGCTAAAAGGTGTACAAAATTAAACAAAAAATGAGTTTAGGGAGTAATAGAACGTTAAATTAGTTAAGATGTTTCTATGATATTTTGGTCATAGTCTAGAGAGATAGTTCTGCCTTATTGCTTTAAAAAAAAATAGGCATTATTTAAAGGTAGATAGAAAAGCTCTAATCACAGCCTTATTTGAAGGTGACAAAATTGATCCACCATCAAGGATAGTAAGATACACTCAAATCATAAAAAAAGAAAAAAAAAAAAAATCATACCATGATATGGAGTTGATTCTTTGCCACCATTTCTTTTGATAAATGAACATTCTTAGTAATAAAGAAAAAAGTAAGTGTATACTTCTATAGTGAAACTTGAAAGAGAAGAAAATGGAGAAAATTATGGCACTTTTCACACTATGGCTTATAATGGTAATGAAAAAGTTTTCCTGATTTATTTTGTTATGGTTTCAGCATTTAACTTAACTTGATTTTTTTTTATGGATATGTTATTTTTGGGACAATGAATTAAAGTGATACTATTTTATAATACATTAAGGATTCGTTTCGTACAAAGATGAATAATGCAAGGATTACTAATGCTTGAGATTAGTAATGTATGGATTAATAGTACAGGGATTAGTAATGCAGGGATTATTCTTTCGAACTGTTTGGTTCATTGTTTCCCAACTCATCTTATGCTTGGATTGAAACTATATAAAAAAACTTCTTTCCAATTATATCCTTAAATTATTATGTAATTGAGTTAAGGTAAATAATTGCTGGACAATATAATTTTTTTATGGCATTCTAACTAGCTATGAGAAGAATAATTTTGTTGTCATGTGTGCCTTTTTTTTCACTTAAATTATTTGATGATAAAATATTGTTATCTTAGTATTGATTACTTACCAAATAATAATTTTAAATTTTTTTTAGAAACAAGATAAATTATCAATTTTTAAAATTGAAAAGACGACAAACAATAGTAAAATTGAATAAATCATCTACATTTACACATAAAAGTTATAAGTCGTAATTTTTATTATGTATGCAATTTTATAAATTGTTAAAAATAAAAATAATTAGAAAATCACACAAATATTTATATACATTCAATTAAGATCACAAATGTCATGCGGTGATATATTTACGCTTTTAAATAGTTAATATTAAACAACTCACATTTTAAATATTGTATCAATTTGTATTGGATTTATTTAGTGATAAACAACTTTTCTCTAATTAATTTGTATGTTAATCTATTCAAATAAATTTACTAGTACAAATATAAATCATAAATCAAGAAAATAATTTAAATACTTTGAGGGATATTTTTGTCATTATATAGACTTATCCCATGGCATTATATATATGTATTACTAATCCCTCTAAATGAAAGATATTACTAATAATTCTATAATACCATGTATGAGGTATATAACTAATTCATTAATTAGTTATACATAAGTCCAAATCTCTACCAAACATAGTATTAAATAATATCATACATAATATATGTACTATTTGTTTTAATGCAACCTACCAAACAAGCCCTAAGTACTATATAGATAAAGTAAAAGATATTAAGGATCAAAAGTAAAGTAACTCTCTCTCGTAGACCATTTTCTCGTGTTGGATACATAATACTTTATTTGTGATGCATTTGTTTATGAGCTCTGTTGTATTATGAATGTGACTTTATTATTGCAATTATTAATGGAATAACTTTCTGTGAAGTCCAGGTTGTGAATTACTCGTAGTTAATATTACTGATTGATGACTTAAGAATTTGATTATATCATGTTGACATAGAGGTATTGAAACCTTTTTAATGATTAACTTTGTATTATATACTTGTTCCATACATATATTTATACAAATTTTCTTGATGCATAATATTTATCTTATTAAATTTATCTTATTAAATATAGATTGCTTAACTATTCTCATAGAGATATCTCCGTTTACGTACTTAGCAAGTTGTTGTTTAACGTAGTTCAGCGGAGAATGTAAAAAGATATCATCATCATGGTTTGTTAGCCTTGTACCTCGCTTAGCTAATATATCTGCTACATAATTTCCCTGCCTGAAACTATGTCGGACTAGTTGATTTTGATGAAATTCACATTTATTTAGAAAAAACTTTCATCTATTCATTTTATATCGAAGGAAAATAGTTTAACATAAAATTATATTCTTGCAAAAAAAATTAAGATGAAGATGTTGAAAAGCTAATCTAGGCTACAAGAATTGACATTTCTGCCCTCGTGTATGAACCAGGGCTTCGACAATGTGCTATATACTTTTACATTATGTAAATATAATATTTATAAGTGGGAACATTACAAATGAAAAGTTGAAATACCAAAATGCCCTTGTAAAATTAAATGATTGTATTACCATTTTTAAGGTAAAAGAAAGAAAATTGATTTTCCAACATTTAGTTATCCTTTTTCACTAATTCTTTTCATTTTATATAATAAGAAATTCTAAAGTCTGTGAGTAACATTTCAAAAGTTGAAAGATCACAATTGATTTCTTTTCAAATTTGTCTTTTCCCATTATATTTAATTAATAATTAGATAATTAAACAATAGCATATTAGATAATCGCACCATCATAAAAATTCGTTCCTATTCTCTTCAGCAACATTAATAAACCAAAGAAGATATAATTCCTCATTAAACAATGGTATAATGTCATTAGGTAAAAACTTTTTCATTTTTTTTTTATTTATGTATTATATTTAAGAATCCAAAAAAACATAATTTTACATTAAATATTATATTCAAATCAGTTATAAGTCTTTTCACCTCTCCTAATATTTCTTATATATTTAAACTCTATTATCACTATATTTCTAATTGTATGAGCAGTAGAAACTAAACTTCAATAAGGTGGAGTAATACTTTCATTGTTTTTGTTTTTTTTATATATGAAACTACTTTTGCTTTATAAAATCTTGAATTGATGTCTAATTATACAAATAATAGAATCTGAACTTATTTAGAGGGAGTAATACTTTTATTAACTTATCAATGAGCCTACTGCAATGCTGATTATTCTAGGAAAACAGTTAATGTGAGTAAAAATAGGCACAAATCTATCATATGTTATATTCTTAATTGTATTGTTTATTTAATAATATTATATGATAGAGATGTGATTTTTGCTAGGATGGGTTTAGGAGATGGCAAGTCATGTGAAATCACTGGACAAAAAGCACTTATAGAGATAGGAATGGAAGGCTTTTATGGTGATTCAATGCCTGAAAAGAAGCAAGTTAATCCTGATTTTCAAGTTGGTACACATTTCATCAGTAGCCATCTTATTAGAGAGATTGATTTTGCCACTATACATGCATACACTGACCAATCATAAATTTCTTAAACATCTCTTTTACCTTATGGTATAAACAAACTTATATTTAAAAAAAAAAAAAAAAAAAAAAAAAAAAATGTGGAGACTACTATTCCTTTAAAAGAGGACGAAAACTTTAAGGCATTAAATATTTTGCAACTATATTGCTAACATTCAAAATTATGTGTTGTGACGTATTAAAAAAAAAGTACTCTTAACAAGTTGAATAATTGATATATTATAAGAATTGTATATTTAAAGTCGTTATTGTATTACATTTGAAATCACTTGATAATAACATTTTTGTATGATGTGTCATAAACACCGTTCATTGATTCAAGCTTGAATTTTACACATCGTACGTACGCTTATATATTAGAAGTATTTATACTAATTAGCACGATATACACGTGCAACGCACGTATTCGAAAACTAGTATTATTATACACTTTAATACTGTAATTACTATCTAGAATATATGAGCTAATTATTGCCCACTTCTATAGTTGAATTTTTGAGATATTCAGGTCAAACTTTACTCAATGTTGGTTAATTTGATCTTCAATTCATGGCTTCTATTCAATTCAGCCTTACCAAATGGTTCAAATTTGAGTTCAATCTAAATATGGGTTAGTGTGCAATTATAAGAAAAAGATAATTTGCCACGGAAACAGTTCCAACACAAAATGTAACAAGAGGAAATTTGTTAATATTCTTTGATTAGTATTTACAAAAGTATGTGAAAACAGACTGATAACAAGTCAGGTTTCAAACTAACCTATATTAATTGTTGGCCTTTATGGTTACCACTTACCTGACACAGCAAGTAGCTTCAATATCTCTAAAACAATTACAACTTTATAGTGAATCAGTCATCTACTCTTATTCTATTGTTCTACATTCTCCTGTATTATATTCTCCACTGGTGGGGTATACAAGTGAAGAGAATCAAGACTGCAAAATCACCAAGAAAGATAAGTCAGAATAAAAAAAAAAACATGTTGCAAGGTAGTGTGCATGTGTATTATCGATCAGTTAAAACCGTAATGAAGGGGTCAAAGCTATGAAGGAAGCACAGATAAGTGAGGCAAGGATAAAAGACGGGTAAGGGGTGGGAACAAACATTAGAAAATGTAAGGTGGAACTTGTGAAAGGGAGACAAATTGGCAATACACAACTGGATGGTCAGGTCGGGGAGTAGAATATTAAACCAAAAGATAAAGGCTGGATGTGCAACTCTCAATAACATTCCAAGGAATTGTTTAGTTTTTGATGTAATGTTGTGTATGAGTTATGACTATGGTATAACCTTGTAGAGCAATACAACATGTTCTATTGGATTGTACCAGAGGCCTATTTGTTTTGATAAATTCTAGTGTTGTGTCTTGTGTAAGTAAAATCACTTGAGTGCATAAATTAATAGTAAAAAGAATTCTTTAAAACTATGACAAACCTGCAGTTTTGAGGAACTCGCCATGACGGTGGTAATGATCTCTTCAACGTTGGTGGCAAAGACAAGAAGTTTTTCCAATCTTGAAGCACGACTCTAAGATCATGAAGTTTACTTTCCAGCCCAAAACAACAATTAGCATGCATTGTACATACTAAATTCAAATCTTTGCTTGGTTCACAAAATCCACCAAAATATGTTGTATCCAAGAATCTCATTTTGAGATCAATATCAATAATGAATGAATCATACTTTATATTGTTAAGAACATCTTGATCATGCAAATTCGGATATGTTTCTCTTGAGGTGTACCAAAACTTGTAGAACTCAATAGATCTGTTATTCGATCTCACAAACAAGAAACCACCATTAGGTCTATTCTCTACGTCTTCAGGGTTTCCTAAGAAATGATCACAAGCTATCTGAAAATCTGCATCCTCGTAGAAGTGAGGAAATGGATCTCTGAACCACATGACATCAGCATCCTAGGAAAAAAGAACCAATGAAGTGTTTAAGTGTTGCATGCACAGGACTACGAAATTTCTACTCTAAATTAGGTGAAGACAACTACTACAAACAACGCCGCATCCAAAATTGCACAACACATGCACATTAATGAACATATTTATTTAATCGATTAATGATGATCCTTCTGTTGAGGCCAACATCAGCTCACGTAGGGATAGGAGGTCTCTTAAATGGTATTACAGAATCCTCTCCTCATGACTAGGTTCTTTTTATCTGAGTTAGGCTGCAAGGTCCATTAACGTAGCATCAAAACCAGGCCAATTTCAATATGGGGTCCCCCGTTATATTGTTCATGCTCTAGATGTCCAGTATTAGGTGAGTGGGGGTGTTGACTGCCACATCATCCCACATAGAGATGATAACTCCCTTTATATGTTTTTGGGAAATCCTCCCCTCATGAACTAGCATAAATACTGCCAAACATGAGTAGCATATACAGCGCACATGATATTATAGGTAAATCAGAACTTTACTACTTCTCTTTCAACCTTGTAAACTTACAGGTCATATGGACTATCATAGAAAAGAAATTTGAGTTGCCATCAAAGCAATATCAATGCAGAAGGTTTCAGTTAGTCTGATTTAAGGCCCTGCACTTCAACAAAAGACCTTCTAAAGTAACGATTCTTGCCAGCTTTGTTAAAATTACCGAGCAACAAACAAGGAAAGAAAAAGAAGTAGCAGAGATCTAGATCAAAGAACATTGATGCAATCTGCTACAAATTACAATGTCGAGCTAATACAACCCATTTTGTTTCAGCTCTTTAGTATGAATAAGGAAGAAACAAGCATTGTCAATGAGATAATGAATGGCCTTCCTGTTGAGGAGTGGGCTAACATATACTTTTGGTGTATCTCACATTATATGTCTATACTCTTTGAATTTCAACATTATTCCCAAGTTTGAAATATGCATCTTTCCTCCAAGTATACTCCTTGTTAGTTAGTGAAATAATTTTTTGTACTGACAGTAGATGTTTAGAACTTTTATTACTTTGAGGCACATGCAAATTAATTGTAACATGATTACCTGGAAGTTTCTAAAATTTCCACATGCCAACTTCCTAGGGTGGCACTAAGAATCCCGATAAACCTCTTAAGAAAATCTCTTATCATAAAAACAATCTAACACACTTATACACCAGGGATCTCAAATTAGAAAACAGAATGGTAGATTTTCAATTATAATTATTGATAAATACAACATCTTTCAAATCAAGTTCTTAATGACCCTGCAGAATGCTCATTAAAAGCCAGCAAAGAGAACATCTCAAAGAGAAGTAGCATTCTCATATTCCCCGCCCAAAAAAAAACAGAATCTTTTCCAGTCCTTGGCAGTTGTCAAGTAAGAAAACATAACTCTCATATATCTTGTGGAAGCTATTAAAGTACCTAATTGGTGGTCAAGAAGTGACTCTAGGTTGTATATTTCACCAAACCATTAGAAATAAACTATACATGCCATTGCACTCAGTGCTACCGATGCTCAGGAAACAAGCAACCAAATCATTCAATATCAGAAACTAGAAGACTATTACCAATTAAATTCTGAATTGAATTATTTTATCTGAAAAAATAAAACTGAAATCTCTTCTTGTTTCGTCGCTACTAGATAAGTGGAATACCTTGGCAGTTTTAGCAAGGAGACAACAAAGATCATGCTATAAAGCAATACATTTTGTAGTACAATGCATTAAATCTATTGTAAGATTTCTTCAGATCTAACATTATCCAAAAAAAGTATAAGGACAATTGAAATAATAATGAAACAAGTATTAGAATGTATACCGTGAAGACAAAGTTGTATCCCATTTCAAGAACACCCTTTAAGAAGTCGATCCGTGTCCACATCATCTTTAGGTAGTCATGAGTCATGAAATAAGCTTCCTTTGAAAAATCAACCCCTTCACTTACTAGTGCATAGCAATGAGTATGTACAACCAAGCACCGGGAGAATGCCTTCTCATCTAGGGCAATTATTACTAAATGATTCAAAAGCTCACGGGTCTGATTGCCAATTCTGAAGCTTTCAAGAAAGAGATCAATAACAGAAGAAGGGGCAGCCCACGCTTCATTTAAGGTCGTTAAAATCACGGTTTTATCCTCCATAGCAGCATCTTTCAAAACCTTTTCAAGCTTATTCTCCTGAGTATCCTGAACCCATAAAGGATTTTACATGAGATAAACGGAGCCAGAAATGTGTCAAGAAAAGCTTAAACACAGCAGCAAGTGAGATTCAAACTCGCGACCACCTAACGCATGAACTTTTCAAGCATGCCAGAAACCACTAGGCTACAACACTTCATTATTTCAAGTGTTTGTCATTCAACCATTTAGCATAATATTATGCTACTTGTATATACCGTATAATTTTCCAGGTGTCCAAGCTACGCCGACTGCCGATGTTACCATTATTAAGATATATGATAGTTTTGTAAAACGATAAAGAGTTCACTAGTACTTCCTAACCTAAACCCCACCATTAATTGGGGGAAAGGAGAAGAAATCTTAAGCAAAAATAAAAAACTTAAAAGACAATTGTTAAAATTATTATACAAGAATTGTGTTGTATTAGAAATTCTATCCACTTGTAAATCGAGCATATTAATAACAATAATGTAATTTGTAAGGGAAGAAAAACCCACATTGTTATAAATAAATAAAATTAAAAAAAAAAACAGAGACAAATTGTGTACATATATATATAGATTGTATCAAAGTAGTTCTCACCGATGGAGGAGGAAGGGAATCTGAGGGAGGTATGAAGAAGAAAACACGAGGTGCATGGGAGGTGAGAGATTCCGGGATCTTGAATCCGATAGTTTCACCAGCTTTGTAAAGGACAAACCAAGAAAGTGAAGCGAGAATGAATAATAGGGCCACCGTACCGATACGGCGGAGGAATAAAACCGAATTTGCAGCAGTAGCACAATTACAATCAGTAAACATCTCCGCAAGTGCTGAAGAAGAAAAGGAGAAGAAAGAGAGAAGAGCATTTCAAAATTGATCATCTCGTAACAAACTAATCGAAGCCGTATTTGTAGGCAGTGTGAACGGATCATAATTCTTCTCTCTCTCGACAAATGGGAAATTTTGTGAATCTGAGTTTACAGGTGGAGAGAGGTAACCTAACTTCAAATTTGGCTGTATTGAATTGACTTAGAGCCTGTTTTACCAAAAGTTCAAACCGTAGTTCTGTTTTGATTTATTTAATTTGTTTGGCGATACTCAAAACAAACATTTTAAGTTAAAAATTTATTTTAAGCCAAAATTAAAAGTTCTGAGTAGGGTCTTTTTTTTTTTTTAGCTTATAAGTTGTTTTAAGTTGACCACATTTTTATCTTTTTATGTTTAATATTTTTATACAATCTCCAAATTACCCATATAACCCTAACATTTTTTTCTTCCATTTTTCCCTTTTCACGTTTGACATAACAACTTCAGCACTTTTATCCAAACGCATAACTGCTTATTTTAAAAATAAGTTTCAGCACTTTTAAAAGTACTTTTTAAAAGCTGTTTTTATTAATACCATCCAAACGGGCGCTTACAATAATATGTACTCTCTCCTCTCTCATTTTCTACAGTATAAAATATTCCTATCCCTCCATTTTTATTTATTTATTATGTGATTTATTTTTAAAATTAAATTAAATAATATTAATTTATATTTTAAATAAAAAATTTAATTTATCAAAACTATGTAAAATAAAATTATACATTACCTTTTTTATATATTAATATGATAAAAAAATATATTATAAAATATAAATCAAAGTTTTTATAGTTTGATTTTAAAAATAGAACGTATGATAATCAATAATGGACAAAGGTAATAGCTCTTTGCTCATTCGAGAACGAATTTTGCGAGACTAATCTAATCTTATTCAACCTTAGATGGGAATTAGGGCGAAGCCTGGGGCGGTCTCTGCCTTCTTAACACGCGGCTGACATGTTTTGTGTTTCGAGATTCAAACAAATCTATCTTTGATAATAAATTTTTTCATAAATCTTTTAAATATTTATCAATTATTGTGACTTATAATATTTTTTATATAGTTTACAGACATATAAATTTTATTTTTATAAAAAATGAAATTATCATGTGTAAATTTACGATTAAACTTAAATTGTTTGACTCTCAAAAAATAAAAAAATATCATATAAATTAAGATAGAATGAGTATTAATTTAAAAAATAAAAAATAGCTATTTATTTATTTCATTTTTTTGTTTCTTACTATTTATATTTTCTCTTATTCTATAAGAGGGAGTTTGCACGGAGCAAGCTTCTCCCCGTCAACATAAATTTTATTATGTATGAAATACGTTATGTTATATTTGTACGTGACATTGTTTGTATGACAAATGAATATAAATAGAACCCATTTATCAAGCTAATAAAGGGACATCGTTAATATCCTTTGTCATTTTCTTTTGTTTTATGCCCCCTTTCTCAATATACTGTGTGTTAATTTTTTCTTAAATATGTTTTTCTTTATATAAGTTTTTAGTTTATTATTTTAATATTATTTTTCTATTTTATATTATTTATTCTATTATAATAAATATTTTTTTTGATTTTTTTTAATTTATAAAATCAAGATATAATAGTTTTCTAATCCTATCAATTATTTTTTACAAAAATATAAATAACTTTTATAAGATTGTGAAAATTCTTTTTAAGGAATAAATAATTAAAATTATTATTTATATTATTAATTTCTTAAGAAATGTCTAAAAAAGTTAATAGCAAAATATTAATTAAATTTTACTTACCTTGAATTTTTTTAAAAAAAAATTGTATAAATTGACGAAAATAATGTGTATATATGTTGGTGTTTATGGATGTATTTCGTTTTTGAATTTTATTACAATAGTATCAAAAAACTTATATAATTGTTTGTCAAGATCATTGATATTCTTTCCGTTATATTTACTTGTTGAAGAGTATTTGTGGATCGAAATGATTTTGGATTATAAAATTGTTGAAAGGAAATAAAAGAACATATTTAACTTTTACCTTCTTTATTTTCATATTAATAATCTACTTTTTCTTTTACAAATTGCTTAAAATATCATAAATAGAATAATAGTTTTATTAATTTACACCTTAACTTTTTTTTGGTAAGTTTATAAATTTTATTAATACTATTAAAAAGAATTCATTGTTATAATAAAACAAAAAGTTGTAATTAATTATAACTTAAAAATTAACAAATAATTTTATATAACTATTTTTAATAATATAAATAATTAATATTGAAATGAAAAAATAATATCAAAATGTTAAAAATAAAATAGTCGGGCAAGACTTTTTAAATTTCATATTTTTCATAAATGAAGTTATTTAAATATGAAATTTGAAACAATTGTTATAAAAGAAAAAAAAAATAAAAAAGAGAAAAAAAATGTGAAAAGGAAGTGGGAGAGGAGTTTAGTAAATTTTCTAAAATAAATTCACTTTGCAAAATATAAATAGACCTTATACGACTCTGGCCTGCCACATCATAGTTATGCCCACATGCATGATAAAAAAATTTCGCCTGCTTGGGTATAGGTCTTTTTTTTTTTTGATATTTTATAATTATTTTGCTACTAACCTGTTGTACTATGTGCTACTGAAAATGTACTTTTCCCAAATTAGACAAAACTACTATTTTGTTCCTATATATACTTTATCTTGAGAGTATGGGGCCTACTTCACAGGTGTTTAATTTTAAAGAGGTTGCTGGCATGCAGATCTGAAGTAATTTATATTTATATTAGCATTAACTAATTATTATATGCAAAAATCTTAATAATAGGATAAAATTTATCCAGGGTAGTAAAATAAAATTAAAAAAAGCCCCCAAAAGTGAAAAAAAAATCACTGTATCACGATAATTCCCACAATGTTACTGGAAATTTAATAAAGAAATATTCTTCAAAAGTATTTTCTATAAAAACAATAAATGAAATGTAAAAGACTAGCATAATGAAATATTTTAAAATGTAATCAATATTGAAATTATTCTATTTTTTAGAATGAGTAGTATATGATATACTTAAATATATTTAAAATTAGATAAATAAATTAAAATAAAGAAAATATTTTTATACTGAAAATTATAAAGACTTAGATTTAAATGTACTTTTTATTATTACCTCAAAATAACTAAATTCATACTTAAAAGGACTACTTGGTTAAAAGACAAACTCTATATAGAAATTTTAATTTAAAAATTAGTGTAGTAATACGACAATACAAAAAATTTCACACAATTGACATAATTTATGAGAAAAATAACCTAATATTATATGAATTAACAATGGTTTAATATATGTTGATTAAGTCTTAAGTGAAGAAAATAAAATACATAATTTTTAATATTGTCCTTCAATTTTTTTTAGAAAAAGAAGATAATGTTCACTCACATAAGATTTTAGAGAAAGGAGAGCAAGACAACTTACTCCGATCATAAATATTTATAATTTATTTTAAAATTAAAAATTTAAAAGTATTTAATCAGAATTACTTTAGAATTATTAAAAGTTAATAATATTTATTTTACAGCTGAAAAATAATTTATAAATAAAAATTGCACGGGCTCTTCGTCACTAGTTTTTCTAGATATAAGAGGCACCTAGCACCTAAATATACAGAGATTTAAAAAGGAAATAAGGAAGATACTAGAAAAATTATAAGTTTATTCTTAATTAATTTTTTTTAAGGGAGGTAAAAGACCTTGTTGTGACGACAAAATGGGAATGAAAGGGTACCGGCTAATTGTTGATATCATTTATAGATTTAAAAGTACTAGACAACTAAAACTATTTAATTTTTTTAGAATTTATGTAATGGACTAGGGAATTATTTTGAGAGTAGAAATTTATTTTCTAAATTAAGATTATTGTATCCCCATTATGCCATTTACGACTTGTGAGGATGGGTGACACAGTTCCTAAGGTAATTAGGAAGAGTGTCTAAGTGAAGATGCATAAACTACTTGATGAATTCTCAACGATGTCTCATTTTTTGAAGTGTAACGATCAATGCAAAACATTATTGCTGAACCCACAAGGATTGGAATCAACACAAACATGATCTACCAAGTTTGGAAAAGACTAGAGTTTGTGTATTACAATGGGATTTCAACTCAAGAGGTAGAGATTAATCGCAACCAAATCGAGGATAGCGTTTGGTCTAGGCTATATTCAATATTCTCTCGAATTATCAAACGTATTTCTTTTGGATTTTCTCAAACTCTGAGACATTTACCATGAAACACTAAATATTGCTCGAGTGGATAGACAATCCCTATCTCATATATATCATTAAATGAGAAATTACTTTAACTATCCCAATTTATAGAATAATTTCATCAAGTCCTCACTATTTACTCTTACCCAACTCCATTTTTGATTTCTCAAGCCAAAATGATGTATGAGAGCTCAATCAATGTTTGTAACCACTGATTTTCAGATAAAAACTTCAAGACAACGAAAGATTCTTATCATACAATCAATTTTAGAATCAATAAATCAACACTAATTGGTGTTTTACATCCACACCTTGTACACACACCCCTACCTAAAGATATAGTTGCTCATAAAAGAAGAAACTTAGACTATACTTATGCGAGAAATCTTCATATCAAGCTAAATTTTTTTTAACAAAATTCCAAGCTTATAGTGATGCAAATATGAGGTTTCTCCCTCTACAAGCTAGAAAGGTTGTTAGCTAATTTCTCTTACTACATAATGTATAAATTCTAAAATTGTCTCTCCTCATTATTTTCAATAGGTATGAAGATAAAGGTACATAATTACATAAATTTATATTTTATCCTAAAAACCTTCTTAAGTGAAGCACTTCATTCCTTGAATATGTTTTTGCCCCTTGAGCTTCCACTCTTGACTTGTGCTAGAGAGGCAAAACACTGATACACAATTATGCAACGCTAATCACATCACCGCACGTAGATCAGGAATTGTATCATGCCAATGGGTCACCTAGCGCTTAAGCTGTTTTGCTCCAGTCAAGTTGTCGTTTAGTCCGCGAGATGCCAATTGGAACCTACGCAACGTCGGTTCCGTGCTTTAATAATTTAAGCTTCAAATTCATCAAACTTCTAGCAACTATTTTCTATGGAAAGATCAATTAGTGAGGTTTTGGGCCGGACTTTTCCAAGGAATGCTTACGTACATGCTGTTCGGTTTTAAAAAAAGTGTAAATGGAAAATGAAGAGTTGTGACTTTTATGAAGAGTTGTGACTTTTATGAAATGTTGAGACTTTTATGAAAAGTTGTGACTTTTATGAAAAAGTTGTGACTTTTATGAAAGATGACGATCTTTCTAAAAGATTGTGACTTTTCCAAATGTTTGTTACCTTTCCGGTAAGGCATAATAAAAACCTTTTTGCATTACCCTTTGTTTTTTATAAATTGAGGGATTTCCTCTTATTTTAATATAGAATTGTGGACTTCTTCTTCAACTACTAAATCTAGTATTCTATGTGTACTTTACTGCCGTTGAGTTTTTGGCTGACATCGGAGTTTTTGGTATCTATACTCTGGTGATTGAGATCATTTTACCCTGGGAGATCATATTCCAAATCAAACCTCGGATACTAGAGGGGAATAATTTCCTTAAGGGGACACTGTGAGTTCAGTGGACTTGATCATTCTCCTATTAAAAATTTTCCAGATTCTAGTACGTGTTTTACAAATTTTAGATTTGTGAATTAATTTCAGTTCTTCTATTCTTTTGTTCTTCACAGGTTCATTAAACTTGGTAACTTCGTGTTTCTGCAAAGTTCGTTGGAATCAGTAAGATTCTCTAGACACATATTAACAACAATTCTTCTTTAAGAAAAATATTTCGTATATTTTTTTTTTAATTTGTTTCTAATTCTAGTTTCGCCACTAGTTTTAATTTTCTAGTTGTTAAAATGTTCTTAAACTTTGTTGTCTTACAAAGATGTTCAAAGTTTTGTTCAAAGTATGTTTGGATTACAAAATGAACAACAATTTTAAGGAAATTATTATACTCTTAGTGTTTTTTGTATTCTACCGATTGAGAGAATCTGATCATGGAAGTAGAAGATAAATGCATTACTTCTCCATAATTCGTTGCTTTGTTTAGTAAGGTCGAAGTGAGAATGTAACAGAAAATTTTTATGGTATTCCGTTTAAAGATTACCAGGTAACTTTCTTATTAGATTATCTAAGGAGGAAAATAGTTTCTAAGAGTTATCATCTTTGATTTTTTATTTTTTTTCTTATATTTATCTTTGGAAAAATATTTGCAAACCATATAATAAAAGTATTTGCATAGACATGAATATTGGTGAATAGTCATTTGTTATGTTTTTATAAAAATAATATTTGGACTATATTGTCTTTATTGAACCCGATGAAACTTTGTTCATGGGTAGTTATATAACAATCATATTGAAAGTTATGGAAATGTCCTTCTGAAAAGGACATTTAACAATCTAAACAATGTTTGTATCACACAAAATTGTAAGAAATAGGAATAAAATATTAGTGAGGAAAAAGCTACCTCGCGAAGAGCTTTTCGAACTCAATGTTTTTATTTGTTCTTACTTGCTTGAGTCAATGTTTGTGACATGAACACTTGGGGTATGCCAATTACAAACCCTTGTAAGGAAAGCTGATCAACTTAGAAGTATTACCTAACTTTGAGTGCAATAAATAAAAATGTCAAGTTTTTGTGGAATCCAAGTATGTTGAGCATTCTTATAAATCTGTTGAAAGAAATTCTTATCCCTTAGAATTTGATTTACACTGACATTTGTGATATGAAGTTAACACCATCTCATGGTGGAAAAAAGTATTTGTTACTTTTATCGAGAATTGCATTAGAAATGACTATGTCTATTTGCTAAATAGTAAGGATAAAACAATAGAAATGTCTAGACAATGTAATATCGAAGTTGAAAATCAGTGTGAAAAAAATATACGAAGTGATAAGAATGGAGTGTATAAATCTCATTGTGTAGAAATATGTTTGGAAAGTGGAATATCCATCAAACTACTGTCATATTCACCTCAATCTAATGAAAAAACGAACGTTGAAAGAAATGATGGATGCATTATTTATAAGTTCGGATTTACGCAAAACTTGTGCGGAGGAACTATCCTTACTGCAAAAGGGAACAACAAACAGTTTTGTCTTTTTAGAAAGAAAGCGATTTTGTTTGATCAGAATACAATCTTTTCCATATGAGAAATGGAAAGGAAGGAAATCCAACTTGAAATATTTCAAAGTGTGGGGGTATCTAGTCTAAGTTCCTATTCCTAAAAGAATTAAAATAGGACATATGACTGTGGACTGTAAAATTAGACTTGAGTAGTCTAGAGAAGGGTCTAAAAGGCCTAGGAAATGAAAAGAATAATGTACTTAATAAAGAGATTCAGAGGCTTGGTAAATGTTAAAGGACATTTACTTCCTTCGAATATGATTTTGTAACATTTCATGTGTCTTCTGTAGACTTATTCTTTGGAAATATGGTGTCAATAAAGAATACTGGAAGTTAATTGATCTTCTTCAAGAAAATAAACCTTTGGGTTCAAAGTGAATCTTTAGAAGGAAAATAACAGTTGATGAAACTGTTGAAAAATATAAAGCAAGACTTTGTGTCAAAGGCTTTAGACAAAAAAAAATAAGATTTTGATCTTGTCGATATATATACTCCTTAGTAATTAGAATTACATCGATTCGGATGCAAAAATTATTAGTGTGGTATATGACCTCCAAATTCATCAAATGAATGTGAAAAGAACTTTCTTAAATGTAGAATTTGGAGGAAGAAATTTACATGGAACAACCCGAGAGTTTTGTGGTTCCTGGTAAATAAAATAAAGTGTGTGAACTTGTTAAGTCATATTATGGAAGCACCCAAACAATGACATAATTTGATCAAATCATGTCGGCAAATGGATTGAAGAATGATGGAAGTGATAAATATTTTCACATTAAAATCATAAGTTCATTGTTTGTTTGTATATTGGTGATATGTTGATCATCAATAGAGACACTAATGACATAAATGCTACTAAACGCATGCTATAAAGCAAATGTAATGAAAATTATTGGAGTTGCTAATGCGATCTTAGATATAAGAATTCGTAGAACTCCATAATGTTTAACATTTTCACGGTCTCATTGCATTGAAAAGGTACTTAACTAGTTCAAATATTTGGATGTCAATATTGTCAAGTCTCCAATAAATGTGAGCTTTGCATTTCAAAAGAGTGAAAATAAAAGTCACTCACAATTGGATTGTGCTATAGTTTTGGTAAGCATGATGTATATCATATAGTGTGTGCGATCAAATATAGCATTTGCTATTTCGAACTGAATCGGTTCACAAGTGATCCCAAATAAATTCATTAGATGACAATAAATAGAGTTCTGGAGTATATAAAATAATACTTAAAACTATGTCTTGCATTATAACAATATCCAACAATATTGAAAGATATAGTGATGCAAGTTGAATCATTGGTCGAATGAAGTAAAATTCACGAGTGAATATGTATTTACTATTGGTAGAGGAGCAGTCTCTTAGAAATATTTCAAAAGAGACATGTATAGCTAGCTCTACAATGATCTTTGAGCTAGGTGCTCTAGATAAGGTCGGTGAATAAGTTGAAAGACTCAGAAATTTCTTGATAGATATTATATTTTGGCCCAAACCATTGACATTAGTATGCATACACTTTCACAATCAAGATGAAATATGTAGGGCATGAGCATGACGTATAACAGAAAGTCTCGTCATATACGACATAGACATGATACCGTTAGAAAACTACTCTCTAGTGGAATTATCAGAATTGACTATGTAAAGTCAAAGGATAATGTGTCGGATCCACTAACAAAAAGGCCTAACTAGAGAGTAAGTTAAAAGATCATCTAAGAGATTGAATTTACGGCTTAGGACAAGTCATCATGGCGGTAACTCTATCTAGCCGACTGGAGATCCCCAGAGCTAGATTCAAGGAGAAAAACAAAGTTGTGAATGACGGTTTGACATTGTCAACAAACTCAATCCATTCTCATGATGAAGACAATGCTCAGGGACAAGGATACAACATTAAGGCTTGTTAATGAGTTAATAAAGCTTAATGGTTTTAATGATTTGCTAAGTTTGGCAGAGTTGACCAAATAGTGTATCTACGCGATAACATGGTTAGGAATCACCTATGTGAGTGTGAAGTGTAATTCGCTTCAAAGAAGATGATTGTCAAAAGCCCATCTCTCTATACACTCATGAAACCAGGAGGTGTTCATAGCTTAAAAGAACACAACCGTAAGAACCATAAATGGTAAAGGGTTAATTGTGTGACATATGATTGTCTAGGTATACACCAAAGTACGACGGTTCAAAGATATCGCATCTACCGATTGATCGAGTATATCCGATATATGTTCACTACGGAAAGTCCAAGGGGAAACCTACTTATCCAGATGCAATTAATTCTTGCTTGTAAAGTACACATGCTTATCTGTTTCTCTGTCTTCGAGTCATTCCCCATTCATGCAGGGGATTGTTAGGTTTTTAAAAAGGTGTATATGGAAAATGAAGAGTTGCGACTTTTACGAAGAGTTGTGACTTTTATGAAAAGTTGTGACTTTTATGGAAATTGTGACTTTAATGAAAGGTGACGACCTTTCTAAAAGATTGTGACTTTTCCAAAGGTTTATGACCTTTCCGATAAGGCACAATAAGAACATTTTCACACTACCCTTTGTAAACTATAAATTGAGAGATTTCCTCTCATTTTGATATAGAATTCATGGACTTCTTCTTCAACTACTAAATCTAGTATTGTATGTGTACTTTACTGTCGTTGAGTGATTCACTGACATCGGAGTTTTTGGTATCTATACTCTGGTGATTGAGATCATTTTACCCTGGGAGGTCATGTTCCAAATCAAACCTCGGATACTAGAGAGGAATAATTTTCTTAAGGGGACACTGTGAGTTCAGTGGACTTGATCATTTTCCTATTAAAATTTTTCCAGATTTTGGTACGTGTTTTATAAATTTTAGATTTGTAAATTAATTTCAGTTCTTCTATTCTTTTGTTCTTCACTGGTTCATTAAACATGGTAACTTCGTATTTCTACAAAGTTTGTTGAAATCAGTAAGATTCTCTAGACAAATATTAACAACAATTCTTCTTTAAGAAAATATTTCGTATATTTTTTTAAAAATCTGTTTTTGATTCTAGTTTCGCTACTAGTTTTAATTTTCTAGTTATAAAAATGTTCTTAAACTTTGTTGTCTTACAAAGATGTTCAAAGTTTTATTCTAAGTATGTTTGGAAATACAAGATGAACAACACATGCAAGAGGACTATGATCTAAAATCCCCTAAATCAACATTAAAACGGAACATCAATTCATGAATTTAAGTTCAATGAGTAGGTTAAATGCCAACTCATTAAACCCCCAAACTTAAACTATTGCTTTTCCTCGAGAAAAACACTCACTTACCACAGAAATTGTGTGCAGCCACACCTAAGATAAGATTTCCATAATTACACACTTAACAAAAGACTCTATATACAAGCACAACTCACAATCGGTTTCATAAAGCATTTATTGAAGAACAAAACAAGTACAATTTTTCCTAGAAACACAATTTCAAATCATCTCAAGTCAATAACATCAACCTTTAAGGTTTGCCTAAATATTCAAAAGAATTAATTAAATTCATACAACTTAATTGAAGCCAAGACATTACCATTCATATACATGAAGCATGCAGCGCAGCTCACACTAAAGAGAATCTCACACACAATTATGAATGTCAATTCTAGAAATTATAGATCATGCAAAAATGTACACTCTCACGAATAAATTCAAGTATAAACACATTGAACCATAGGTTTTCCCTATATGTAGATCGCCACTAATGTAGATTGACGAGATTCAAAATTTCCAAAGACTTCCGGGTTTAACTTAAGGTTGGGCAAAAGGCATGGTATCATTGTGTCTTAATGCTTTCACCTCTCAATTTAGCACATCACTCACTTTTTCTTTGTTCACTTTCAGCAAATTCTCCCTTCTTATGATGTTTACTCATTTCATACACCCGATTTTCCTTTAGCCTAAGGCATGTGCACACATTGAGCTAGCATTAACATTTTTGTTGTTTTTATTCTAAAAAATCTTTCATCCATGAACATTTTGAAGCTTATGGTGCTCTATGATTTTAGATCGTTCCTCGTTGTTGTATCGGTGCGCAAAACCCCGAACTTGATCTTTTACCTACATCCTGACTCATTCAATTTTTCCCCAAAACTTGAGTTTTAGCATACACCACAAATTTATTAGAAACTAGGGAGACATAAGAGTGTCAAAAATAGAGGATTATGGAGGGTCAAGGTGTAAGACGTGGTGGCCAAAAAAATTGGTCCACATTTAATAAGGCTTACTAAGATTACCAATAGAGGGAAGATTTAGGGTAAAGTGGCTAATCAATAAAGGCCTCGATTCATCTTCCAAGCAAAGTCATATCTATAACTTCTCCTTATATTATATTTTGGGGCAAATATCTAGACAATATACATATACAAGAATGAATTAAAGCCTTACCGCACAACATCGCAATTCAATAAATTCTCAAGCTATTTGTAACGATCAACAAGTATACCCTAGAAGTTAGAGCACTCATGAGTCACCACACGGCGTACTTGACCTCACAGAGGTCTTGCACAAGCCTCTTAGCTATCATTCATTACATAAGCGTGAAAAGTAGTGCGGAATTAAAAAATTTCATAACATCATAAGAGAAACTCTTTATAAACTAAGGAACAAGTCTCATCATCACCAGCCAACTTAAAGACACATCTTAAAATCTTAGGGTCCCGACTCTTTACATTGAATGAAAAATACTAAGTCTTTAACATAAAGGAAATGCTAAAAGAACATAGACTATGTCCTCGAACGTATGAGGACATACCAATCTTGAGAGAATCGACTTTTCAAGCTTTGCCTTTTAAGAAACCTTCACTTGCCTTCCACCTATACTTATAGAAATATAGAAGAGTATGGAGTTAGTACAAACATTGTACTAAGTATGGAATTATGCAAAAACATGCTCAAATAGGTCATTTTAGTTGAAACATACTTTTCATGCTATTTTGATAAAAACCTTTATGAACCAACTTTAAAAAGCATCATATAAGTCACCATGTATCATATAAAGTAACACTTCCATAAATCTCAACATTGGTCACATTTACAATGACCCAGTTAGCACATAAACTCTTGCTAATTCCTATCCCAAGTTATCCTAAGACTCACCTAGGTAAGACATGAAGAGACCACCCATACTCTTCAATACACACCTAAGTGATCCTTAAGGCTACCAAGGATAACCATACTTTATTACAACTCAACAAGTCAACATCTATTTATTAAAGACACTTAGAAGAACCATACTTTCATTTAGGCACTTCACATAAAGACCATACTCTAAGAAAACCCCTCACTTACACTTAATGCAATGTGGAAGTAGCATCCCATACTACCACTTCCACCTAGTGCCCCTTAGGAATCACTCTAGACTAGGCACATCACATTCATCATCTACATAACTTTCATCATACAAGACATAATATCAACAGACTTCATTAACCTTAGACATATAGTCAACATGCTTCATTTCATAAAGTCAACTTACTTCATTGATATCATATAGTGACTCATTTATACATTTTCATATAAAGATACACCAAGACTCCCTCCAAATGTCTACTTGTGCAATGGATAGACAGCGTCTCATACCACCACCTACCCTAAGTAGTACACCCTTAAGAAGACTTAGTTCATAATATTCATTTGTGGGGCTAGCTTTAATCGACATAGACCATGAGAGCCAGACATGGAATCCCGATATTGACCCCTACCGGATGAGGGATTCCTAATTGCCTAAGGTAGGTTCATATTCTTAGCCTTTAGATGGATCTCCAATAGTTATACCTACGCGGGCGCATAGTTAAAGGATAAGGACATTGTTACTAAGTAACTCATTCTCAACTAACGAGGAGCACTCATCTTAAGAGGTACATTTTGATACAACATGTCTACTCACAAAGTTTACCCACCCCTTCTTCAAATCCTCTCGGTGCTAAGTATAACTCCCCTACGGAGTCTTAAACATTCATAGACCATAGGTTAAGGGATCGCTATTTAGTACCACATCTCAACTAACGAAGAGTACTTATCCCTAGAGGTTACTCACGAAGGGCATCAACCTCCAACCTATCTTGGAAAACTCATTGGAAATAGTTAAGTTGCTACTAAACACTTCATCTCAACTCACGAAAAGTGTTCACCCCAAAATCCTCCTTTTCATACGCTAGGAATAGTAAGGATGGTCTAGACACTTCATATCTACTCACTAAGAGTGTCTACCCTACAATCCCCCATTTACATTCATAACTTCATTCTTTCATTAATAGTGTGTGTGAGTACATGTGAGAACACCTTTAACAAAACCCCTATCATGCATAACATTGATTTCTAATCATGTCACCTTGCATTCATCATAATTACACACTATCATACTTTACATATACATATACTTCATTTAGACATAGTATCATAAAGTCACACAATCTCAACTTCACAAGATATCACATGCATATTCATCATAACTTCACTTTACTTTACATACAATCCTTCAAGGCCATAGTCACAATACACCTATATAATCATGTACTTCAAGTAAACACCTTCACCATAAGTGGACCATACCACTCAAGATCAATTCAACAAGAATTAGGCAATATAGAACAACTTACCCTTCATCCAAGCTTTCACCACCTCTTCTCAATTTATCCAATAATTCATCATAATATAGAATTTAAGGTAGTAGCTAATCACAATATAATATAAATAAACCATAGTTCTAACATTATCTAATCATGTTCATCAAACCCAACTCATAAGTCAAAAGTTGAGAATTTGCATGAGCATGAGTTCATTGAGCTTTTGACCTTAAAATAATCAACTAACATCAATAATATCATAATACATCCATTTAAATGTTTTCATGCAAGAACCCATACTTAGAATTTGAAATAGAAGAATTTAGGATTTGAAACCTTTTTGAAAAGCCTTTGGATTGGCTCCTTGAATGAAAGAAGAGTCAAGGATGAACTACCATATCTTTATTGATGAAAACCCCACAAAATTTGGTGAATAAATCACCCAAGAACTTCAATCGAAGCTCTACCTTGAGTTCTAGCTTCAATAGGGTTTGAGAGAGTTTTTCTTGAGAGGGAGGTTTTGATTTTGAAAAATTAAGTCTAAAATTAGGTCTTAGTGTTTAAACCTTCTTAAAATACCTAAATAAACATAAAATAACCGTCCATACTTCATAATAGAATTGCGGTGAACTCACTAAAACACCCCAAGCTTGGCCAAATTTCACAGACAGTTTGCAGGTGCCAAACGACGGACCTAAGCTAAGGGGCGTCATCGTTTGATAGACGACCCGTTTGGTTCAGAGACAGGTTTCATAGGGGATAAGCTCCTACCACTAAGTGTTGAGCTACAACCCAAATGACGGGGCACCATCCCATCTACTGCCCGTCAATATGGGCATCGTTTGGGTAGTGTTTGGCAGTTTTGTTACCAAGTCTTGGGTCATCCTCAAGGACCCTTAAGGTGGTCCTTGGGGAGTTGTACCCGGACGTTAAAACCCTAAACATGATCACCTAGGTATTAGGGTCTCCCACATAAATTTGGAATCCAAACAACAGAACAAACATGTCAAGACACACTCGAACACACACAAGCCCATACACGTCTGGTCGTTGAACGTCTTGGTCGTCCCTTGACGATTGACTTCCAAACTTACCTCAAAAATTAAAATTTACTATTTTAACACATTTAACTCATGAAAAACATGCAAAGATCCAGTTTGACCTATTTCATTTTTAGGATCGTTACACTAGTCTCAAAGTCAATTAAACCAAATAACTTTTGACAAATTATAATTGGAATAATTTTACCCCCACTTGTAAATCACAAAGCCAAAAAATGAATGTGTGAGTCATGAAAAGAGCTTGCTTCCGATTCACCTTTTCCCATTCTGAAAACATTTTAAACTTTCTTTGCAAACCTACAAAATTTGTGGTGGTCTATTTTACAAGAGGTGAGATAGAAGATTTAATTTAAAACTAAAACTTCGGCACCTTCCCTTACGAATGTCGCCTATCAACCTATCAAAGGAAACACCAAATCGGTTTGACACAAAAGGACTATCAAAATTCATGCCCAAAATCACATCAAAATCAAGCATATCTAACAATATAAAGCTCGGGTGTCACACCCGCAGATACTAACAAAGTATGATCGAAACACGTGTTCCACATACTAAAGACTTACCCACAGGGGTCGACACATGCAAAGGCGATGCCAAAGGCTCATAACTCATACACATATATACGAGAATAATAATACACATACACATAAGAATTGATAGATCCTGGATCAAATAAAGCTGAAGTGAGCTGATGGCATAAAAGATTCGTACATGTGATCACATCATTCGTGCCTCAGTGTCCGCCCCTCGCTGGGGTTGCATTGAAATGACCCTTCCCATCAGTTTTATCACCTGAATTCCCTCCCCGAGGACCACCCCGAATACCCTTCTTTCCACCACGACGATCCTGACCTCTACCTCTACCTCTACCTCTATTTCATTATGTATTATCTAGTTCTGTTAGAATTTTGACCCTCGAATTTGCTTAAGGAACATGTCTATTGTATATGTTCCTGTGAAGATTACAACAATTATATTTTGTGAAGCAAATAAAATAATGACACAATATTTTATCGCGGAAAACCCCTACTCACAAGGGTAAAAATCATGACCTACACCTCTGTAGGATTTAATTCCACTTCATTAACCTTCAAGTCTCAACACAAAATTACAAAGCTATGTAACCTAAGAAATAATAAACTCTAATTCCTAGCTAAGAAATTATAAACTCTAATTTCTAGCTACCCAAAGACACAAAACCCTCCGGTTTTATATCTTCTAATGTTCTTCATGTTCTACAACTTGTCGAACAACTCCTACTCACAAAACTCAGATTGTAAACAAAACTCTTGAATACAGTCTTAAAATTTTTCCTCACAAATTGCAACACTCCCAATAAATCTCAAACCTCTTGATTGTGTTTTGATCTTCTCTCAATGTAAGTGCGCAATTTTTTCTGATGCAAAAAGCTCCCTATTTATAGATCAGAACTTCAACAACTTCTTGTATAATTCAACTTGTATTTGTCTTCTACAAATCCTTGTTGATTTCTACTTGGACTTCGTTTCCCCTCTTTACAACACGTCAACTTCATCTGGGTTGTAACAAAACCTTGTTAATGTTGAAATCCTTGTTATGCTATAACTTGGATGAACACAATTTTTCTTAAATACATAAGAAACACGCTTTTGTTAACTAAGTCGCCACCGCCTCAACTTGAATGAA
This sequence comes from Solanum arcanum, assembly GCA_027789145.1. Taxonomy (NCBI): domain Eukaryota; kingdom Viridiplantae; phylum Streptophyta; class Magnoliopsida; order Solanales; family Solanaceae; genus Solanum; species Solanum arcanum. Next base: position 25,771,833 of record CM050934.1, on the reverse strand, counting down.
CACAATATTTTCAACGAAATCTTTGTTAAACTCGACTTTAAAAAAGCCTTGTTAACCTCGAAATCCTTGCTGTAGTCAACTTGGATGCAAAAATCCTTCCAGAAATTTCCTTATTAATTAAGAAAACATATTTTCCTTAATTAGAAAAGAAAATATTATTTTCCTTAAATAGATTTCTCCTTCGGCTTTGGTGATTAATGAATCCCAATTGAACTCGTAATTTTTGAAATCGTGTATTCATTCTACGCAGGTTCGAACGCGTTTGTTATAGTTTCAAGCACAAGTTGACGTGTTTGTTACATGTGCATTGTCACAACCTGTTCCTCGCTATTTTGCCATCTTTCAAAACAACAAGACTCCTAACAAATATCCCCTTTTTGATAATGGTAACCATACATTACGAACACAACAAATAAGACACATATCTTTCCTCTTTGCCATATTACTGCTATAACTCCTTAACTTTGTCATACTTCAAAACAACGAGACTTTAACAAATTCCCCCTTTTTGACTATGACAAATTTTATCACCTTGCATTGAATAAGTACACATAACTCATATGCAACTGCTTTCCCCTTTTGAAATCAGTCCAAAATAAATTAGAAACTCATGGCCACAGACAATCACTTACTCAAACACTTAAAAAATCAAGAACTCAGTTAGCTATAACAAAGCGTTTGCACAAACATATGAGATAGACATGAACCTGAAACTCAAACCCAACATTAGCATTAATCAAAAAACATATACACCACAAATATAATCAAAATTAAAGATAGAATCAAGCACTTGTGATGAGAGAAAAAAATTGGGAAGTCAAAGGCTAGAGTGGCTAGGTAATATCAAAATATCGGGCATGAGAGGATAAATAATAGTCATTTTTCAGTAGCAAAGATATCTTTTTGAATAACAAGATTAGCAGCCCTCTCAATTTCAAAGGTAACCTTGGTTTATGCACGCTCAATCTTTTTTTTTCTCTTTTAATATCACTTTTAAAGAACTTGTTCAATCAATCATGTTCCCTCTGCAGAAACAATGGTCCACTCATCTTTAATTTCAATAGAGTTAATAGGAGGAACAAATTTTCTTGAATATCACTTGTAAAGGAACATGTTCTCTCAATTTGTTCCCCGGACGTGTACTATCAGGTGCATCACCAACTATAATATATATTTTTTTATATCAATCCGAAATCCCAATTTATATGGTTCCCAATAGAAGAACTAGGTTCGACAGATGGATCTCCATCGATTCCCCCTCACTAGATAAACTCAATTTGAGCCTAACAAGTGACCTTTGTTCAAGTGTAGGGTACCCAAATATTCCCCCTCACAATGTAAATACTCCAAGACTTTACTCAATACAAAAGATTCCCCCTAAGAATCAACACACTCTACTTTTTTAATCTATATTTATAAGGCACCAAAGTAGAGGTGTCCTCCATCAAATTCATCTCAACCATAGACCATCACATTGGGATAAGGCTTTTTAAGAAGATATTTGTTTTGATAGTACATGAATATCTTTTGGGACAAGTGGAAGAAATAGGTTCAAGTGAATTGACTTTATATTTAATCATGAATAATTGTAGTGCACATACCGTAGATGTAGGGATAATGTTGAATTTTGCTTCAATTTTACTAAGTCTCTCTCCCATGCTAGATGCAACTACAATTTACAATGCATGAGTAGCATGAACTTAATCATCCCCGAGTTCCAAATTTTTCCTTTTGAAAGTGTTTTTCTTGGCTGATCATATTTTTGATCGATTGATCATCTGAGTGCGCATAATTGTTAGATACTTCATAGGTTGGACCTGTTCCTTTCACATGCTTATTCAGTCTTTCCCTTTTTTCTTTTTTTTTTCAACCTATTTTTTTCAATCAATATTATTTATCCATTCCTTTTTTTTTTCAAGTGAGAGGATTTTTTTTTAATTTTCAATCATGTATCTGAAATAACATGTTCAATTGGTGAATGTTTCCTGCTTCTTCTCACTTTTCCTACAAATTCAAAGGTTATATTTAGAAACCCAGACTAGCTTGGGTCCTTTGTATTGATAAAAAGGATGAATAAGATCTCTATAAGCCCACTTGGGCAAATTATTTTTCCTTTGAGTATACCTGTTCCTTTGAACAATTTTATAAATTTCTCTTGCTTTCTTTTCTACACTAACTCTGTATTTCGGACAATATTCCTTAGAGTGGTGACCTGAGTTACCACAAATAATACATAACAAAGTAATTCCAATCATAGGTTGTTCATACCCTATTCCAGTTCTTATGTTCAGAGTATTGTTACCTAGATGTGTTACTATCATGGAAGATTTTTTCCATTTATTAGCTCTTTCCAGATCAGTATTTATTCTAGACAATTCAAGATTATTCTCTTAGAATTTTCCCTTTTAGAAGATAGTTCATTGTTTAATCTCATTAGATCTTGGTCACCACTAATTTTTTCTTTTTAATTCCCAGTAACACTATGTTTGAGAATTTCATATTTGAGAGCCACGGTGCAGGAATCAAGTTGTTGTACCTGTTCTTTTAGGAGTTGATTTTCTTTCTTGAGATCATAATTAACTTTTTCACGATCAATATACTCAAACTTTAAACTAGTCATGAAAGAAAATAATTGATTCTTGGTTTTAACTAGTTCTGAATTGTATTTATGGAAGTGAGTAACAAGAAGGAGAGCATTTTCTTAGAGAACTTTACTAGTTTATCTTTTAGGTTAAGAAGATTTACCTCAGTTTCTTCAGAGTCTGATTCAGGTTCAGCATCTGATTTTTCTATCGCCATCAAAGCAGTGTCCTCATTATCTTCTTCATACATGTCCGAAGAACCTATTCCCCAAGCTGAATACATTGCTTGTTCTTTTTCTTTGTTTTTATTTTTATTAAGGAGTTTATTCCTTTCTTTTTCGGCTCTTCCCTTTTTCCATTCTACTTTCCACATAGGACAATCCTTAATCTGATGATCTATTTGACCACATTTGAAACAACCTCCGTCTTGTGGTTTCTCAGCAATTTTTGTTTCGTAGGTGGTGTTTTCTTTCCAGAATTCAATTCCTTTTTGAAGAATTTCTTGAAGTTTCTTCTTATCAGTGCCAAATCATCATCATCTATATCTGATCATCACTTTCAGTTGCTTTAAATTCAAATTTTTCTCTTTGTTACCTTCACCTACTTTTTCAACATTCATCTCATAAGTTTTGAGATTTCCTACTAATTCATCCAAAGTCATATTGGTTAGATCCTTGGCTTCTCTGATTGCAGTGACTTTTATTTCCCATGATCTAGGCAGAGTCCTTAGTACTTTGTCTACATGTTCCTCAGTGGTGTATACTTTGCCCAAGGATATTAACTCGTCTACAATAGTGGTAAATCTGATGATCATATCTTGAAATGATCCTCTAGGCTTCATCTTGAAGACTTCATATTCAGAACAAAGTCTAGCAATTCTGAATTTACGAACTTGAGTTGTACCTTCGTGAGCGTATTTTAAAGTGTCCCATATTCTTTTGCAGAGGTACAACTAGAGATGCGGTTAAACTCCTCAGGTCCTAGTCCACATACGAGAATGCTCTTAGCTTTTGCATTCTTCCCTAACATCTTGTAGTCAGCTTCTCCGTATTTTTCTGTAGGTTTAGGTACCTTATTTCCTTCACTATCAGTAATAGTAGGATTTAATGGTCCATTAGTTATTCTAACCCATAGTTCGTAATCTTCCGCTTGAATGAAGTCTTCCATTCTTGTCTTCCACCAAGAGTAGTATTCTCCATTAAATAATGGTGGTATGTTGATGTGTTTCCCTTGACCATGCCCAAGAGTAGGTGCAGAATTCATAATGATCTTATATTAAGTTTTTAAACTCTTCAAAGATAACCTGCTCTCATATTAATTGTTGGAATTTTGACCCCCGAATTCGCTTAAGGAACAGGTTTATTCAATATGTTCCTGTGCAGATTACAACAATTACGTTTTGTGAAACAAATAAAGTAATGACACAATATTTTATCGCGGAAAACCCCAACTCACAAGGGTAAAAATCACGACCTACACCTCTGTAGGATTTAACTCCACTTCATTAAACTTCAAGTCTCAACACAAGATTACAAAGCTATGTAACCTAAGAAATTATAAACTCTAATTCCTAGAGGAATTATAAACTCTAATTCCTATCTAAGAAATTATAAACTCTAATTTCTAGCTACCCAAAGACGTAAAACCCCTCATTTTATACCTTCTAATGTTCTGCAAGTTCTACACCTTGTCGAACAACTCCTACTCACAAAACTCAGATTATAAACAAAACTCTTGAATACAATCTTACAATTTTTCCTCACAAATTGCAACACTCCCAATAAATCTCAAACCTCTTGATCGTGTTTTGATCTTCTCTCAATGTAAGTGCGCAATTTTTTCTTATGCAAATAGCTCCCTTTTTATAGATCAGAACTTCAACAACTCCTTGTATAATTCAACTTGTATTTGCCTTCTACAAATCCTTGTTGATTTCTACTTGGACTTCGTTTCTCCTCTTTACAGCACGTCAACTTCACCTTGGTTGTAACAAAACCTTGTTAATGTTGAAATCCTTGTTAAGCTATAACTTGGATGAACACAATTTTTCTTAAATACATAAGAAACACGCTTTTGTTAACTAAGTCGCCACCGCCTCAACTTGGATGAACACAATATTTTTAACGAAATCTTTGTTGAACTCGACTTTAACAAAGCCTTGTTAACCTCGAAATCCTTGCTGCAATCAACTTGGATGCAAGAATCCTTCCAGCAATTTCCTTATTAATTAAGAAAACACACTTTTCTTAATTAGAAAAGAAAATATTATTTTCCTTAAATAGATTTCTCCTTCGGCTTTGTGATTAATGTATCCCAATTGAACTCGTACTTGTTGAAATCGTGTATTCATATTACGCAGATTCGAACGCGTTTGTTACAGTTTCAAGCACAAGTTGACGCGTTTGTTACATGTGCATTGTCACAACCCGTTCCTCGTTGTTTTTCCATCTTTCAAAACAACAAGACTTCTAACAAATTCCCCTTTTTTGATAATGGCAACCATACATTACAAACAGAGACGGATCTGGGAATTAGGGTCACTGAGTGCCAAGCAGAGGCGGACCCACATGATTTGATAGAGATGCACGTGCATTCGTTAACTTCAAAAAGATTATGCGTATATATGTATATCTATAGTGAGAAACTGACATAAAGTAGGGTATAATCAACCGTGCACCCATAAGAAGCGTATGGATGCCCTTGTTTAGTTGGTACAAGCCAGAGGAACCACTCGCGAGAATACGATAAGTCTTATTTAATTATTTTTATTTTAAGTTTAGCTTATAAATCATATTCGAGCCATTAATACCAATCAAATACTACATTATTCGTTAATTGTAGTAAAATTTTTGTTAACTACCTAAATTAAGATAGTATTGGTGGTCAAAACTTCAAATTTTAGATTGTCTCTAATTCTTAGTAGACTAATCGATTAAATCAATTTTAGATTTATTCGTCTTGTGGCTGGACGAGAAAGCAGGATTCGTGACGGATGGAAGCCTGAAGCTTTAATTGATGACAATTTTTTGTTGTTCAAAAGTTTAAAGGAGGTTTCAACGGTGAAAAGAATTTTTTAAATATATTTAATCATGTAAAAGAAAAGTCAAAGTGTTAAATTAAATTAGTTACAAAATAATTATTAATTAATACTTAATAAGAAGTTAATAAGTAAAAAAAAAATCAATAATCAATAGAGAATGTGCTAGTAATTTAAAAATGAAATGATGCATGTGGTGAAAAAGGAAAAATTAAAACAAAAAAAAAGCTACTACCTAGAATCAATCCCTTGATCGAGTGATAGCAAACTGGACAGTCTAGCATTGCGGTAAAGAATGTGTTTGTTCTTTGGGTGACACGGGTATTATTTATCCATATGTTGTATAGAAATGCTTCTATATAAATAGAGTTTTCGTTGAAACTCGTGGGTGGCGTGACACTCCCGCGGGATATAATAGATTCGTCCCTGATTATGAACACAATAAATAAGACACATAGCTTCCCTCTTTTGCCATGTTACTACTATAACTTCTTAACTTTGTCATACTTCAAAATAACGAAACTTTAACAAGTTCATTAATAATTTCGTGTCATACGCATGTGTTTATGAGATTATGATTTGCAATAATAATGATGAACATATCATATATGATGGTTCTACATAATTTAAGATTAACAAATATGTTTGCACTTTGGCGTAGTTGGGTATTTCTTTTAAAAATAAATTCTAGAACTTAAAATATATGTCGGTTTCATCACTTTCATGTGTTTTTTTTAAAGTGATATATATTGAAAAATGATGATTAAGTCTATTTTGAAACTTCAATTCAAACTTCATTTAAATTTAATTTCATAAAGATATTTAAAAAGCTATAGCAAAATATATAGAGATACTTTCTAGTACATTGTGAACTATACATAGTATTTGAAATTTACATTAAAGTCTTTTCTAAATTTGGATCACGCGTATTACAAGGCCTTTTTAGGATGACACTTCCTACATAATTCCGTAACTTCTAATTGAAAATGAAACAATTTTATTTCCGCACCATAATCTAATTAAGAATGACCTGTTTGTTACCAGGCTCGTATATGTAAGGGTTGAGATTTCAAAGATGGTTACGTGATACTATTTGAATACTTCCAATTTTGACGTTACACTAGACACCAGACACTTTCCCTAAAATAAAAACCAATTCTGACGTTTAGTTACCTCTTTATACATGTTTTCTCCATATGACTCCAACCTTCTTTTAAGGAAAAAAGAAGAATAGCCAAACGTAACGCCAAAAATATTTTTTGCCATTTTTCACGTCAAAAAGCTTCCACCGTTTCCTTTTTTTTTTCTTTCCTCCACAATTTCTAGGCGTTTCAACATGAACATAAAATTCACGATTTAAAATTATTACTATCTATATCTCAATTTACATGATATATTTTAAATTTTAAGATTCAAACATGTCTATCTTTTATCATAAATTTTCATATATCTCTTTGAATTGTCTATTATTATGAGTTATTGTAGTTTGTATGTTGTTTAAAAATACATAAATTTCATTATAACAATGCTTAAAGATTTCGTGAACAAATTTTCGATCAAACTTAAATTGTTTATCTGTCGAAAAACGAAATATGTCACATAAATAAAGACAGAGGGAACAAATAAATATATTTATGGACTTTGTGTATTTTTTCGGTTTAATTTATTTTTCTTACTCGTTTTAGTTAATTATATATTTAATAATTATGTAAACAATATTGTAAAATTAAAAGAATGAAGAAGTTAATAAATGTTTGTTTAGTGTCTATAAGCAACTTCTTTATGTATTCAATTGAAGCATTTACCTTATACTGGATTTTTTTATAAAAGGTAATTAAATTATAAATTATAATTGACTAATGTTTATTATTTATTTGTCAATATTTCTAAAAAATATATCTTATTTATTTGAGTACATTAAATCAATATTAGCTAAATAAGCTATACTATTAGTTTTATAAGATGTATTCGTTGAACCTTTATCCTGTTAAACCTTTATATTTGATTATTTAATCTTAGGTAAATATTAAATACTCCATTAGTTTCAATTTTCTAACTTTTTTTAGTCCTTTTAAAAAATTATCTCTTTTTTCCTTTTAGCAATTTTTTTTATTTCAATTTTTCACATGACATATAAATGGACATAGTTAAGACAATAAATTTAAATTTTTTTTTAGTATATTTGATATAAAATCACAAGATTTCACTTTTTTATTTTTTATTTAATTTTATATTAAATTAAAATAAGACAAATAAATTACTATAAAATGCAAACAAAAACATGCAAATTTAATATATGCATATACATTTTGCAACTCTCAATATCTCACGACCGAATGTCAATCAACTAAACTATTATGATTTGCTGTACCACAGTGATTACTGGTCTGAAAAAAATGATTCTTGAGACTTCCTTGGTGAGAAAGGGAAGTCGTTTAGGTAGCACAAAAAATGATGATTTTGTCCTTGTCTTCCGTCATGCTAATGCTGCAGGCATTAAGCGTTTTTCTCTTTTCAATTCACAATTTGTATAAAAAGTATACTTGTATACCCAAATATAGAAATTGTGACCTCTTTTCCTTTACTAAATGGCTTCTCCTCCATCTCACACTCTTCAACTTTTTACTTTTTCTTTCTTGTTAACATTAACACTTACTCTTGCTCAAAAACAATCCTACATTATTAGAGTTCAAAATGACCTCAAACCTTCTGTTTTTTCCGATGTTGAGCACTGGTATAGTTCTACACTTAGTACCCTAAGGTACGATTCTCTTAAAAGTAGTGATCATGAGGATCACAAAGAGGATTTCATTCATGTCTATAAAACTGTTTTTCATGGCTTCTCTGCAAAACTCACTGCACAAGAGGCCCAACAATTGGCTAATTACGATGGTGTTCTTTCAGTTTTACCTGACCGTCTTCGACAACTTCATACTACTCGTTCACCTCATTTTATGGGATTGGATTCACCTTCTACCATGTCTAATCTTGTAACTGAATCTGATTCGGGTTCTAATGTTGTGATCGGTGTACTCGATACCGGGATATGGCCAGAACGATCGAGTTTTCATGATCAGGGGATGGGACCTATTCCGTCGTTTTGGAAAGGCGAGTGTACTGAGGGTGAAAATTTTACAAAAGCTAATTGCAATAAGAAAATCATTGGAGCTAGGTATTTTACATCTGGGTATCTGGCGAAAATTGGGAGTATGAATTCCTCTATTGATATAAAGTCTGCTAGAGATACCGAGGGGCATGGAACGCACACTGCGTCCACGGCAGCTGGTAGAGCTGTCGGGGATGCTTCGTTCCTGGGATTTGCTAAAGGGGTTGCGGTTGGTGTAGCACCCAAGGCACGGATTGCTGCGTATAAAGTTTGTTGGAAAAGGGGTTGTATGGATTCTGATATTTTAGCTGGATTTGATAAAGCTGTGGAGGATGGTGTTAACATTATTTCGATTTCTATAGGAGGTAGTGCTGTTCCTTATAATCTCGATCCGATAGCAATAGGATCCTTTGGAGCAATGGAGAAGGGTGTTTTTGTCTCTGCTTCAGCAGGTAATGAAGGTCCTAGATCAATGAGCGTAACGAATGTAGCTCCGTGGATTACAACCGTGGGAGCTAGCACGATTGATAGAAGATTTCCGGCTGATCTTGTTCTAGGAAATGGAAAGAAAATCACTGGTTCATCGATATATAGAGGTGATCGTTTACATGACATTAACCATTTTCAACATTTACCCTTAATTTATGGTGGTAATGCTTCAGTGGGTTTACGAAATGGTGCTAGACATTCTAGTAGCTTTTCTTCAGCAGCGTGTATGCCTGATTCTCTAGATAAAGAACTTGTACGTGGGAAGATTGTGGTCTGTGATCGCGGTGGAACTCCAAGAGTGTCAAAAGGAGAGATCGTTAAGGATGCCGGTGGTGTTGGAGTAGTTGTAGCAAACGTATTCCCCATGGGAGAAGGCCTAGTTGCAGATGCACACTTGATCCCTGGTCTAGGGGTGACTGAGTCATCTGGTAACCTCATTCGTGATTACATTAACTCCAACGCCAATCCAACAGCCACTATGACTTTCTACGAAACTCAAGTTGGGATAAAACCAGCACCTGTAGTTGCATCTTTCTCTTCAAGAGGACCTAGCGCGGAGTCTACTTTTGTTCTCAAGCCGGATGTGATTGCACCTGGAGTTAATATCTTAGCTGCTTGGCCTGATGGTGTGGCACCTACTGAGCTATCATCTGACCAACGCCACACCCAATTCAATATTGCTTCAGGAACATCTATGTCGTGTCCACATGTATCCGGTTTAGCAGCTTTACTCAAAGGAGCTCACCCATACTGGTCACCAGCAATGATTCGTTCCGCTCTCATGACAACTGCATACACCCAAGATCAACAAGGCAATGCATTACTAGACGAAACATCCTACAACATTTCAACCACAACGGACATGGGTGCAGGGCATGTTGATCCGGAGAAGGCTGTTGATCCTGGATTGGTTTACGACATAACAACCGATGATTATTTGAACTTTTTATGCGCGTCTAATTATAGTGGTAGGGATATTAAACAGATCACAAAGAGATCAGCTAAGTGCAGAGGGAAGCATGATCATAAGCCTTGGAATTTGAATTATGCAGCAATCTCAGTAGTTATTTATACGACGCAATTGCAGGAACCAGCAATAGTACAAGTGACAAGGACTGTGACACATGTTGGTGAGGCACCATCAACCTACACATTATCAGTGACAAATCCAAAAGGTGTGAATGTAACAGTAACTCCGACGAGTATGAATTTTAGAGAAAAGGGTGAGAAACAAAGCTATGTGGTTCGAATTAAGGCTGAGAAACGGACTGTTACAAGCTTAAACTCAGTGATTGAAGTAGGGAAGTTAGATTGGTCAAACGGGAAACAACATGTGGTTTCCCCTCTTGTTGTCGTTTGGAAACAAGTGTTATGAAATCATGATATAAATGTCTTCGATTATCTATAAAATAAAATATATATTCTACTATTCCTTTTTAGTGTACCTCTTAATTTATTCTTCATATAAGTACATTCGAATCTCACCTTGTTTCTCAAATTAAACTTTAACATAATTATGTATGATTAATTTAACAAAATTCAAAGAAAAAAATACACTAGAATAAAAAACTGTCAAATAAATGATTTAAAGGGTGATATAAAGAAGGTTATTGTCGTTTAAAATTCATTTTCCGTTTCTTTTTTGGATAATGTACAAATACCCCCTCAACCTATGCCCGAAATCTCAGAGACACACTTATACTATACTAAGGTTCTATTACCTCCCGAAACTTATTTTATTAATAAGTTTCTACCCCTTTTCGGCATACGTGGCACTATCTTCTGGGTCCGACGCTAGTTGACTTTTGTTTTTCAAGCTAGTGTCACGTAGGCCAAAAATGGTAGAAAATTACTTAAAAATAAGTTCAAGGGAGTAATAGGACCTTAATATAGTATAAGTGTGTCTCTGAAATTTTAGACATAGGTTGAGGGAGTACTTGTGCATTTTCCCTTTCTTTTTACTCTGCTCTTACAAAAATTTTGATAAGAGATAGAAACTACTTATTATTTATTAAGTTTTGTGGGTAAATCTATATTTATAGCTAAGAGAATTTTGATACTGCTTAACTCTCTGTCGTTCTTCGGCTTTGAAGATAAATGTTGTTATTGTTGATTTTGGGCTTCACGAGAAGCCACTAATAGTGATTAAAAAATGGATAACTTTCACATATAACAAACAAAAAAATCATATTTGTATGCTATAAAAGTTTTCGTAATTGCGCTCCAAGCAAACATATAAATGTATAATTCGCTATACATATACAATTGTATGATTCGCTGGCCTATTTCGCTGCAATCTGTATAAAATTTGCATTTGTATACAATTGAATCAAAGTAAAATAAATACAATTTAAAATAAGGGTAAATTGTGTATAAGAACAAATTATTCATTCAAATTAAATGTTATAACCATAGTTTTATTTAATTATACTCCATAACAAATTGTAGTTATTTCATCTCTCTCTTGGTGAATCTCGCTCGCCACTCACGTTTAGCTGGCAGATTCCCTGTTTCTCTCGCTTTTACACAACACAAATGTTTAAAATGTTTTTGTGTTTGTATAAACTGAGAGAAAATTGTATATATACATATATTTTCGTTTCCCTCTCGCCACTCTCACTCGTCTCTCTCACTTTATACAAACACAAATGTATACATTGCGTTTATGTTTGTATAAAGCGAGAGAAAATTGTATATACAAATACAAATGCATATATTTTCGTCCTATACACTTATGATTATACAAATACGATCTTTCCATACCCAATTTTCTTTTGTCTTTCTCTCTTTCTCGCTTTATCCAAACACATATTATACAATTGATCTTTTGTACATGTATACCGAAAGAGATTATACAATTACTTTCTTTTGTACATGATAGCGAAATATACATTTTTATATTTGTTATGGAGCGCAATTAAACAAACTATACAAATATGATTTTTATGTTTGTTATATGTGAAAGTTTAATTATTAAAAATGTTAATATGTTAATTATAGTATAACTAAAATAAATATCATAGTGTAAAGTGTAAATTACATTATATTCCTACTTTTTTCTAATTACAATAATCCCTTAATTTTTACCTAATCCAGATTAATAACTCACTATACGGATACATTATGCATCAAGTTGTTACGCTAAAAAGGAAAAAAAAGAAAAATCTAATTAAAATCACATAAATTACCTTACACACTTCTTTTTATAGTCAGTCAGTTAGATGCAAATCCTAACAGATCCAACCAATTCATAATTCAAAATTCAAAATCTCATACTTCATTTTGTTCCATAAATTTCAATTCTTCTTTCATAGCATTTACCCAACGATCAGAATTATTACTTTCAATAGCTTGTGAAAATGAAAATATATCATTATCAATTCCCAAGTGAATTTCTGACTCGTGCAAATATATCAAATAGTCATTAAAAATAGTATAACTCTTGTTTTTGAGATTTTCTTAATGCTACTTCTTGTGGTACATCTAATGCGGGTTCATTAATTATTGCTTCATTGAGATTAACAGGAGTATCAATTTGTTGTTCTTGTTGATTTTTAGGTTGTACAACAACGTTAGGAACAACATCTTTAAAAGAAGTAAAAGGTAGAAGAACTCTCACCTTAACTTTTTTTATTTTCACTTTACGTGGTTCTTCACTCACACTCACTCCACCTTTCTCAATGAACCTAGCACTTGCTATCTCAAATATTCTTGTATTGTGATTAGGAAGGTAAAATGTATTTCCTTTAGATAACCAATGAAGAAAACACTGATTGTTCTTAAATTCAATTTCTTTTCTTGTGGGTTATAAACTTTAACCTTTACCAGACAACCCCAAACAAGCAAGTTCCTTATACTAGATTTTCTACCAGTCCACATTTCAAAAGAAGTCTTTGAAACTACTCCACTAAGAACCCTATTAAGTAAGTAAACGACAGTCCTTAAAAGCATATATCCACAATGAAAGAGGTAAAAATGAATTACTTAACATACTCTTAACCATATCCATTAATTTATGATTATGCCCTTCATACACATCGTCTTGTTATGGTGTGCCTAGCATTGTGTATTGAGTATATATGTTGTGCTTTTTATTAGGAATTTAGAAAATATACTAGGGTGTTGTCCAATTTTATCGTATCTTCCATGATACTTATCACCTCTATCTGATTATGTTCACCTTTCTGTCTAATTGTCTTTGAACCTCATTATTAATAATGCCTCCAAAGTATTTATCGCTTGAGATTTTTCATGCAACAAATAGACATACCCATTACATGAAAAATCGTTAATAAAAGTGATAAAAAATATTTTTCTTTACTAAAAGATGTAATATCAAAAGGACCACATATATCAAGTCTGTATAATTTCAAGAAGTTGTGTGCTTCTTGTGACTCATTTTTTTGTGTCTCTTGTTTGTTTGCCTTTAATACAATCCACACAAATGGTATGGTTTGTAAAATTCAAATTTGAAAGAATTTCATTCTTAACTAATTTTTCCAATCTTTCTTTGGATATGTGACCTAAACGTTTGTGCCACAAGAAAGCAAATTACTCACCAAACTTCATTTGGTTCAAATATTATGATATAGAGTTAAAAGTGTTTCGACAAATAAATCAAGATTTAGTTTTTATAAGTTATCACAAAGAGTACCAGTACCAATGAGATAATTATGTTTAAACAAACTAAACATCCTTTACCGAAATTAATAGAGTATCCGGTCTTATCTTAGACAAAGAAACTAAATTTCTCGAAAGAGAAGATACCTAACAAGTTTCAAGTAGATATAAGTGAAACCTAGTATTAAGGATCAAACGGTGAAGTCCCTATAGCTTTAACCGGAGCCGTCACTCTATTTCCCATATACACATATCTTTCAGGTTTATAGTTTGTGTTGTAAGGAATTCCTGCATCGTATTTGAAACATGAACAATACAACTAGAGTCAATCCACCAAGTAATACAAGGAACTTTAGTTAAATTTGATTCAAGACATGTAAAAGCACAAGACTTACCTTTATTCTCGAGTCATGCCTCAAATTGTAGGCAATCTTTCTGAAAAATTCTCCACAAAAACGACACTTATCATTTTTGTATTCCTTCTTACATACTTGAGAGGAGGACTCATTAATATTATGGTGTCTCTATTTTCCGTTAACATGTTTCTTTCCTTTTTTTCAACTCCTTAATGACTTACAAAGTTGATGGAGTGGGTTCCTTGATTCTAAAGCCTTACTTCATCATGAACCAACATTCCATGCAATTCATGCACATTCCATTTATCTTTCATGGTGTTGTAGTTCATTTGGAACGGGTCGTACTCACACAGTAATGAGCTGATGATTAATTGTACAAGGAAATTTTGTTCCACTTATTGACACCCAATTTTAGACCTGCACAATATAAATTAATCATCGAGTTTCTTAAATTTCAAAGATAGTTAGTTTTCTAAAGTTCAAAATATTTTTCAATTTATTTTTAATTAAATTTATTATTTCATAATTTTTAAGAAATATATATTTTGTATATAATTAGTATATTTTATGAATATTTGAAAATCATATCAAAAATATTTCTGTTTATTTGAATATTTGGCTAATTAGTTTAATTATTTAATACTTACATTTTTGAGTTATTAGTTTATAATTAAGTTAATTATTTTATTTTATTAAAATTAAGGAGCTCGTTAATTAATTGTTTAAATTTTAGTCAATTTCTCTAAGTTAAAATTAATTTGGCTACATATACTTCATATGGCCAATCTTTGGATTCTAATGTTACAACCCAAGAATAGATTACCTTTTTTCAGCAGCCAATATCAAGACCCATTCCCAGCCCATTTCTTATTCATC
The DNA here is from genome assembly GCA_027789145.1 of Solanum arcanum. Taxonomy (NCBI): domain Eukaryota; kingdom Viridiplantae; phylum Streptophyta; class Magnoliopsida; order Solanales; family Solanaceae; genus Solanum; species Solanum arcanum. The sequence continues at coordinate 25,756,767 of CM050934.1, read as the reverse complement.
AGCATCCCACAACTAACAATACATACAGGAATTGGAATATGCAACGATCCACACATACAAGTACAACATAATCTCATTGAAGTTTGACTATTGAGATATCCCATTTAATTTGGTTTGAGGCTTGCTTACTATTTTTCTTTATCTAAAAGATTACGACTACCTCTTGTCATCGAAATCGCTTTCTATTCTTCCATTTCTGATTGTTATGCCTCCAGTTTTGTTACGTAACTTATCATTAAGTTGGCTACACTCGATTTTCCTTAGCATATCAAAAAGCAGAAATTTATAATAGTTGGATACAAATATAGCTTCATTTTGCCTTAATTCGCTGTTTGTATGATGATTTAATGCTTGTTTGCATTTCTCTTTGAACTCTATTTTTGACTAACTTGCCATGAATCCTTTTATTTTATTTAATTCTTGGTGCATACAAAAATGCTACGACTGACCTCATATCATGATTTAGACCTTGTTGAGTTATCTATATTCTTTCTATAATGTTTAAAATAGAACACTAGAACGTCTTTATAACTTTACATATCTTGATATTAAATTCATTGAGTCGTTATTTACGTATTTTATTTATTTATGTTGCATGTAAAATCTACCCGCTCGAGTTCACCACAAACTCATTCTTTTCCCTTGCATTTTGAGAGAGTCATGCAGGATCAAATTCCCTTTATCGAGTTAGCCAACCGTAAAATTGAAGAACAATTCTCGGACTTGAAAAATACACAACATATACACTAATATACAGTGTGATACAGATCACGGATACAATAGAAGTGGGCCAAAGAAGCCCCCAAATTTCAAAAATCATATTTTGTTATTATTGGGCCTAAGCCCATCTATTATTATCTTTTCAGAATTTAAGACAGGTGGAAAGAGTTGGGAATAAGGGCCAAAATGAAAATAAGCGCAAGTGCTGGCCCAGGCGAACATATACAGACTTGGGCTCAAATGTTCTTTCTCTATCGACTTAATTGTCATTAGAAAAAATTACATAAATTAATACATTTTAAAAAATAATTACTAATTTTAGCGATACTTTTTGTTTATTACCATTTATAGCAATACTGTGATAAATCTGTAATATGTATTAAAAGTGAATTATTTATGCAATATATTTGAATTATAATTGTTTTTGAAATATATTGTGTTTGTTTGGTAAAAAATGGTCACATTGTATTATAAGTGTATTAAAATGTGTGATAAATGTATTATTCATCATTAAAACTTGTATTATATATGAATAATAAATTGTTCTTTGTAATATGTATTAAAATTGTATTATAAATGAATTAAAAGCGATCCAGTGAAAAAAAAATATTGTTGCTATAAATGGTAAATATTTTATTATTATAGCATATTTATGTAAGTTTCCCGTCATTATGTGTTTATTTGTTAAATTTAATCTTAAGGTTTTCAAAATTCAATTCCTCAAAAGATAATTATTTTGAATTAACTATTTAAAATTAAGTAAATATTTTTCAAATTTGTGTATTTTCTTAAAATTGTTAGCCAAATAGTTTAACTATCGAATAATTGAGTGTTAGTGGACATTTAAGATGTTTTAAATCCTTTTCAAAATGCTAATATGAACCCTGAACCCCCTTCTCGTACTTTCATCACATTTCTGTTTTAATTTTATGAGAAAAAGAGTTTTCTTAATTTTATCTTCTAAATTAAGTGATAACTCTAAAACTCGTTCTTTTAAATAAAACACCACTTTCTTTTTCAAAAATTTAAGTCTTGCTGCTACATTTGTCATTTCAATGACATGCTCATGCATGGTACATGAACCATGAAACTTCAAGGTGATCAAGAAACTCATTAGTGTCATAGCAAGAAACTTATCGACAATTTGGGATAATTCTTTCGTAAGTTTCAGAATCTTTTGCATTTTCAATTTTGGGAAGAGTAGTCGTAATGTTGCCTGCAATATTCATCCGCATAAATATTATGCCTAATGCGTTAGATCGATCCCAGTGCTTATAATAGGACCTTTCTTCAGTATTTCTAATTTTAGCAATAGTAGTTGACTTCTCAGTTTAAAGTGCAACATCATCTAAAACTTTGAGATGAAATTTTATCAATTCGCACCAAACTGAAAAGTTAAGACTATTAAAGATCGTGACAGAGATAGAGTGTGAATGAAGAACAAATGTTCCAAATATAATATGTATATTTGTTAATACTTTGAGTTATGAATTTTAAACATACTATTAAATTCAGAAATGATTTAGAATTTCTTTAATGATCATTAATGTCCTTCTTTGGGCGAAACATCAAGATACTATTTTAGACATAATGATTCTTAAATGTGAATTTAACGTAATTTAATAATTTTTAATGTGTCAATGAGTAATATTTATTATCTTTGGATAAATAAAAGGGATAATGCACAAGTACCCCCTCAACCTATGCCCGAAATCTTGAAACACACTTATACTATACTAAGGTCCTATTACCCCCTGAAGTTATTTTATTAATAATTTTCTAACCCTTTTCGGCCTACGTGGCACTATCTTGTCGAACCAACGCTGGTTGACTTTTTTTAAGCTAGTGTCATGTAGGCCTAAAAGGGGTAGAAAATTACTTATAAAATAAGTTCAGGAGGGTAATAAGACCTTAGTATAATATAAATATGTCTGAAATTCTGGACATAGATTGAGGGGGTACTTGTGCATTTTTTCCCTAAATAAAATAAACTAATGACACATCTCAATTGTCTCCTTAATTTTCAATGGTTATAAAAATAAAATGATAAACCTTTGGGTGATTTGTAAATATCTTATAACCAAAATCTTCAATATATCAATAAGTGTTATATTGATTACAAACATCAAAATAATGGATTAATGAATATATGTTTAATTATTTATTCATAAAGATTCGATCACTTTGGTGATTAACGAATCACATATACATAATTCTGAAAAGAAAACTATCATTATACTGAATAATTTTTTCCTTTAATACTAAACACCTTTATATGGAAAAATTAGTACAATCATAAGGGTTAATAACATTATGCATATATGAATTATAATATAGAGTGATTTTATAAAACAAAACAAATTATGGATCAACACTTCACTATTTTATTCACATGACTTCTTTTGAAGGTCATTATACTAAAATTTATTTCCTTAATTTAAGATTAAAGAACAAATGTACTAATACAAATTCAAATTTTCAGTGAGTGAAACTCAACTACTCAAATATAGTAATTCGAATCAGCATCAGTCTTACAATTAAGTCAATACCTATTATAATTTTCAAATATAAAAAATATTAATTAAATGAAAAATCATTAATTCATAAACTAGACTCTGATACCACATGGAAGGATTTAAAAGATCGTGAAAACATAAACAATCTAAACATTCATAAATTCAATCAATATGATTTACAAATTCACTTAGAATAAATTACGCTTATTTTGACCACATGTATCTCAAAAAACATTTATTTGAACATATTGAAATGTATATGGATGCACTAAAATCTGATAGAATTCGTAATATTACAAATTAAAATGTGTCTAAGTAATTAATTTTTAAATTATTAAAATTTATGTAAGGTTTTGAAAAATTAATACATATAAAATAAGGATATAGGAAGTAATTATATCTAGTCAAATTAGGAACAAATTTCCATTCTAACAAGTCAATGGTGCGTGAAAGAAGAGCAACTTGATAACTTATGAAAGGAATGGATTTGCGTAGAAACTTCGTAGAATGACTGAACCTGGATTATTAATGAAATATTTTCATATAGATACAAAAATCAAATCAATTTACCTTTATTTACTATTATACTACATAGAAGTAGATAATTTGGTCATTCTAGAAGTAGACATCTCTTCATCATCGATATGTTTACTTCTAGCTGAGGATATATGTATGGAGTTTTTGTGTTTTTTCGTCTTAATTGTTTGTCTTACTTTTTTTTTTTACTTTGTTATATATTTAAATTACATTAAAATATTATAAATCTCAATATTTAACTACTAAAATAATTTAAAAGATATGTAAAAAATTTGATTGACTCTCGAAATTTTGTCCATGCTACATAAAATGGAACTTGAAGTCGAATTTTGAATATTATCTAGATTCGAAAGCCCATCTTCAAATTTTAATTATTTATATTATGTGATACTTTTTATTTTTAATCAAGTTAAAATAAATCATATTTTCTACTCTTTGTTTCACTTTGTTTCTTTCATCATTTTTTAGTTCATTTGAAGAGAATGTTTTTTTTTTTCTTCTCGACAACTTTTGAATTTTTATTTTTCAAATGTCACATGTTTAAGATTATACGATTAAAGAGTATTTTCCTTAATTATACATATTTTTAGTTTAAAAATTTTAAAATTAAAATTTTTTCTTCATTTTCTTAAACTCCATATCAAGTTGACTATAATTTTTAATTAATTGTTATTTTCTGTGTTTCAATTTATATGATACTTTTGTCTTTTTAAATTATCTACATATCTCTAATTTAAGATCATAAATTCAAAAATCTTCTTTACTTTCTTAAATTTCATGTCGTCAATAAATATACAAAGTAGTATATTACTTAATAATCTTCTTCAAATGTTTATACGACATAAATGGGTCGTTTATAATTCAAATTGATAAAGTTGAATTCCAAAAAAAATATATGCAGCAAGGAAATAGGAAATTGCATTAGATTATGAGTTAAAACATTCCACATTTAAGGAATATATAAAATGCTGATATATTTAAAAAAGTTCATCAATCTTCATATATTTTGCAAGTGGTATCTTTTTTCTACAATATTATAATCTTCTTTTTGTAATATTTGTACGATAAGCTTCCATATGATAAAATATTGATCATTGATCAATCAATTCGTAAATATTGATTCAAAGTCTTTCAAATATCTATTGCTTCAACTTATTTATAATGTATTTGTAGTTTGCTTTGTCGGCAAATGTTGTGATAAATTTCATTATTGTCTCTGATAATAGAAATACTTCTATATATTTTGGTATTAATATTGAAAGTATTTATTAAAAACTTGATTTCTAACTTCTACAACAATAAAAACAATCATGAAATCAAATTTATTTCTATATATAATAACAATTATCATAATGTTATATTCTAAATATTAAAAATATTTATTAATATATTGATTTCGAACTCCATAAAAGTAACAATAATCATGAAAGCAATTTTTATTTCTATATATGATAACAATTGACATAATATTATCTTCTAAATTGCATTAATATTTTTTTGATCCTATATTCTAAATATCATATCATAAAGAAACTTTGAATCTTACCCCCCACAAAATAACTTATACTTGTTTTTTTCCCAAGTTATTATTTATTTTTTTAACTTTTTTCTTCCTCTATATTTCTCAAGCCCTTTGCTATTGACATTTTTTTTTTATTTTTTAACTACTCATTTTTCTTTAGTTTGTATTTTAATATTTAATATTCCTTAGAATTTGAATATTAATTTTTTATATTGTCAAATTTTCCATGTCAGATAGTTTATCATATTTGATATAAGAAAATATTTTATATAAATTTTCCCTGTTAAATAGTTAAACATTGTTCATTCTTTTAGTCACGTAAATATAATTTTATATATCTTTAAATTAATTAAAAATATTGATACGTCATTCTAAAGATTATTTTAAAAATCAAGATACGAATTTAGTGATCATATTCTGTAACAAATATTAAAACTATGTTTACGCAATAATTCTTTAAAGTATTTTTAGGAACAAAAATATTAACTATTCAAACACATTTTATTTTAAATTAGTTCAAAATTTTCTTTCAAAAACATGTCAAACAAGCTTAGAATTTATTATTGTTTGTAAAAAGTTAATTAATAGAAACTCTTCATTTTAACACAATTATAAAAAAATCTTTACAGGTCAATTTTTAAAGTAAAGACATGTATGAATTCTTCTAGATTTTTATTTTTGTCATTAATTATATAATTATTATTTCACCCTTAAATAAGATATAAATTACTACAATGCCATTGTTTAATAGATATATTCGGTTTAATGAAAATTTCACACACACAAAAAAAATCATTAAAAAATGTGGGTCCAAATTAAATGCCAAATCATTAGGATACACATGTCATTTAAGAAAATATATTTGGTTGTATTGTTATTATAAATCTATTACCACTTTTTTGGTGCCATAACATAAAAACAAACATTCTACAATATTTGTGAAATGACAAAATTACCCTTGGTCGTCCTAAACTTGGCTCTTCTATATAATAGAAATTAGATGAGTATGACCCGTGATATCACGGGCCCAACAAAGTGGTTATTTTTTTGATTATTTGAAAATACACTCTTAATATAAAGCATGTTAATACTACATTTGCACAAAAAACTATGTAGAGATTCTATTTTGAATTTCATGCTCTGCAATTACAATTAATTAAATCCATTTATTAGTAAAGTATATCAATTTCCGCACCATCAAACTCCCGTAGTAATAATGTTAATAAAGTGAATTAAAATGATTGGATTTCATAATATCAGTCAATAAGATAATCTAGGTAATGATCTGGCATTGTTATGGCTTGATATTCTTGATTTCAAGATCTCTGCCATTTGACCTTGTAAATGTTCTTTGAGCTCCGTATTCTCAGTTGAAAGATCCAGTTGGATCTGCTGATCTTTGTTTTCTGGATTTATTGAGTCCATGACACTATAAGGATAATCGAGCTGACTTGATTGGTTTCTTGAACGAAGCTTTTGAGCTTCACTTGCTGAGTTTGTCCAGGGAAATTTTAATTATGAGCAAGGTGGCTACAAGCATCGGATGAAAACTTCTCGTTGTTCAGCCCACTACATACTTTCATCTTTTCCTTTTCAGATAACCTTGAATTGAACTGCAATTAGTCATCAATGATAAATTTTGACTAATCAGCTAAATTTTAGAACAAAGCATAAATAATATACCATATTCGTGAACATGAACTTGTAGTGAATATATGTGTTTGTAGTAAGTATCAAAATGCAAAAAAGCAAGTAATAAATTAAAGGCCTCATAGGGAGAATAAAAAAGACATTCTCAATATACATAACTGTGGCATGGTATATTTCATTATAGCACCAGTCTGACCAAGGCAAGGCATTTGGAAGGTTTTTGTAACGACCTGTTTAGTCGTTTTGAGCAACAGATTTTATTTCTGAAAAACTGGCTGAGACGACGGACCCCACGACGGACCGTCATGGGCACGACGGACCGTCGCAGGGTCTCGTTTCAAAACACTTAGAAATTCTGAAATTGGGTACTGAAAATCGACTCTCTGAACTTCGTAACGGAATGGCGGGGCCGGACCGTCACGCAGTGTGACGGACCGTCACGCACTTTTAGAGAAATTGAGTCTCACGAAGTCCGTGACGGAGCGGCCAGATTGCAGCCGCAGTACGACGGCCCGTCTGCATCGCGTAATCCCAGCTTGAGTCAGTTACGGTTAAATTTTAAAGGGGCGTTTTGGACTATTCCTGCTATAATTATATATTCGTGGGTTTATATTAATAACTCAAATTCTTGGGGGTTAAAAGAGGTAACCTTAAGTTAATTAGTGGGTTATTATTGCCATCTTTTATTCTTAATTATATACTAATTAGGGTAAAAGAAAGAGGGTTTGAATAAGAAAATAGAAAGAACAAGAAGGGAGAGAGAGAAACGATCGAGAGAAGAGGAAAACACCAAGCTTTGAGGATTAACTTGCTTGATTTCAATTCTTCGGTGGAGGTAGGTTATGGTTTTCATGCTTTCATAGTAAACTCTTAATAGAGAATGATATGTATTGATAGTATTGTAAACCCTGCTATGTGCTTAATTGTATGCTTGCATGAATATGATTATGTGATTGTGATAAGATAAGCATGATGAAACTATTGAATCCCAAATCTTGAAAAGAAACTCTAATCTACGTTATCAATGATGATGCCTTGGTATAAAAGAAGGCTTGATGAATTAAAGTAATGGGATTGATGACGCCTTGATATAGATAAGGCTTGATGAATTGATAGAATGAGATTAGTGGATCGGAGTGTCACGTTCCGACACATAGTATTAGTGGATCGGAGTGTCACGTTCCGACACATAGTATTAGTGGATCGGAGTGTCACGTTCCGACACATAGTATTAGTGGGACGGGTGTCACGAACCGACACGTAGAATTAGGGGATCGGAGTGTCACGTTCCGACACATAGTATTAGTGGATCGGAGTGTCACGTTCCGACACATAGTATTAGTGGGACGGGTGTCACGAACCGACACGTAGAATTGGGGATCGGAGTGTCGCGTGCGACACATATTATTGGGGATCGGGTGTCACGAACCGACACGCGTAGAATTAGGGGATCGGAGTGTCACGTGCATCGGACACATAGTAGTAGGGGATCGAGTGTCACGAACCGACACAAGAGGAAGAAAGATAATGAATCTTGAAAGATGATAATATACTCAACTTAATAAACTTAATTCCCAAATGAGTATGGTATTGAGGCTTGAGCCCTCATGGATGAACTTGATGGTACTTATTGATGATTATAGTACTTGTTGTTGCTACATGTTGAGTTTTATAGTTGATTTATGATATTACTTGATATATCTTTGTTCTCTATTTTGAGTTGGCCGATGATATCTACTCGGTACCCGTGGTTTGTCTTGACCCTACTTTTATGTTTTCTTCTTGTTAATTGTGGAGTACAACAAACGTTAGTCATCTTCAACTCAACAAATGATTCTAGCCGCCTTCGTCATACCGGATATTCAGGGTGAGCTAATGCTTCTAGCTTGGACTGGGTCTTCTTCTTCAAGTCTTGATGCCTTGAACTTCCGGCATGGACTCGCTTTTACTTGTTTTTGCTTTCTTAGATACTCTTAGTTTAGTAATTTGAAGGTAGATGTTCCTGTGGTGATGACTTCCAGATTTTGGGGATGATAATAATAGTTTTGAATTGTTTTTATTAATGAGTTTAACTCTTCCGCATTACTTTCTGTTGACATACGTTGAAATGTTAAGGGTTAGATTGGTTGGTTCGCTCACATAGGAGGGTAAGTGTGGGTGCCAGTCGCGGCTCGGTTTTGGGTCGTGACAAACTTGGTATCAGAGCATTAGGTTCGTTGGTCTCATCACACAAGAACAGGTCTAGTAGAGTCTTAAGGAACGGTAGGGTGACGCCTTTACTTTTCCTTGGGAGGCTATAAGACTTTAGGAAAAAAAAATCCATTCCTTCTTTCTTTCTTTCGTTCTACTACTTGAATCCAATTGGTATCTAGGTGATACAAATTGGTATCTGACCATATTCACTCTATTTCGCAGATGGTTAGAACCAGAGCAACGACCGCGCCAACACCAACACCGGCAAGACAAGAAACATCTGAGCCAGCCACTGGGGCTGTGGCTCGAGGAAGAACAACGGCAAGAGGCCGTGGTAGAGGTCGTGGGAGGACGTCCTCTAGAGGAAGAGGACGAGCACCTAGTCCATCTGATGCTAGGGCGGGGACTCCTCCACAGACTGAGGAAGTGGTAAGAGAGGGGGAGGATGGGGTGAATGAGCAAGTACAGAATGAGGAAATGCCACCCCAACCTACCCCAGAGATGATCAATCAGGTTCTGGCTTATCTTAGCGGGTTATCCGACTGTGGCCAGACACCCCCAAGAGCTTTCTGCACCAAAGACCTCAGGTTCCGGAGGTACAACATGCGGCTACTATGGCTCCCCGCATGGATGCCTCATTGGAAATAGGCATGTTTCCACGTCTGACTACGGGGCCCATAATGACAAATGATCAGCATGAACTTTTCAGTAAGTTCTTGAAATTGAAACCTCCAGTCTTCAAGGGTGCTGAATCTGAGGATGCTTATGATTTTCTGGTTGATTGTCATGAGCTACTACACAAGATGGGTATAGTAGAACGGTTTGGTGTTGAGTTCGTGAGTTATCAGTTTCAAGGGAACGCCAAAATGTGGTGGCGATCACATGTTGAGTGTCAACCGACAGAGGCAACACCTATGACTTGGGCCTCATTCTCTAACTTGTTTATGGAGAAGTATATCCCCCGGACTTTGAGGGATAGAAAAAGAGACGAGTTCTTGAGCCTAGAGCAAGGTAGGATGTCGGTCAATGCATATGAGGCTAAGTTTCGTGCACTATCCAGATATGCCACCCAACTTTGTTTTAGTCCACAAGAGCGGATTCGCCGGTTTGTGAAGGGGTTGAGATCAGAGTTGCGGATTTCGGCCTTACAGGTAGCGGCTACGACAAAATCCTTCCAAGAAGTGGTAGACTTCGTGATAGATGTGGAAGGAGTGAAGCCCGATGACTTCGCCTCGACATCGACATCAAAGAGGTTTTGAAAGGGAGGTGAGTTTAATGGTTCTTACTCTAGAGGACAGGGTTCCAGAGGTTACTCAGTCCGACCAATTCAGTCTTCACTACAGACTGTAGTTGGGGGACCACCTCAGACCGGTCAACACTTCTCCGAGAGACCTATGCTTGACTCCAGAGAGTGTTATGGATGTGGGGAGATTGGACATATTAGGAAGAATTGTCCCAAACAAAGTTATAGAACCCCAATAGCCAGAGGTAGAGGTGGTCATGGTAGAGGCCGTTATTCTGGACGTGGTGGTCGAGGTAATGGTGGTCACCAAAACGGTAGAGGTGATGGGCAAACTGGGGCCACTACATCACAACATGGTAGGGGAAACGGACAGACGAACGATAGGGCCCATTGTTACGCTTTCCCTGGGCGGTCTGAAGCGGAGGCATCTGATGCTGTCATCACAGGTAATCTTTTGGTTTGTGATTGCATGGCTTCTGTATTATTTGATCCCGGATCCACATTTTCTTATGTATCTTCCGCATTTGCTAATGGTCTTAATTTACATTGTGAATTGCTTGACATACCTATTCGTGTTTCTACTCCGGTGGGTGAGTCTGTGATAGTTGAAAAGGTGTATAGGTCTTGTCTTGTAACTTTTGTGGGGAGCAATACTTATGTAGACTTGGTTATCTTAGAGATGGTTGACTTTGATGTAATTCTGGGTATGACTTGGCTTTCTCCGAATTTTGCGATCTTGGATTGTAATGCTAAGACTGTGACGTTAGCCAAGCCTGGGACAGATCCGTTAGTGTGGGAGGGTGACTACACTTCCAATTCGGTGCGTATCATCTCCTTTCTTCGTGCTAAGAAAATGGTTAGTAAAGGGTGTTTAGCTTTCTTGGCCCATCTCAAGGATGACACTACTTAAGTACCTCCAATTGAGTCGGTCTCGATAGTTCGTGAGTTTGTGGATGTGTTCCCTGCAGATCTCCCTGGTATGCCACCAGATAGGGATATTGACTTCTACATCGATCTTGAACCGGGCACTCGCCCCATTTCTATACCCCCTTATAGAATGGCTCCCGCGGAGTTAAGAGAGTTAAAGGCCCAACTTCAAGAGTTGTTGAGCAAGAGCTTCATTAGACCAAGTGCATCTCCTTGGGGTGCTCCGGTTTTGTTTGTGAAGAAGAAGGATGGGAGTTTTCGGATGTGCATAGACTACAGACAACTGAATAAGGTAACTATTAAGAACAAGTATCCTCTTCCTCGCATTGATGACTTGTTCGATCAGTTACAAGGTGCTTGTGTCTTCTCTAAGATTGACTTGAGATCCGGTTATCATCAATTGAAAATACGGGCAACGGATGTGCCAAAGACTGCCCGAGCGAGGTATGGGCATTACGAATTTGTGGTGATGTCTTTTGGTCTTACGAATGCCCCTGCTGCGTTCATGAGCTTGATGAACGGGATTTTTAAGCCATATTTGGACCTCTTCGTGATCGTATTTATTGATGATATATTGGTATACTCAAAGAGCAAGAAGGAACATGAAGAGCATTTGAAGATTGTATTGGAAATGTTGAGGGAGAAAGAGCTTTATGCCAAGTTCTCTAAGTGTGAGTTTTGGCTAGATGCAGTGTCCTTCTTGGGGCATGTAGTTTCTAAGGATGGAGTGATGGTGGATCCTTCTAAGATTGAGACAGTGAAGAATTGGGTAAGACCCACTAACGTGTCAGAAATAAGGAGCTTTGTTGGTTTAGCTAGCTACTACCGTCGATTTGTCAAGGGGTTCTCTTCTATTGCTTCTCAATTGACGAACTTGACTAAGCAGAATGTTCCATTTGTATGGTCGGATGAGTGTGAGGAAAGCTTTCAGAAACTCAAGACTTTGTTGACAACCGCGCCTATCCTTACCTTGCCAGTGGAAGGTAAGAATTTCATTGTCTATTGTGATGCATCCTATTCGGGTTTGGGTGCAGTGCTAATGCAAGAAAAGAATGTGATTGCTTATGCTTCAAGACAATTGAAAGTGCACGAACGTAACTATCCAACTCATGACTTGGAATTGGCCGCGGTAGTGTTTGCATTAAAGCAATGGAGACACTATTTATATGGGGTGAAGTGTGAGGTTTACACGGATCATCGTAGTCTTCAGTATGTCTTTACTCAGAAAGATTTGAACCTGAGACAGAGGAGATGGATGGAACTACTGAAGGATTACGACATCACTATTTTGTATCATCCGGGAAAAGCGAATGTTGTGGCAGATGATTTAAGTAGAAAGGCGGGAAGCATGGGAAGTCTAGTTCACTTGCAAGCTTCTAGACGCCCATTGGCTAGAGGTTCGCACTGCCAACGACTTGATGAGGTTAGAAGTAAATGAGAAGGGAGGATTGTTGGCTAGTGTGGAGTCAAGATCTTCTTTTCTTGACAAGATTAAGGGAAAACAGTTTGATGATGAGAAACTAAGGCGAATTCAAGATAAAGTATTGCGAGGAGAGGCTAAAGAAGCGACAATCGATGAGGAAGGTGTTTTGAGAATCAAGGGAAGGGTATGTGTACCCCGAGTTGATGATTTGATCAACACTATTCTGGCAGAGGCTCATAGTTCAAGGTATTCGATACATCCGGGTGCGACCAAGATGTACCGTGACCTAAAGCAACACTTTTGGTGGAGTAGAATGAAGCGTGATATTGTTGACTTTATTGCTAAATGTCCAAACTGTCAACAAGTAAAGTATGAACACCAAAGGCCCGGAGGAACACTTCAGAGAATGCCCATTCCTGAATGGAAGTGGGAGAGAATTGCAATGGATTTTGTGGTTGGTCTTCCAAAGACAATGGGTAAGTATGACTCTATTTGGGTGATTGTTTATAGGTTAACTAAATCTGCTCATTTCGTTCCGGTCAAGGTGACTTACAATGCCGAGAAGTTAGCCAAGATCTATATCTCAGAAATCGTCCGATTGCATGGAGTTCCACTCTCCATTATATCAGATAGAGGTACGCAGTTTACTTCTAAGTTTTGGAAAACATTGCATGCGGAATTGGGTACTAGGTTGGACCTCAGTACTGCGTTCCATCCTCAGACCGATGGTCAGTCTGAAAGGACGATTCAAGTGTTGGAGGATATGCTTCGTGCATGTGTGATAGAGTTTGGTGGCCATTGGGATAGCTTCTTACCCTTAGCGGAGTTTTCATACAATAATAGCTATCACTCAAGCATTGATATGGCTCCATTTGAAGCATTGTATGGTAGGAGATGTAGGTCTCCCATTGGTTGGTTTGATGCATTTGAGGTTAGGCCTTGGGGTACTGACCTTTTGAGGGATTCGATAGAGAAAGTGAAGTCTATTCAAGAAAAGCTTCTAGCGGCGCAAAGTAGACAAAAAGAATATGCAGATCGAAAGGTTAGAGACTCAGAGTTCATGGAGGGTGGACAAGTCTTGTTGAAAGTTTCACCAATGAAAGGGGTGATGCGGTTTGGTAAAAGAGGTAAACTAAGCCCAAGGTATATTGGTCCCTTCGAAGTACTTAAGCAAGTAGGGGAGGTGGCTTATGAGTTAGCCTTGCCTCCAGGGCTGTCCGGAGTACATCCGGTATTCCATGTGTCTATGTTGAAAAGATACCATGGGGATGGAAACTACATTATCCGTTGGGATTCAGTTTTGCTTGATGAGAACTTGTCTTATGAGGAGGAGCCTGTTACTATTTTAGATAGAGAAGTTCGCAAGTTGAGGTCAAGGGAGATTGCATCCATCAAGGTGCAATGGAAGAATCGACCGGTTGAAGAAGCCACTTGGGAGAAGGAGGCAGATATGCAAGAAAGATACCCACATCTGTTTAAAGATTCAGGTACTCCTTCTCGCCCTTGTTTTTCTTCTTGTGATCGTTCGGGGACGAACGATGGGTAAATTGGTATCTATTGTAACGACCTGTTTAGTCGTTTTGAGCAACAGATTTTATTTCTGAAAAACTGGCTGAGACGACGGACCCCACGACGGACCGTCATGGGCACGACGGACCGTCGCAGGGTCTCGTTTCAAAACACTTAGAAATTCTGAAATTGGGTACTGAAAATCGACTCTCTGAACTTCGTAACGGAATGGCAGGACGGACCGTCACAGGTGTGACGGACCGTCACAGGTGTGACGGACCGTCACAGGTGTGACGGACCGTCACAGGTGTGACGGACCGTCACAGACTTTTTAGAGAAATTGAGTCTCTGAAGTCTGTGACGGAGCAGCAGGAGGGACCGTCGCAGGCACGACGGCCCGTCACAGACTGCGTAATCCCAGTTGGAGTCAGATTTCTGGTTAAATTTTAAAGGGGCGTTTTGGACTATTCCTGCTATAATTATATATTCGTGGGTTTATATTAATAACTCAAATTCTTGGGGGTTAAAAGAGGTAACCTTAAGTTAATTAGTGGGTTATTATTGCCATCTTTTATTCTTAATTATATACTAATTAGGGTAAAAGAAAGAGGGTTTGAATAAGAAAATATAAAGAACAAGAAGGGAGAGAGAGAAACGATCGAGAGAAGAGGAAAACACCAAGCTTTGAGGATTAACTTGCTTGATTTCAATTCTTCGGTGGAGGTAGGTTATGGTTTTCATGCTTTCATAGTAAACTCTTAATAGAGAATGATATGTATTGATAGTATTGTAAACCCTGCTATATGCTTAATTGTATGCTTGCATGAATATGATTATGTGATTGTGATAAGATAAGCATGATGAAACTATTGAATCCCAAATCTTGAAAAGAAACTCTAATCTACGTTATCAATGATGATGCCTTGGTATAAAAGAAGGCTTGATGAATTAAAGTAATGGGATTGATGACGCCTTGATATAGAGAAGGCTTGATGAATTGATAGAATGAGATTAGTGGATCGGAGTGTCACGTTCCGACACATAGTATTAGTGGATCAGAGTGTCACGTTCCGACACATAGTATTAGTGGATCGGAGTGTCACGTTCCGACACATAGTATAAGTGGGACGGGTGTCACGAACCGACACGTAGAATTAGGGGATCGGAGTGTCACGTTCCGACACATAGTATTAGTGGATCGGAGTGTCACGTTCCGACACATAGTATAAGTGGGACGGGTGTCACGAACCGACACGTAGAATTAGGGGATTGGAGTGTCACGTACCGACACATATTATTAGGGGATCGGGTGTCACGAACCGACACGTAGAATTAGGGGATTGGAGTGTCACGTACCGACACATAGTAGTAGGGGATCAGAGTGTCACGTACCGACACAAGAGGAAGAAAGATAATGAATCTTGAAAGATGATAATATACTCAACTTAATAAACTTAATTCCCAAATGAGTATGGTATTGAGGCTTGAGCCCTCATGGATGAACTTGATGGTACTTATTGATGATTATAGTACTTGTTGTTGCTACATGTTGAGTTTTATAGTTGATTTATGATATTACTTGATATATACTGTTCTCTATTTTGAGTTGGCCGATGATATCTACTCAGTACCCGTGGTTTGTACTGACCCCTACTTTTATGTTTTCTTCTTGTTAATTGTGGAGTACAGCAAACGTTCCGTCATCTTCAACTCAACAGTGATTCTAGCCAGTCTTCGTCATACCGGATATTCAGGGTGAGCTAATGCTTCTAGCTTGGACTGGGTCTTCTTCTTCAAGTCTTGATGCCTTGAACTTCCGGCATGGACTCGCTTTTACTTGTTTTTGCTTTCTTAGATACTCTTAGTTTAGTAATTTGAAGGTAGATGTTCTTGTGGTGATGACTTCTAGATTTTGGGGATGATAATAATAGTTTTGAATTGTTTTTATTAATGAGTTTAAGTCTTCCGCATTACTTTCTGTTGACATACGTTGAAATGTTAAGGGTTAGATTGGTTGGTTCGCTCACATAGGAGGGTAAGTGTGGGTGCCAGTCGCGGCTCGGTTTTGGGTCGTGACAGTTTTAGACAGAGATGAGCAGCTACTTCTGCTATGTCCAAATCCATCAAGCTTGTAATTTTTCTTATTCGAGTTAACGGAACACAACATTCCTCTTTGATGATGAATGATTCCAGTAACCTAATAACTAAAGTCGCATTGTATAAATAGCTTGACTTGATCGGTGACGGGAGGAGAAGGTTATACAAAGTTGCTTGATCCAACGGAGAGCCAGTCATGCTCTCTTAACTTGTTCCTAGAGCACTTGATCATCTTTAATTTAAAGTATTTGAAGCATTTCAGATAAGGTTTTGAAGGAAATGCACCTCTAGAAAATAAAGCATCTCAATAATTGTTGTGTCAAAATTTGCATGGTATCTGGAGGCAGATAAAAGCTCTAAATATGTTGAACTGATAACAAAATTAGCTTGTGTACTTCAGGCATAATCATTATAGTCCGAAGGAATCTCGAGATCATAGACATTGGAGTGATACAGAGAAAACGAAGAGCTAGAGTACTACTTTGGATCCAAACTGCAAAGTCAAATAACCTTTAGCATACCCATTGATAAGAATAAATAGTTCAATTTTCAGAAAGTTTTCTTATGTAATCTTCATATCACCCATGAATTTCAGCCATAAAATTAAAGACCACATTAAATAGAATAATAAAGACATCAACCTGGAAAATGGGACGTAAAATATAAGTCCGTAGAAAACTCAAAGAATTTTGTAGCAAAATATGAAAGAAAATATGCCTGAAATTCTTAAGACTGAAAGGATAAAGACAAAATGATTTACCGTGGGTTCAATTTCTTGCAACAAATTATTCTAGGTCTGTGTGGTTTAAATATCTAGCATCAAATGATTCTAGAGTTGTGGAGATATTGCATTTGTTTGTGTAAAATTACCATTTTGGCTTGGCCGCCTTTCTCTACACCTTTCTATATTCTTGCCCATGTACAACATGGGTCCAACAATTAACAATCAATTAAATTATACGTCATTTGTAACAAAAGATTAACACATTTTTTTTTGCTTTTTGATATTCTCCCTTTACATTAGTAAGTAAAGATAAAACAAGCTATTAATGCCACAAAGTTAATTTCACCGAGATTTAAATATATGCCTGAATTAATCAAAGGTTTACATATATAAGTCTTGTATGATCTATTCTATCAACATATGCATTTGCTACTGCTATTTCAGTGTAGGTGATCAGCTATTCAGTTTTACATAGAAAACTAAGAAAACTATGAAGCATGTTTCTGCTTTATTGTATTGTAGATGGAGACAATATCATCAGCACAACTGAAACACTGAAGGTGAAACAAAACATAGCGAAAAATATTGATTGTGATTAGAAGACCATATAAGTTGAATAACGAAAATGAAAAAGCTTCAAGTTTCTACAACTACATGATGGCCTCTAAGAGCCACAACAAAGAAAAATCACCCAAAGTCATAGGCATATAGACACATAGAAAACTTGCATCAGCTAATAGATGACATCTAAAATGACAACATAATCAGAATGTTAACTTTATTCCCCGTTAGTCTTCTGTATCATACAACCAGTTCTTATAGCCAACAAACATAATTGTCCAGCAACAAAGATACATGATATCTTTCACGAATCGAATCAGGCGTGATACAATTCCTTACTATTGCATTCTTCATAAAAAAAATTCATTAGTTTTTATCATTGTCACGTTTATTTAAGGATATTTTTTAGTCAGGTGTCATCAATTTATACAATCTGCATTTCCTATCCCTTTTATAGCATGTGTTTATTAAATTATAATCATTTTATGATTCCTATTATCTATGTAACTTTTCTATGTTTTTCACTGAATATTTTCCAAGAAGAAGGCATGAAAAAAATACTAAAGTAATGCTTGAATTGAGTATAACATTTATTAATGATAATGTGTGTTTTTATGTTGAAACTTGATACTTATGAATTATAACTACGATATATATCACAAACAAAAACTTACTACATTGTACACCTGAATAATTTATAAAGAAATAATGGTAGGAGAGCAATACTTAACACACCTCAAAATATTACACAAAGGCACGAACATACAAACCATAATAGACAGCAAAAGCCAACACAGTCGAATCAGAATTAAAATCCTATTGCATAGAAAGCGAAAGAACATAATTATAAAGAAGCTAAACAAGAATTGATGAAATTAAAACTAGTTGTACTAAATGAAGCGTTAATACTATCATCAACATCTTTTAACACCTTTTCAAAACATCAAGAACCAAAAGAGGTGTTGAGAAATGGAACGAATGTATTACCTGCTAAGGCTTCTTCAAGAAATGGTTGGAGTTTAGAATTTTAAGCAACTCCACAAACTAAGTCAGTACAACCCATGTCTAATACTACTGCTAACAACATTAACTATGACACTTTCACATTGTCAACGTTATTTCCATCTTTCGATGCATTCCAAGAAAGGCAAGATCCAGAATAGTATCAAGAAATGGTCCAAATAGTGGTTGGAATATGGTATTATTTTAAGCAACCCCACAAACAAAAGCATTGCCCACCACCTCTAACAACGTTAGCAACTTCAGTTCTTTCTACTTAAACAAATTGTATAATCAGAATTCATTGACACTGTTTTCAAATAGTGTCCTAAAACTAATATCCAACTAATCATCAAAATCCATTTTCACCAGACATATCGACAGAACAGCCTGTAATGCCAAACATGGATACTAAAACAATCGCAAGCATGTTCTCATCAACACTGCTGCCTACATCATAAGCAGCAACAACATTCAGTGGTCATAATTCTACCTCAGCAGTGCAGAGTAATTTGAATAAATCGGTTTGGGACGTTTTCGAGTAGAGATTAGACACTAATTGAGAGTCTAAATCAAAAGAATTTTTCAAATGAACAACAGTTATGGTTACAGAACAAAAATTTCAGCCTTTCCATTTATAGAGATATGTCACCACTCACCATAGAATGAACAGAACAAAATAAGAAAATTTAAGATGAAAATAGCGGGGAAAGAAGAAAGATTTGAGCAAAAGTTGAGAGGAAATCATACCTCAAAAGAGTAAGATATTCTTAAAAGTACTGCTCTGTTTTCTTGGAATACAAATCAAGTTTAACTCTCTTTGTGTAATCTGACATCTGTCTGATATGATGAGCATTCTATATAATCTCAACTTATAACCAAGGGGAAAAAAAGACGCACAAAAGTAGGCGTCAGAAAATTTCATACACTCTAGAGCTATTAAAATTTAGATGTATGAAATATTGTCTACGAAATTCAATGAGGAAAGAGGTGTATACCCAAAGCCATGAATAATTACATGTTACTCATAACCACAATAAAGATTAGATAGCCAGACAGAGTTGTGGAAGAGTGGAAATAATATATGGAGGGTGTGATTTTGTAAAATCATAAATTTGAAAACCATACAAAATGTTGAAGTCAAGTCATCTTTAGATATGCCTTACGTGATAGAAATGGATTAAAATTTCTCAGTGTCTTTGACCTTTACGTTGCACTAAATATAACTTTTTTTCTGCATTCTTAATACAACTTTAAGGTTCTATTTCACAGGTGTACTAATCTTAATAGTATCAAGAACATCAGATATGGTGTGATTTTAAGTAAACATGAAAAACATTGAAAGTAAATGGACTCTTTCTCGTACCACTCAAAGGTATATTTTATTTTGGAAAAAGGGTTTAAAATACCCTCAAAGTATTGAAAATGGTACAAAATTACCCTCCATCCACCTATTGGCTCCAAAATACCCTTCCCACCCACCTATTGGGTCCAAAATACCATTGTCATCCACCTTTTGGTTCAAAATTGACCACTTATTTAACGGTTTTATATTTAAACTATTCAAATATATTTTTAAATACGTGGTGCTCAACTATTTGTTATAATTTAACTTATTAATATAATTTATAAATCAATCCACTACCCATTCATTATTAATTAAACCCTCCAAATTAATAAATCACTCACATTATTAATGCAACAATAGAAAATCTACTGCCAATTGAGTGTTTTAAAAATTTTGATACGAAAATATCTATAGAAGTAAATTATCATACATTCAAGTGTCTAAATAAAAATTACCGATAAACTTAGAAGTCTGACTATGTTCATCTTAATTATTCTTACGTATCAATTATGTGATGTTACTTCATAGGTAATCTTTTTTCAAAATAATATATTAAAAGTTCTAAAACAAATCATAAATATTTATAAAATTATATTTTAAAAAAGTGCTTGAATTAATTCGGGATGTATTACTTCTTTACCTTTAATCATTAATTTCTAATTCAATCTTGAAAGAGAATCAAATTGAAAGTGTCCTCCTAAATAAGCGGCTCAACATAAATTTAATTGGGGCTTCGATTTGAACTAGGATAATTTTGGATGTCATTTTCATTAATCTATAATTTCATATTGTTTTAGTAGTGTTTATGACGATTTTGATATTATAGTTGGATTATTAATTGGGCGGGGTTTAGTTAGTAATGGGTGGGTAGTGCGTTGGTTTATAAATAATACAAATAAATTAAAATATAACCAATAGTTGAACATCAAGTATTTTAAAAATATTTAAATAGTTTAAATTTAAAATCATTAAATAAGTGGTCAATTTTGAACTCAAAGGTGGATGACAAGGGTATTTTGGAGCCAATAGGTGGATGAAAAGGGCATTTTGGAGCCAATAGGTGGATGAAGGGTAGTTTTGTACCATTTTAAATACTTCAAGGGTATTTTAGACTCTTTTCCATTTTATTTTTCCACTTAAACACAAATGTAACGAAGGGTTGGAGTCCTTAAAAAATAAATGTATGAATTACGAAGTCTATAATTTTTTTTTTTTTGCAGATTGAAAAGAACTATTAATACTAATTATAGGCCTACAACTAAGAAAAACTTCCTCAAAAGACATAACAATTAAGTATAGACAACACCACATAGATTCTTGTATTAGTTAAAATGGGTTTCACCTCATTGGCAAATTGCTGGAAATCAGTTGTTGAAACAATCAGAGATTACCTCTTTAAGAATAAACCGACATATTGAAACACTTCGTAAAATCAATTCACACAGTTTTTTTTACATGAATTGATGGTGAGAGAATCAAATACAATAGTCCGCAGTCATCATCTGTGAATATATGTTTGGACTCAAGGATGTTATTTTTGTTACTTGTTATCAATGCAACAAAAAATACTCTCAAGTCTCTCAAAAAGCACAATAACAATATTCATCAAAAACTATAAGTTTAGTAGAGCTAGTATCAACTATTATTAATTTATGCCATCATATTAATGATCAAGAATAGAGGGATTTTTTTTTTTATATACCATAGCTTAATTATGTCCAAGATAATAATTATGATGGACAGATTAGCTGAAACTTGTGTATTGGAGGAGGTGATAAGTATCTCAAGGAATAAAGGATATGTGCGTGCAAATAAAAAAATAGCTTTGATGTGAAATCACAAACAACAGTTCCCTTTCCATAAACGTAGACTTATTGACAACTTCCAATACTATATTAGAAGCAACTCCTTGATTTTATTAAATACAATCACAATAGTGTAATAACATGGTAAAACGTAGCTACTTATGATCTTGCACCTGATAACCTAAAGAAGAAATCATAAAAATTACACACACGAAACAAAATTTATACAAATTGATGATGAAATGGAAATTACTTGAAGAGTAGATATTAAGGGTAGTGGGCTCATTGTCCTAGCTAGATATATTTTGATAAGGTTGTTAAAAGGTGTAGTTAGTTACCAGTTGTGAGGGATTTTGAGAAGGCGAGGTGAGGGATGATGTATCGATGGAGGGATTTTCTTCCCCTGAGAAGGTGCATTGTCAGATGAATTTTCATCATCTGAGTATGAAACAAGAGGATTAAGCATGGTGATGAAATTCTTTTTTCTAGTTTCTGGAAAATGGAAGAAGAGAAGGAGTTGGTTGCCTTTTTGAAGAAGTACCTTATTGGGAACGGTTTGGGTGCTGTTTTCAAAGGGTTTTAGAAATTATGATGGACTGTCATCGAAAGGATGAGTGCATTGACATTTTGCACTTACTTTTCAGATGAGTGACATATGAGAGAGAAAGAGAAATAGTTCCCTTTTTGAGTGTTGATTTCCCGTGCTAGTGTAAAGCTGTTTAAGACTACTAGACTAGACTAGGTTCTTATATCCTGAGAGCTTGGTAAGGCAGTACTCTTGTGTCATATTTTGGGTTTAATCAATCTAAAAAGATGAGTCCTAGTGAGAGTCGATTTTTTTGAAATGGTTCTCTTCCTAGTGCTTTGGTGAAAATATCAGCAACTTGATTTTCAGTCTTGCAGAATGTCATCACTATGAACCCCTTTTTAACATTATCACGAAGGAAGTGATGTCTAATATCTATGTGTTTGGTACATTTGTGTTGAACCGGGTTTTTGGCCATATTCATAGCACTTGTACTGTCACAAAGGATGGGAATACAACCGATTTTTATACCAAAATCTTTAAGTTGCTGCTTTATCCAATGAAGTTGGGCACAACACGAAGCAGCTGCGACGTACTCAGCCTCAACAGTGGATAAGACAACCGAATTTTGTTTTCTGGTTGCCCAGGATATTAGACATGGTTCTAAGAAGTCTGCTATTCCAGAGGTGCTTTTTCTATCCACCATATGTCCTGCATAGTCTGCATCAACAAATCCCTTTAGATTGAATGAGTCTCCAGTTGGATACCAGAGAACTAGGTTCATTGTGCCTTTCAGATATCGCAAGATTCTTTTGATAACCTTTAGATGTGATTCCTTAGGACAAGACTGAAAACGTGCACATAGACCAACACTGAACACAATATCAGGCCTAGTGGCAGTGAGGTATAGGAGTGATCCAATCATCCCTCCGTATCTAGTGTCATTTACTGGTGAACCTGGTTCATCTTTATCAAGTTTTGTTGTTGTCCCAATGGGTGTGTCATTTCTCTTAGCTTCATTCATATCATATTTCTTCAGTAGTTCCTTGATGTATTTTTGTTGATGAATTGATGTACCTGCTGGGGTTTGTTTAATTTGGAGTCCTAAGAAGAAGTTTAGTTCTCCCGTCATACTCATCTCAAATTCACTATTCATTATTTGAGAAAACTCCACCCCAAGTGAGTCATTAGTTCCTCCAAATATGATATCATCTACATACACTTGAACGATGAACAGATCTTCAATGTGTTTCGAAGAAACAATGTATTATCAATTTTGCCTCTTGTGTATTCATGTGTGAGAAAAAAGATGGACAATCGATCATACCATGCTCTTGGTGCTTGCTTTAGCCCATAAATTGCTTTGTCTAATTTGTATACATAATCAGGATACTTGGTATTTTCAAAACTGGGGGGTTGTTTCGCATACACCTCTTCTTGTAGATAACCATTTGAAAAGGCACTTTTGACATCCACCTAATAATTTTTGAATTCCATGTGAGCAACATATGCAATCAATATTCTAATTGCTTCAATTCCTGCCACGGGTGCGAAGGTTCCATCATAGTCTATCCCTTCTTCTTGGTTATATCCCTATACAACTATCCTAGCTTTGTTGCGTATGATTTGTCCTTGTTCATCAAGCTTATTTCTAAATACCCACCTTGTTCCTATTAAGTTCTTCTTGCATAGCACTAATCCAATCAGAGTCTAATAGTGCTTCTTTTATATTTTTTGGCTCAATCAGGGATACGTAGGCAGAAAAAGCACACATATTGCGTAATTTGGATCTTGTTGAGATGCCTGAATTAAGAGGAGTAAGAATGTTTTGTAAAGGATGTGACCTTTGATGCTTCCAGCTATGAGTTTGGATGTTGGCAAGTTCTTCAGATGCAGTAGGACCAATTTCAGTAGCATACTTATCTTCTGTTTCAGGTGTTTTATGAGAGGATATGATTTCTTCTTCCCATATTTTTGGTTCTAATGACCTTTAGCAGGTGACTTCATTCTGTTCATCCTCTGAGTTACCTTTAATTTCACTATTACTTTCATCAAAGACAACATGAACACTTTCTTCTACACGATTTGTTCTTTTATTAAGTACCTTGTAGGCTTTGATTTGTGAAGAATAACCTAGAAAAATTCCTTCATCACTCTTGACATCAAATTTTCCTAAGTTGTCTTTGTCATTGTTGTGTATAAAGCATAGACACCCAAAGGCCCTAAGATGTCCCAAATTTGATTTTCTCCCTTTTAGTAACTCATATGGTGTTTTGTTTAACACTGATCTGATCATGCATCTATTTATGAGATAGCACTCTGTGTTTACTGCTTCGACCCAATAGGATTTTGGATGTTTGCTTGAGATCAACATTGTTCTTGCGATATCTTCCAGTGTTCTATTTTTCTGCTCAACTACTCCGTTCTGATGTGGTGTTCTAGGTGCTGAAAAATTATGCTCGATCCCCTTTAAAATACAAAATTGTAGGAATTGTGAGTTTTCAAATTCCAGTCCATGATCAGATCGGATGCTAATTATTTCTTTGTTGAATTTTTTATGAACCAACTTTGCAAAGATTTCAAACATAGTGAATGTTTCATCCTTTGTTACAAGAAACAGTGTCCATGTGAATCTTGAATAATCATCGACTATTACAAACACATATCTTTTCCCACCTCTGCTTTGTACACGCATTGGTCCACACAAATCCATGTGAAGCAGCTCTAATGGCTTGGTAGTTTTGACTGTCAACTTTGGTTTGAATGATGTTCTCACCTATTTTCCTTGAATGCAGGTTCCACATACTTTGTTGTTACTGAAACTTTTGGTTGGCAGTCCACTAACCAGGTCCTTAGAAATGAGTTTATTTATTGTTGTCATGCTTATGTGTCCCATTCTTTTGTGCTAGAGCATAGAGCAATCAGAGACTGCACTCAGGCACTTAAGAGTATTTTCTTTAGACTCCACAAACTTTGCTTTATACACATTGTTGTGTCTCTTACCTAGTAGAACCAGGTTCCCAGTCACTGAATTTGTCACTCTGCACTCTTTTTCTGTAGAGAGTACATTGTTTCCTCTATCGCATATTTGAGATACGCTTAGTAGATTATGTTATAGACCATTCACATAGTATACGTTTTCAATTGCATGAGTATCCATAGACCCAACCTTTCTAATTCCCTGAATTTCACCACTTTTTCCATTACCAAAAGTCATGTTTTCTCCTTTGAAGTTTCTGAGTGAGAGAAAGCTACTTTTATCTCCAATCATGTGTCTGGAACATGCACTATCCAAGTACCATTGTTGTTGCTT
The DNA here is from genome assembly GCA_027789145.1 of Solanum arcanum. Lineage (NCBI taxonomy): Eukaryota > Viridiplantae > Streptophyta > Magnoliopsida > Solanales > Solanaceae > Solanum > Solanum arcanum. The sequence continues at coordinate 25,731,154 of CM050934.1, read as the reverse complement.
CCTTCTCACTAATCCTGCAGTCAATTTCAGGGGTTAGATTTTGGTACCTAGATTCACTTTGATTTTTTCTTTAAAAATGGATGAATAAGATTTTTTCTGGCCTATCTGGGAAGAGATTTGGCTGTAGGGATTTGTTTTTGTTCACTGGTTTTGTCATGATGAGGTTTTCTTTGAGAGTTTAGATTATTGTTATGAGCAGTCAATTTTCTTTGACAATTGTAACTTTTATGCCCTACAAGCCCTCAGTGCATACATAGACAATCTATGTTGAGATTTTTTACTTGAGGGTTAGTTTTATCAAAACCTATTCCGTATCTCTCAGAAGTACGATTCCTGTGAATGTTATCAAGTAGTATGGAGGACCTGGTCCATCTCATTCCATTCTCCGCTTCAGTTTTAGTCACGAGAAGCTCTTTGGTTAGCTCTTCATTCTTTTTACTTACCAAGTCTAGGTTTTTACTAAGCTCAGTATTTTTAGATAATAGATGAAGATTTTGTTTTTCAAGATTCTTGTTTTCTTCTCTTAATGGTGCATAGTCTTCCGTTATCAATTCTCTTTTTGAGTCTGTTGTTTTATACGCATCGATAAGGGTGTAGAGTAAAGATTCTAGCTCCCTTTTTGAGTAAGATTTTAATTGTCTTATATGTGATGAAGACTAACCTTTTCATTCATATCTTCTTCTTCTTTATCCTCTTCAGAATCTGATCCAACTATAAGCGCTAATATAGTTTCTTGGGATCTGCAGGTTTCCTTTTCTTTTTTGGTTTCAACTTCTACTAGGGCAAGAAAGTCATATTCATCTTCTTGTTCTAGTGTAAGAAGAGATTTGTTTTCTGTCTCACCATCATCAGATTCTTCATCAGATGAATTTCCCATTACTGCAAATTTTTCATTGAGGTATCTGCTTCTTGAGTTGTCGTTCTTCTATTTGAAGGAATGAACTTATCTTTTTTAATGTCTTTTCCCTTCTCAGAGGTTGTCTTTTTCTGCTCTAAAGCCCAGAGTGGATATAATTTGATGAAGTGATATGGGCTTCCGCACTTATGACAGACTTGGTCTTTAGTGTTTTCATTGGATTTTTGAAGAGTTTTCTTTTCTTATGTTTGTCCTCTTTTCAGCATTATGGTGAACCTTTTGGTCAGAAGAGCGATATTTTCATCCTCAAAGTCATCTGATGCAGTAGCCTTTAGAACCAGGTTCCTTTCCTTTCTCTTGCCTTCGATTTCTTTTTCTTGATATTTGTTGAGTTCATATGTGATGAGGTTTCCAATCAACTCATCCATGGCCAGTGCATCTAGGTCGCTAATATAACGCGGTTTCACGGTATTATTAATACTTTTTCCTTAAGTTTAGTGTGTCCAAAAGCCTTTTTGTGCTAATTTTTATATAAGTTTCTCTTTATTTTGAAGGAAATCTGTCCAAAGATGAATGGGAGATTTTGAGCGAAGAAATGCAGAAGAGACCACCTACGGAGCTTATGACGGTCCGTCGTGCTTGTGACGGTCCGTAGGTGGCAGCGTAGTGCAGCTACTGAAGGAAGATGGAGAAGTCTGACCAAGTGTGGGGTTACGGAGTCCATGACGGTTCGTCGTGTCTATGACGGTCCATCCTGCAGGTTTGTCATGAAGTTCAGAGAAGTAATCCCAGTACCCATATTCCAAGAGTTGAAGTATTTTAGAATGAAGACCCTCGACGGACCGTCGTGTTTGTGACGGTCCGTCATACTTGCCGTCGAGGGTAATGAAGAGAGCTGCAGAAGAAATTGCACAAGTATGGGACAACGGAGTCCATGACGGTCCGTCGTGACCATGACGATCCGTCGCGAGGTCCATCGACCCAGCCGCGTTTTGACATATTTCCAGCAAATAGAGTCCTTGTTTAATTAGGTTTTTATTTTCTATAAATAGTTTGAAAAACCTCGTTTTTGAGGTTAGACTCCGTATTGTTAGACTCTGGATCATTGTTAGACACCGTATTAGTAAACATTGTATTGTTAGACTTTTGATTATCATTAGACTTTTTGTGAGATTCTTGTTTACTTTGAGATTCTTGCAAGTGATTGTTGGTGATTTTTGGTGATTAATCAAGCAAACTTTGGGATTTTACTCTTTCTCATTGAAGTAAGGACATGAATTCTTATCTAATATATTTTAATATTGTGATTATGACTATGAGTAACTAAACTCCATAACTAGGGTTGTGGGAACCATAACCAAATAATGAGATAAAACCTAACTAAAATAACAATTCTAGAATAGTGTCTTGCATGTATTAATAATTCTTTCGCTTAGAAGTCTTTTTAACGGATGGCCAACGTTAGAACTCGCCTTAATGCTACTTGCCGCACCAAGGAGGCAGATAATAGGAAAAGAATTATCAACATAGATTTAGTGTACACTATCTAATAGGCTAGTATTGATTTGTACGAGGTAATAACTTAGTCAAATATCGAATACGATGCTTAATATGAGGTAAAGATAAGGGTTAGGATAGAAACACACGTAGCCGGACCAAGGTGCGGAGTGAGATTTTCTAGATGCCGGACCAAGGATTTAGAAATACATAACTTATCACTTTGAATGGAAGATAATAGGAAAAAATTGTTATAGTTAGAATTATCAAGTTATGAACCTGTGGGGAACACGTAAACCCTAGTTACTATGATTAATTGATTAAAATCCAACATTCAAAGATGTTAAGTGCCTCTTTCAAGTTAGTTAGTTATTTTCATTCATTTAGAACTAGAAACCCCCCCTTTTAATGTTTTTACTTTCCAAGGAAGTCATTGACCAAACAATAGTAATAACAGGTTGAAGTTAAGTCTAGACTATTTTCCTCGTGGGAACGATCCCAACCTCACTAGTTGGGTTATTTACTTGACACGACCGCTTTACTTCTTATTTGAGAAGTAAGTTTGAGCGTATCAGTCGGGGGCTTCAGTGATAGCCTCGACTTTGCTTTCCCAAGTCTCAGGAAGGACACTCAAGAGTTTCCTTACTGCCTTTCCATTGTGAACTATCTCTCCCAAGGAATACATCTCATTGATGATTGAAGTGAACCTGGTATGTATATGTTGTATAGTATCCCCTTCTGCCATTCTAAATAGTTCGTATTGTCTGTTTAAGTTATCAATTTTGGACTTCTTGACTTGTGTTGTTCCTTCATGAGCTGTTTGTAGTGTTTCCCATATGGCTTTAGCATCTTGACATGATGAGATTCGATTATATTCATCTGTTCCTATACCACAAATTAGGATTTTCTTGGCTTGGCATTGTTATGGATTGCAAGTTTGTCTACAACATCCAATTCTTATTTCTCCATTGGGATTTTGGTGATTCCATCAGTGGTAGTTTTCATAGGTATGGTTGGTCCATCTAGAATGACTCCATATAAATCATGATTTTCGCCGATAAGATGATCCATCATACGATTCTTTCACCATCCATAGTATTTACCATTGAATAGTGGTGGTCGTGTTTGTGAAGCTTTCTCTTGTGGGGTAGGTGGTGCTGCCATTGAGTCTTTTCAAGGTGTAAATCTTTTATCGAAAAGACCTGCTCTGATACCAATTGAAGAAACCTTACCCCTAAAACAAGAATCAGGTTCTTGTATGTTGTTTTAAGTAGAACACAAACACTTTTGAAATTAAAAACCTTCCTCAATCAAGGAAGGAAAAACCTCGTTTTATTAATTCAACTGAATAATTTATGATTACAACTCAATAATCAATAGCCTCACCACTACGACAACTCTCGATTAACTATAATCGACTACCTCTACTCTCCAAGAGGCCAAACCCACCTCTTGTTACAAACCTCACCAAAACTCAACTCTACAAGAAGCCAAACCCACTTCTTGTACAATGAAACCTAACTAGCGACTCAAATAATGAATCAGAAAAACAGTTTACACGTTCAAGACTTTCTAACTCAAGAATTTCTAACTCAAGAATTTCTTGAACTTTGTAACAATATTGATCTCACAGGCTTTTACTTGATGAATGACTCTCGCTTTCTTTCGATGTAAAAGTCTTGTCTTGCTCTTCTGCGTTTGATCTCCTTTTATAGAGATTTCTCGTGTCTTGTATCCTTATCAAATAAGGTAAGGAAGTTACAATTGTAGTTAAACAAGGAGTATTAATTTTGCCTTTTATTGTACAATCCTTTTTCTACACAACTTCCTTACTTAATAAAATATATTAAGGTTTCCTTATTTGTTTCAACTTGTATTTTCAGCATCTTCAGCACTTGTACATTTAATCGTTTAATTTCAGTGGCTGCGACAATTAATTCCTTAGCTCATGACGATTTTATGAAGCTCATATATATATATATATATATATATATATATATATATATATATATATATATATATATATATATATATATATATATATATATATATATATATATATATATATATATATATATATATATATATATTTGCATTTCTTGTCTATCATCAAAGCACCAATTTTATAGGCTTGTAGAATTATCATATTCTATCAAAAAGTTAATCGCTTACAATATATATATATTTGCATTTCTTGTCTATCATCAAAGCACCAATTTTATAGGCTTGTAGAATTATCATATTCTATCAAAAAGTAAATCGCTTACTACTTAATGGAGAAGCTTGGCGTCGAAAACATTGAGAACTTGAACACTAGTATATCCTTTTTATGAGATTAACCTTGCACCATAGTCCATTACCAGATAGCCATAGCATAGCTGGAGTACATAACAGCAAAATGATATTAGCTTAGTCTGTTGAAATATTTAGAAGAATTTTTGTCGAACTTACAAAGTAAAGATAGTTTGTAAGGAACAACCCACGAGTTATTAAGAAAGTATCCTCTAATTTTCACACTTCTTCCTGTATTTCGTCTTTATAAACAGGATATGGATTTTCTCCTTTAGTTGTTTGTTCTACAAACTCTCACAAGGACCATGCATCATGTGTTGTGTAACAAGTGAGTATAAATAGGGAAGTCATTCCCATGACTACTTGCTACGATATAAGAATGAAAAATTCGTTTAGCATCTTGTCACTTATTGGTAGTGAATGAAAGTCAGAATCAAAGAGATAATTATAGAGCAACTTTCAAACGTGTAGTAGTAATTAAAGAAAAATAAAGATACAACACTCTTATGTGACTTTTATGATTGACACTATTAATTCCAAAATGGAACAAGAAACAGGAAGAATTGACTAATGAATCTAGACTACCATTTTCAGATAATAGATAATCACCACAACAAAGAACATAGTTTAAAACATAAATAAGGTGTCAGGCACTTGCAAAATTGTATTTGGCTAGAAATGTAAAAGGAGATCTCTCCCAAGTAAATAGAATTAACGTTGAGGGATAAGACTACGATATTTTACTTTGGCAAGAAGATAACCAAATCGGTAGATGACAGTGCATTAGCTTCTAATTAGATAATTAATTAAATTCGGAGAAAGGATTAGATGAAATAATAATTAACAATATAATCTAGAATTTCATATCATAAACTTTGAAAGCAAGAAGAGAATTGACAGAAAATTGAGATAATAACATGTATAAGTTGGATCACCCAATTGAGAAGGTGAAAGAAAGGAAAGTATGTCTTTACAAGTTCTAAAAAAAACAAAGATCATGGCAAGGAATGAGGTTAAATACGAAAACACACCTATTGAATTCAACTATTAAATTAAAATTTGAAGAGAATCAAGCTATAGCTTGACCAAAAAATGAGAGATATACTAACCTCAAATTGCTAAAATCATCATTGGAAAGAAATACTTCATTTGAGCGTAAAAATAAAGCAGTGTGGATGCTTCTGGAATAAAGTTAAGTATTTCTTTTTCTTAATAAAGTGATTTGGAGATGTTGAGTGACACGTGCAACAAAATAATAGATATATAAATAAGTTAAATGATGAATTTGCCCTTGGTTTGGAGTAAGATATTTATCATAAATATTAATCATTTCCCCTTATATGTTAAATATAATTACAAATCTGTCATTGATCGTCCTCCTCTTCATCTTTATATATATATATATATATATATATATATATATATATATATATATATATATATATATATATATATATATACTAGATATAATGTGTCCGCGCCTGCGTATGTCCAACGTATGTTAGTTTTTTTCTTCCAATTTATGTGACATAAATGAAATTTGAAAAAGTGAACAAAATTTTTATGTGTTTCCTAAAAAGTATTTTAAATTCTTAATTTATGTACCTTTTATGTTATTTTCGAATAATATATGTTACTCCATTTTTTTTGTTTTATGTGATACAAGTGATTTAAGAAAGTAAATAGATTTCTAATATGATTCTCACGTATTTTTAGTTGTCATTTTTCTACGATTCATAATACTTTTTAGTTCTTACATTATTTTCAAACTATATATGCAACTTTTTTTTGTTTCGATAAAAATAAGGGAGTCAACCAAATTTCATTATGTTTTTAACTATGTTTTTCTAAAAATATCTTAAATTGTTACATTGCGTTTTTAAGCTTCTTTTTTTAATGTAATTTTCAAATATGTAAAAAATTAGAAATTAAAACGAAGAATTAAAGTTTTTAAATCATTATATTTTTATATTAAAATGTTTAAATTTTTAAAACTCCACATATATGAACAAATTAATAGGAGGAAGCCAAACGATTTTTAAAAATAATAATAATATATGAAAGCTCATTTCAATAATAACACACACGCACGCACACATTTCATTTTTAATATATGACTCCCTTCTTTTCGATTTATATGAATTTATTTTTTATATTATTTCAAAAAGAAAATAACTTTTGAATTTCAATTTTTTTATATAGCATATTTAAGATCACAAAATTAAAAAATATTTCAATACACAAAATATGTATATATACAATTTTGATTGGTTCCACCTAATATTATACTTGCTATATAAATTATAAAGAGCTAAGCGCAATTATTATTTATTTATTTTCATATAAGAAATAGATATCACAATAAAATTCATAAAAAATGAAGAAATAACAAACATGAGGTAATATTGATAATAATAACTAAAGATGTTTCTAGAACTATTTAAGTTTCTTATTATCATTCTTGTTAGATTTTTGCTTGCATGAAGTTATGTTTTTATCTTTGATTATCATTCACTTCATATATAAAAAGTTGTTTCTAAAATTATTTATTTTTGATAGATTTTTTTTAGAATGAAATTATATTTTTATTCTTGTTCATCTTTAATGTAAATATATCATCTTATTCTTTTTCATTTGTAAAGTTACGTTTTAACATCTTTTCTTTAATTTCAATCTAATATATATTATTAATTTTATCACATTAAATTATTTTCAAGTATATTAATTAGAGACAAAATAAAGATTGAAATAGTTAATTCATGATATTTTCATATAAAAAGTTGTTTTTTTCATAGGCATAATGAATATCACAATAACTCACAAAAGAAAAACAAAAGAAAGTGAAGTAATAACAAAATAAGTTAATGGTAATAAAAATAACTTAAGATGTTTCTAGAACTATTTAATTTTTTTGTTATCATTTTGGTAGATTTTTATTAGTAAAATTATATTTTTGCCCCTGATCATTATTCACTTCATATATAGAAAGATAATTCTAGAATAATTTATTATCTTTCTTCATAGATTTTTGTTAGTATGAAATTACATGGTTGCCCTTGGTCGTCCTCCACTTCACTCTTCTATATAGTAGTAAGATAGAAAAATATTTACTTCATATATAGAAAAATAATTCTAGAATTATTTACTATCTTTCTTAATAGATTTTTGTTAGCGTGAAATTATATTTTTGCCCTTGAATTTTTTTTCTTCTAAAAACTAATAATATATGGAAGCTCATTTCAATAATAACACATATATATTTCATTTTCACAAATTAATAGAAGGAAGCCAAACAATTTTTTTTTTTTAAATAATATATGAAAGCTCATTTCAATAATAACACACGTATATTTCATTTTTAATATATGACTCCCTCCTGTTTGATTTTATATGAACTTATTTTTTTATTTCATTTCAAAAATAAAATAACTTCTGAATTTTAATTTTATTATATAGCATACTAAAGATCACAAAATTAAAAAATATTTCAATACACAAAATTTTGATATACATATAAATTTTAATTTTAATTTTGATTGGTTCCACCTAATATTATACTTGATATATAATTATTAAGAGCTAAGCGTAATTATTATTTATTAACTTTCAATAATAAATAGATATCACAATAACTCATAAAAAATGAAGAAACAACAAAAATGAGGTAATACTAATAATAATACCTAAAGATGTTTTTAGAACTATTTAATTTTCTTATTATCGTTTTTGGTAGATTTTTGTTTGCATGAGTTACATTTTTACCTTTGGTCATCACTTCATATATAGAAAGATGTTTTTAAAATTATTTATTCTTGATAGAGTTTTGTTAGAATGAAATTACATTTTTATTCTTGGTCATCTTTAATACAAATATATCATCTCATTCATTTTTATTTGTAAAGTTACTTTTAACAACTTTTTCTTTAATTTCAATCTAATATATATTATCAATTTGATCACACTAATTTATTTTCAAGTATATTACTTAGAGCCAAAATAAATATTGAAATAATTAATTCATGATATTTTATATAAAAAATAGGCTTTTTTATACGCATAATGAATAAAAAAATATTAAGAATTAAATTAAAGTAATAGTAAAATAGAGTAATGATAAAATAGATATCACAATAACTCACAAAAGAAATAAAAAGAAAATGAAATAATATCAAAATCAGTTAATGCTAATAACAATAACTTAAGATATTTTTAGAACTATTTAATTTTTTTGTTAGTATTCTTGGAAGATTTTTGTTGGCATGAAAATTACAATTTTTCCTTGATCGTTATTCACTTCATATATAGAAAGATAATTCTTGTTATTTATTATCTTTCTTCATAGATTTTTGTTAAAGTGAAATTATATTTTTGTCATTGGTCGTCCTCCCACTTCACTCTTTTTATATAATAGTAATTTTATCATAGATATTAATCATTTACCCTTGTATGTTAAGTAGAATTACAAATCTGCCACGGGCCCAATATAATCAATTATCTTTACAATTTTAATTTTTTTACACCTAAATTCACATATTATTATAATTTTTAAAAATTTTGAGCATGTAAAAAAATTACAAAAATTCCTATCAGATACATCTCTCTCCTTTGTTAGAGACATAACTATCTCCTCTCGAATACATACATATCCTCTCTCGAATACATCTTCATCCCCTCTTCAATACATCTCTATCGTCTCTTGGATACATATCTCTCCTCTCGGGTACATCCATATTCCCTCTCAAATATAGCTCTCTCCTCTCGGATTCATCCGTGAGCTATGTGTCTGCAAGTTTGCTGAATGACAATGTATCATGACCGATGTATACGCATGTCTGCTGAAACATCTAAATTTTTTATTTCTAAGATTTTTTTTTAATTTGAAAAAAGAGTAGAGATATAATGTAATTAACTCTCAAAACTATGAAAATTTTGAGAAGTCAATTTCAAAAGAATGATGTATTATTATATTTAATAATATTTTGACTTTTAAATGTACATTTTATTCTTAGTAAGAAGATAAAAATCATATCACATATGAACATCTATGGTTTGTTCTAGATCACGAGTTTTAAAAGTAATTTTTCTAAAAGAAAAAACTTAATTTTAAGTCAAATAAACATTATATAAATTGAAATATGAGTGACTACAAACTTTAGTTAAGTTTTTTTAAAAAACTATTTTGCTGTTTAACAAAAACTTAAAATGAAAATGCTAAACCTTTTTTACAATTATATTTTATAATTTTTTATCAATATCTAGTCAATTATAACCAAAATTTTGTTATAAATAAGATAATAAAATAATTTAATTCTAAAATTCAAGTATGGATATTAATTGAGAATATATTTATTTATAAATTGTAAAGAATTTATAATCTAATATTTAATATGCTTCTTACTCTAAACAAATGAAATTAATTTATCATAAATCAATATTGTAAGAAGTAGAAATCAAGACTAAAAAGTGCAACTCACTATTATATGAAGGTCAATCCATAGTTTATCTATTGTGGAAGTTTCCTAAGTATATGATATATAATGCTGTGACAAATTAATTTTACAGTAAACAACTTCAATATATTACTTAATAATCTTTTTCAAATGTTCATACGACATAAATGCGTCGTTTATAATCCAAATTGAAAAAGTTGAATTCCAAAAAAATCTTAGCGACAAGGAAATAGAGAATTGCATTAGATTATGAGTTAAATTATTTCACATTTAAGGAATATATAAAATATTGATATATTTGAAAAAAGTTCATCGATCTTCATATATTTTGCAAGTGGTATCGATTTTCTATAATATTATCATCTTCTTTTTGTAATATTTGAACCATAAGCTTCCATATGATAAAATAGTAATCATTGATCAATCAATTCGTAAAGATCGATTCAAAGTCTTTCATATCTCTATTGCTTCAACTTATTTATAATGTATTTGTAGTTTGCTTTGACGATAAATTTTATGTTAAATTTCATTATTGTCTCCGATAATAGAAATACTTCTATATATTTTGGTATTAATATTGAAAGTATTTATTAAAAACTTGATTTCTAACTTCCACAACAATAAAAACAATAATGAAATCAAATTTATTTCTATATACAATAACAATTATCATAATGTTATATTCTAAATATTCTAAATATTTATTAATATATTGATTTCTAGCTCCACAAAAATAACAACAATCATGAAAGCAATTTTATTTCTATATATGATAACAATTGACATAATGTTATATTCTAAATTGCATTAATAATTTTTTTAATACTACATTCTAAATATCATGTTGTAAAAGAAACTTTGAATCTTACCCTCCACAAATAACTAATATACTTACTTTTTTTTCCAAGTAATTAATTTTTTTGGGAAAAATGCACAAGTACCCCCTCAATCTATGCCCGAAATCCCAGAGACACACTTATACTATACTAAGGTCCTATTACCCCCCTGAACTTATTTTGTAAGTAATTTTCTACCCCTTTTTAGCCTACGTGGCACTAGTCTTTTTTTAAAAAAGTCAACCATCGTTGGGCCCACAAGATAGTGCCACGTAGGCTAAAAAGGGGTAAAAAATTATTAATAAAATAAGTTCAGGGTGGTAATAGGACCTTAGTATAGTATAAGTGTGTCTATGAGATTTCGGGCATAGGTTGAGGGGGTACTTGGGCATTATCCCTTTATTTTTTAACTTTTTTCTTCCACTATATTTCTCAAGCCCTTTTCTATTGACATTTTTTTTAACTACTCATTTTTCTTAATTTTTTTTAATATTTAATATTCCTTAGAATTTGAATATTGTTTTTTTCTATTGTCAAATTTTCCCTGTCAGATAGTTTATCATATTTGATATAAGAAAATATTCTATATAAATTTTCCCTGTTAAATAGTTAAACATTGTTCATTCTTTTAGTCACCTAAATATAATTTTATATATCTTCATATTAATTAAAAATATTGATACGTCATTTTAAAGATTATATTAATAATCAAGATACGAATTTAGTGATCATATTATGTAACAAATATTAAAACTATGTTCACGCAATAATTCTTTAATGTATTTTTAAGAACAAAAATATTAACTATTCAAACACATTTTATTTTAAATTAGTTCAAAATTTTCTTTCAAAAACATGTCAAAAGAATCTTAGCATTTATTATTGTTTGTAAAAAGTTAATTAATAGAAACTCTTCATTTAACACAATTATAAAAATATCTTTATGGGTCAATTTTTAAAGTAAAGACATGTATGAATTCTTCTAGATTTTAATTTTGGTCACTAATTATACAATTATTATTTCACACTTAAATAATATAAAAATTACTACAATGCCATTGTTTAATAGATATTTTTGGTTTAATGAAAATTTCACACACACAGAAAAAAAATCTTTAAAAATGTGGGTACAAATTAAATGCCAAATCATTAGAATACACATGTCATTTGAGAAAAGATATTTGGTTGTATTACTATTATAGATCTATTACCACGTTTTTGGTGCCATAACGTAAAAACAATCATTCTAGAATATTTGTGAAATTATAAAATTACCCTTGGTCGTCCTCATATATATATATATATATATATATATATATATATATATATATATATATATATATATATATATATATATATATATATATATATATATATATATATATATATATATATATATATATATATATATATATATATGTATATATATATATGTATGTATATATATATATATATATATATATATATATATATATATATATATATATATATATACATATATATATATATATACATACATATATATACATATATATATATATATATATATATATATATATATATATATATATATATATATATATATATACATATATATATATATATATATATATATATATATATATATATATATATATATATATATATATATATATATATATATATATATATATATATATATATATATATATATATATATATATATATATATGTCATGACCGAAAACGAGCCGCGAGTGGCACCCACACTTATCCTACTATGTGAGCGAACCGGAAGACTTAAATCTCATTAATGAACATTGATTAAATAACTTCTAAAACTCAATGACTATTATTATCCCCAAAATCTGGAAGTCATCATCACAAGAACATCTATCCTCAAATTACTAATCTAAGAGTATCTAAGAAGCTTAAAATAAGTAAAAAGCTAGTCCATGCCGGAAGTTCAAGGCATCAAGACATGAAGAGGAAGATCCAGTCAAAGCTAGAAGCATTAGCTCACCCTGAAATCCGGTGTAATGATGACTGGCTAGAGTTGCGGTTGAGTTGAAGACGACGGCACGTTTGCTGCACTCCACGAATAACAAAGAAATAAAGATACAAGTAGGGGTCAGTAAAAAACACGAGTACTGAGTAGATATCATCGGCCAACTAAAAATAGAAAACAGTATATATCAGATAATATCATAAATCAACTACAATACTCAACATGTAGCAACAACAAGTACTATAATCATTAATAAGTACCGCCAAGTTCACACATGAGGACTCAAGCCTCAATACCATACTCATTTGGGAATTAGGTTCATTAGATTGAGTATATTAACATCTCTCAAGATTCATTATCTTTATTTCTCTTGTGTCGGTACGTGACACTCCGCTCCCCTACTACTATGTGTCGGGACGTGACACTCCGATCCCCCAATTCTACGTGTCGGTTCGTGACACCCGATCTCCTAATTCTACGTGTTGGTTCGTGACACCCGATCCCCTAATTCTACGTGTCGGTTCGTGACACCCAATCCCCTAATTCTACGTGTCGGTTCGTGACACCCGATCCCCTAATCTCATTCTCTTAATTCATCAATCCTTCTTTTATACCAAGGCATCATCAATCTCATTACTTTAGTTCATCAGGCCTTCTCTTATACCAAGGCATCATCAATCTCATTACTTTAGTTCATCAAGCCTTCTCTTATACCAAGGCATCACCATTAACAAAGAGATTAGGGTTTTTCAAGATTTATGATTCAATAGCTTCATCATGCTTATTTTATCACAATTATATAATCACATTCATGCAAGCATACAATTAAGCATATAGAAGGGTTACAATACTACCAATACATATCATTCGCTATTAAGAGTTTACTACGAATAGCATAAAACCCATAACCTACCTCCACCGAAGATTCGTGATCAAGCAAGCAAATTCCCCAAAGCTTTGCTATCCTCTTCGTTCCTCTCTCTCTTGATCGATTCTCCCTCTTTTGTTCTTTCTATTTTTCTTATTCAAACCCCTTTTTCTTTTACCCTAATTAGCATATAATTAAGTATAAAAGATGATAAAAAAACCCACTAATTATTCCAAGGTTACCTCCTTTAACCCCCAAGTTATTGAGTTATTAATATTAAACCACTAACTTTATAATTATAAGCAGGAATAGTCCAAAACGCCTCTTAAAATATTTACAGAAATCCGACCCAGCCTGGGATTACGCAACCTGTGACGGCCCGTCGTGCCTGCGACGGTCCGTCCTGCTGCTTCCATCACAGAGTTCAGAGACTAATTTCTGTGGAAAATGTGTGACGGTCCGTCGTGCCCACGACGGTCCGTCTTGCCATTCCGTCACGAAGTTCAGAGAGTCGATTTCAGTACCCAAATTTCAGAATTCTAAGTGTTTTGGAACGAGACCCCCTCGACGGTCCGTCGTGCCCATGACGGTCCGTCGTGGGTTCCGTCGACTCAGACAGTTTTTCCAGAAATAAAATCTGCTGCTCAAAACGACTAAACAGGTCGTTACAATATATATATGTGTATATATATATATATATATATATATATATATATATGTATATATGTATATATATATGTATATATATATATGTATATATATATATATATCTATATATATATATTACTATTATTAAATATATTCTGCATATTTAATTAACATGTATTACTTAGGACATAAATTTATACATAATCCGTTTATTTGGTATATTAAAAATATATAAACAATATATAAATAATATATTGAGAAAATATTTACCTAATTAAATATGATATCATAATATACTTGAAATATAATAATAATATTTTATTTTTATAAGTTATAAATATTACAAAAAAACAAAAACAAAAAAATAGAAGTCCAAAATAGAGGGAGAATTTTTTTCTTTACTTTTTATTCAAAAAAGAGGTAAAATTATACTTTTTGTTTATTTATTTGTAAATATTATATATTAATTTACAACAAACAATACTCAATAGTTAATAATTCATATATTATAACATTTATATAACTAAATAGTACCTACATAACTGAACTTTACATAACTAATATCTGCATAACTGAACCCTACATAACTAAACTCTACATAACTAATACTTGCATTACTAAACCCTGCAGAACTAAACCCTGCATAACTGAACCCTGCATAACTCAACCCTACATAACCAATACCCGCATAACTAAACCCCACATAACTAATACCTGCATAACTAAGCCCTGCATAACTGAACCCTGCATAACTTATACCTGCATAACTCTAACCATTAACCAAACGGCCCCTTATTGCATTGACTAACACCTTATGGTTTAATTTGATTAATTCCTGAAGATAACCGTTTTTCTTTATTTTTTATATATTCAAAATTTATATATATGTTTTACTTAGTTTTTTTTCTTTTTTTATATTTGTTAGCTTTGTCAACAGTTGGATTTATTCTCTTTAGAATGATCCCTTTTTTTGGTTTATTTCCCCCGTTAATGTGTTAGTAAATTAATAAAAAAATAAGAAAAATGATTTTTTTAAAAATCTCTTTTTAACTTAATTGAAAATTCAAAAAGTTCGTTGAAAAGTTATTTTAGTTAAATCGTTGGTCAACCGCGAGTGAACGGGCATTCCAAAGGCTTAACACCTTCTCAAAATGTGAATTGAACTTCGAAATCGTTTTCAATTGATTTTATCTGCTTAAATCTTTTGAAATAATTATAAATTTTTTCTTGATTTTTATTAAAAAATTAAATGGTGACTCTGTTAATTTGAAAAATCGATTTCTCTTAAATCATAAGATTAATTTACTTTTCGAAACTTACTCATTTTTATTTTAATATTATTTTCGTAAAATAACTGGTAGGATTCCAAATGACATTAATGACATGAAAGTCTTGGAATCTGTTGATCTTTCTGAACATCAACTTTAAGGTCAAATCCCACAAAGAATGTCGAGTTTTACCACTTTGAGCTACTTAAATCTATCTGATAACAATTTTTCACATATGATACCATTGAGAATTGAAATTCAAAGCTTTGATTCCAAGAGTTTTTAAGGAAACAAACTTTGCAGACTTCCACGCTTGGTGAACTGCAGTTTAGATGACAATATCCAAAATCACGAATATGATGTTGATGAAAGTGACAAAAAAGAAGTGGATTGATTTTACATTTCAGTGGCTATTGGATTCACACTAAGCTTTTGGGTTGTTTGTGGTTCTTCACTTTTCAACAGATCACAGAGACATGCTTATTTTCTTTTTCTAGATCGTAGTTGCAAAATATTGCTTGCGAAGTTATCAATATGTTGAGAGAAATAGTTAAGGATATTGCTATCATCAAATGTTAAATTGTGTGCTAACAATATTTCTCATGTTATAAATCCTCTTTCTCATTTTGTATTCAAAGATTTAGATATTTATTTCTCAATGACTTCATCAAATGAATGTTTCTTAAGATGTTCAAGCAATGTTATTTCTTTTATAGTTTTAATTTTTTTCTTTCAATCACAGAGTTGTGAGATATATATATAAATTTTTTTATTAAAATTTTTTAGTTCTTCATAAAAAAATTTATTTAGTATAACTATATAAATAATATATCAAACAAAAAAATATCACCTTCAATCTTTTTTACAGGATACCTTATTGGTCAAAGTTTAGGATGGACTGAATTGAGAATGTCAAAATGGATCAAATTAACTTATTGACTGTCCCAAATTACATAAACGGGTTGGACCTATCATGTATTTATATGCAAACTTTAAAGTTACAAAGGCTAGCATGTAGCAAGGCAAAGTTCTCTCTGCTTTGGATGGACAATGTACTTCACTTTGTTGTACTTCAGTTAGGCCTGATCAATGGGTTTTGAGGGAGAAAAAGAATTTATCCTTCATCTTTTTGGGGTTGAAAATGGGTTAGTCTGGGTTTGTGTTTTAAAACTTGGATAGGTTTTAATTATTTTGTATTAAACGTGGGACCAATTAAAGAGATTAACGTGACTTTTGAAAGAGTTAATTTTTCTTAATTGATTGGGGTATGTTAGAACCAAAATAATAAACTTTAAGGGTATCCTTAGACCCAAAGGTGGTTGGAGGATATTTATGAGCGTTTTCCTTTAGAAAAATATGACTCTCAAAATTCGAACTAAAAAGCTGTGTACGGTATGTATTTGTTTTTTTATGTTTTGAAAAAAGGAAGAGAAGTTAGAAAGATATGTTAAGGTAGTATGAAGAAACCGTTTGTTCCTCTCTTTCTAAAACATAAGCTTCTCATATCCATTCTTATCTATAGTTCTAGTTACTTTATATTTTTATACTTTTCCTTGTAATTCAAGTGTTGTCGTTGTACTTGCGTTATCAATCAACATAACGTTTATGTACTTGTGTTGAGAATTTGGGTTTGTTTCATAAAGTATGCGCTTTGCTAGTAAAAAATAATGTAATCTAAAATCTACTCCACAATGATTGATTTAGTAATATATTAACATATTTTGGTCGTCATTATCTAGAAAATCAATTTTCAATTGTTGGGACGGCTAAAAATATAATTATAAACAAAAATAAAAATTATGGATTAAATCAAGTGAACACGAGTGTTGAACACACTTATCAATAGAAAAAATATATAAGTAAGACTAACGATCCATGTGTATGAATTAAATAGCTTCTTGGCCCATCCACAATCTTGATGGATTGCTTCTATCTTTTCAGTTATGTTATATTTACTCCTTTCAAATGTTGAATTTTAGGGACTTCATATTTTTGGATGTGATGTATTAGTATTTTCTCATTATCCTTTTGGGCATTTATAAAATATTTTGATTATGACTTATATTATTTGAAATTTTAAATATTTGTTCTCGTTAATATATCATGTTATGTTTGTATTAGCATACCTATCAAAGTGGGTGTATATATAGCCTATGCATTGTATCCATTCTTTCTCTTAGAGTTGATTATTTTGTTAACTATATTGTTGTTGAATTTTTGGATGAGTTGTGATGCTTTTGCGATGAATAGGTGCTTTAAGTTGGCGGTTATCTAAAATTGTCTTAGAAATGATTATTTTGTTAACTATATTTTTGTTGGATTTAGTTGTTAGTACGAGTCTTATCGAGCTATTTTGATATTTGATTGAGCACAAGTTAGAGTAGTGTAGGTTCAATCTTCACCATCGCCTCATGTTAGTGTAACACCTCACAACTTGAAATAGTTAAGAATAAGTTAAGAAATTAAAAATAATCATATTTGAATAGAAAAGAAAAAAATTGTCTAAGTTAAGAAAGTGAATTTTGGTCATTTTCAAATGGGCATAGCTTCTCGATCATGATGAGTTAGAAGTAGTTATTGATATGGTTGGATAGTCCTTGGAAATATCTTTCTAACATCTCCAAGTTTGCGCGATTTCTATATCATATGAGTGAGTTATGCCTTTCAAAAGATGGACTGTTGGATTGAGGAAAGTCCGAATCCGGATTTAAGTAAGGACGAACTGGTCTTTTCTCTAAATATTTTTCTGATTCGTTTTTAGGGATTTATTGGGGTAAAAGCTAAATTACTTCAGTTTAGAATTCACCAAGAACATCAAGCTTTGAGAGTGAAATTTGTCGGGGGTGATCCCTATCAAAATATGTGAGATTATTTAGTGTTGGGTCAGTTCACCCACACATCAAACTTGTTTCAATTTAGCGATTGGTGAGTTCATTACATGTGAACATTGTTAAATTCTTGTTGGTTGAGTTGCTGAATGCCTAGTGCTGATTTGATTCATGTTTTCGAGTTATCTTTAAAGTTAAATTTATTGATATATAGGTAACTTATGAGACTAAGTATTTGGGAAAAGATCCATAGAATTTTAGAAGGTTTAGAGATGAAAAACGAAGGATAAAAGTCGGAGATTTTCTAGGAAGGACTGGGACGCCGCGCCTGCCAGAGCACCACAAAGTTCTTCTAAACTTTGGCCTCTGTCGCATCGCGCCAGCCAGAGTGCCATATAAAGTTCTCTAAACTTTGAGTCCTGGCGCCCCGCGCCTCTCAGAGCTCCGGGGATGTCGATTCTTCCCATTCTTTTCCCACCATTTGTACTAGTTGCTAAGTGATGTATCCATGTTTCTTAGTTGATTCCAACACTCTAAAGTACATCTTAACTTCATGAAATCATCCATAAACATGAGATCATGAACTTTGAATCCATAATCTAATTCAAGGAAAGTTGAGATCAAAGTTAAAGGAGTAGGAGTCAAGTCTAAAAGTTAGGATGCAAGACAAAGCAAAGTTCTTAAAAGTTTTCAAGAGTCTTTAGCAATGTTTTTAACTTTGTTTTAAGACTCAAGTTTCAAGCTAAGTAAAGAGTAAAGAGTTGAAGTTCTTCCTTCAAAGACATATATGAGGGCTATGTATTCCCAAAGAAGCTTAAAAGAAATGTTTTTACATTTGAACAAGAATGGAACTGAGTTTTTCCGTAGAGCCTTCGAGCTAGTTATTCTAGAGTTATAGCTTTATAAAATGAAGCAAGTAGGGAAACTGAGATTTCCAATATATTCTTTGAGCTATGTTTTTGAGCAGTAATCTCAAATCACAGAAGAAGTATGTTTCGAAAACATAAGAGCCACTATATTTTCGGAGTAATATTGAGTACCAAATTTTGAACGAGCATGGGTTGAAATAACTCTCATCTCCATAAAACCATGAAGCCACCATGAGTAGAAAAGTGTCATAATTTTTAGATGAACCTTTTTCACAGTAGACTAGTGGATTCATTAGGTAGTTCAAGTCTTATACCTTAGGCCAGGTGCGCTGGCAGCGTAAGGTAGATAATTGTATAATCACTAAAGCTTTTAAGTGATGGTTGTCGTTTAGAGAAACTCCCACAAAATTTAAATTTATTAATATATATATGTAAGTTTATTTATATTTTTACATACATCTCACAGTTAATTGTATCCATGTATACATTCAGAGTTTAGAACATGTTTTAAAATAATTTTTCTTCATATTGCACTTGCTTTTAAATTGCTTAATATTGAAATGAGTTAGTTATATTGAGTCATGTTATTCACGAGTTGAGCAGAGCGAACGTAATTTTTCCTTGTTACTCTTTTCAATCTTAAGTCGTTTTAGCATTCTAACTCGCATACTCATACATTAAATGTACTAATGACAGTTGAACTTGTAACACTTCAAAAATCCAAGAAATGTCTTAAAGCTTAACATAAGTTTCATAAGTTCTAGACACTTTTTTAATTCTTAATTTAATGTTTATAAGTCAATTATGAAGTCTAGAAAATAAAACGTCCAAGAACGTCCATGACGTCCGAAAACTAGTTCAAGGAGGTACTAGCGTGCCTTAGCCTATTTGACTAGCTTTTAGGAGTCGGAAAATGGTGAAACTTTGTGGAAGGGTGTATAACATATGTTTAAGTTAATTCATGATCAAAACATTAGGTTAACACTCCCCAAGGACCAACTAAGGGCTCTTGAGGAGGACCCTTGCAAGTGGAGTTAAAAACTGCCTAGGCAGTGTGCACCCACGAGAGGGCATCAGCGATCCGTGTGTGGATCGACGGGGCGTCGTTACCAACAGTCAATAAATAATTATCCAATTCATTTAAGGTCTAAAATTTCATAGTCTCTGATAAGAATGACGGATGTGCAGCACGAAAGGGCACACCGTCGACTCACACACCGACCGTCGATTTGGGTCTCGTCTGTGAGGGTCCATTTTATTGCACATTTTTAAGTTGGTTTTAACTAATTAATTAAAGGGTTTTGTGGTTAGTTGGGATTAAGTAAATACTAATTGACTTAATTAACCACCATATAAAGACCCCAACTCCATTAGTCTAATTACAACTCTCAAACAAAACTCTTTTCTTTCTCTCTCTATTGGAAGATACCATTGAAGACTAGATAGGGGAGGTATTTGGGGTCTATAAAGGGGAGATTTCACCATAAAATATTCATCAATCTTTGAGATATGTGATGTAGTTCACCTTTGAGACCTCTTTCATCAAAGGGTTCCTTCATAGTATTTTCAAAAGTTGGGTTTTCATGTGGGTCTTTCTCAATCTCAAAAATTATGTTATGAATTGGTTTAAATATGTTTTATATTGGATAATATGCATTTATTAACATATATTATAACCTAATTATGATATATCTTGATGGTTTGGTCTAGTTTGTAGAAGATGCCCTTGACCCTTAACCCTAGGTTTGATTTTGATATGAATTAGATTGTACTTGATTCAATTAACTTTGTTATGGGTTGAATTACTATTATATGATGTTTTTATATTAATTATGAACAAATTATAGTGAATTTTAGTCATTCATGACAGTTCTTGAGAAGATGATCTAGGTTAGGAAGTGAATTGACCTAAGTATCTTGTCTTAAGCTATGATCTAGTATTGAATTATGATGTAGTGATTCTTCTAGCCTTTTTATCATGTTGATTATTGATTTATGATGATTTATACCCAAATTGGGTTGAATTGAGGGTTTATGGTAAGACCTTGATGATGAACTATGAAGGAGATTTGGTAAGTCTTATGATCTCTATCCTTTACTTTAAGTTTTGGTTAATTATGATTAAGTCATGATATTATATTGGAGTATGCCTTGTATTAGGATTGATCGGGTGGTATGATGTTGAATTGAAATGTCTTGATTATGATTGTGAGGTTGATTAATATGTAAATCTTATGAGGATGGTGATGATTACCAATGTGCCTTATCATAATGTGAAATGCTAATGTGCTAACCTCACCTACATGAATTGTAATGAAAGGACTTGTACTCATGCAATTCTTATGGATCTATGATGATAATGATTATACAAGGGGGTTAGACCCTATGATCTACAATAATCTATGATTATTAATGAAGAGATTAAAGACATTTCAATAAAGAGACTTAGCTTAGCACTGAGTGAACTTGACAATGGAAGGTGATGACTTCCCGTAGAGGAAGATTCACCCTATAGTTCTAAGTGTGGTGTTGACTCCCCAAAGATGGATACTCATCCAATGGATTCCCATGAGAGGATGCCCCAATTTCCAAGTGTATATAAAGGAAGAATACATATCTCTTAGTTCTTGAACTATGTTTCCCCCATAGGAAGACTAGCTAGTGGACCCACTTAGAAAATTATATTTATGTTTGATTTTACTTTGGCCAGTAGACCACCTTCCATCAGTGTAAGGTTTTACAACACCATATTCTACACTTAGATCTTGTGGTCTATGTCTGTTAAGGCAAGTGTTTTCCCTAAATTAAAATGAACAAATGAAAATAAACTAACAAAGGTGACTTGAGAGGTTTGACTTAGCCTAGGTAGGGGTATGGGACTCTACCTATGCCTTGCACTAGTTTGCCTTGATGGAAGCTTTAGAAAGTTGATATTATGTATGTATATGATAATGAATGCAAAAGATGATAGTATGATGACTTTACATGTAAATGATACTATATGGTGATTGATACTTTTATGAACATGTAATTGGTCTATGTTGTTAAAAGTATGATGTTGTATATCCTTAAAAGGTTATGTTATGTGAAGTTGAATATTAGACATGATACTTGTTGCCCCACTTTATTGAGTAAATATGAGGCTTTGCTTGGTTGTTGCACTTGTTGGCTTTATGAGGATTCATGGGTAGTAGTCTTGCTTTTATTATGATATGATGAATTCTTATCCATGCTTGTTATGTAATTACTTGATGGTAGGGTTATATTGGATTATGGGTTAAAGTATGTTGACAAGTATGTTATTTTCTTTGACTTGATGAATATGCCTTCTTAAGTTGTATGTTTTCCTTGATGATGCATAAGACTTATCAAAGAATAAAATAGCATGTTTTAGTAAAATATCTTTTTTAGCATGATTTGATCTTATATGTTCATATGGTCTCATACTTGGTACAAATGACGTACTAACCCCATTTCTTCCTCCCCCAACATTTTAGGTTCCGGTCGTTGAAGTGTTTTGGAAGGATACTTGTAGAAGGCTTGGATCTTTTGATCATCCAAGAAGGGTATTCCTCATTGTCAGAGGGAGATGCTAATATCGATCTTATGTTGTTGTTTTAGTTCTAAGACTCTTACTATCTCCTTTCATTTGAGTACGGATTATATAAAGCCTATATGTGGCTATCTCTACACTGATGTATGGGATATGCCCAAATTTCTAATCATGTTAGATGATTATGAGATGAGACAATCTTTGAAGACTATGTTCTATCTTCTATATATATATATATATATATATATATATATATATATATACTTATGTGTAATAAGAGTAGAAGGCTATGTAACCTTCCTATATGAAGGGTTTTTCTATACACGATATATATATATATATATATATATATATATATATATATATATATATATATATATATATATATATATATATATATATATATATATATATATATATATATATATATATATATATATATATATATATATATATATATATATATATATATATATCTGTGTGTGTGTGTGTGTGTGGGTGTGTGTAGAGGTCTATGTAAACCTCCAAGTAGAAGTAATGAAAAGTTTTAATTTTTCCGCTAAATTTGACCTATGAATGTAATGATGTAAACTAAGAGGTTAGACTTAGTCCTCGAGGAGGACGATGACGCCGGTTACGTCTAGGGGATGAACCCAGATGTGACAGACCTTCATCATCACATGATACAGACACAAGTAACTATAATCTGTATTCGGCACACCATTGATTCAGTGAGCAGTTTTGAGTCAGTTGGTGAGCCTCTTTTCATTGTTTTGTCTCGGTTTTAGTTGTTAGGATGATTGTGGGTCTTGTCCCAACATAACTTTATTTTAGAGGCTTCATACACATATAGTATTATGTCTTTTGTCTTATTCATTTCAGTTGTGTACGTTTAAGACGTAAAGTTGCCATTTTGGCTAAGTTATTATCTTTTTAGTTGTTCCTTGATTTATACTCTCTTGTGCTTAAGTCTTCCACTGAGTAAGTAAGCCAGACCAAGGGTCCCTCGAGGCCAGCAATGGTCTTCGAGTGTCAGCACCACTTAGGGTGGAGGCTCAGGGTGTGACTGTTAGAATCAACGAATGATATTGTTGTGTAAATGTGGATTTATACTAACCCTTCTCTTTTCATAACATTTTTTGTGTAGGTTCTAAGATGAGCACGAGTGATAAATGATGCTCGTCAAGTTTGTCTCATTTGAATCAGAGATCCAGGTTGCAACACAATACCCTTATAAAGTAGAAGAAAATCCACTATAGATGAAACCATAACCTATGGTTTCTATAAAATATTTCATCAGTCTACTCAATGCAAATCAATGCTCATTATTAGGATTATGAGTATATCTACTCAATCTACCCACAACGTACGCAATATCAAGCCTGATAAAATTCATCAAGTGCAATAAACTTCCAATAATTTGAATATATTTAAACTGAGCAACTGTGTTATCATTATTATTTTTCAATTTTGAGTTAACATCATGATAAGTGACTACAAGTGTCACCTCAAAACATTTATTTTTAAGAAGTCTTTCCACATAATATTTTTGTGACATTATTATACAATCTTCACTCCTTATAATTTTAACTTTCAAATCATATTTATTTCACCCATATTTTTCATATCAAAATTAGTAGACAAAAATAATTTGGTACTTTTCACAATATTCAAACTTGTACCAAATATAAGCATGTTATCAACATATAAGCATGTCATCAACATATAAGCATATTATTACATTATCATTGCGTACCATTTTAGTATAAACAAATTTATCCACTTCAACAGATACATAATTGTCTCTCAAGTAAGACATGATCTAATTTTTCATGTCATTACTTAGGAGTCTGTTTAAGTTCTTATATAGGAATAATACATCCTTCATGTTGAACCATATAAATCTCTGCTTCTAAATCATCATTTAAGAAAGTTATTTTTACATTCATTTGGTGAATAAAAAGTTTGTGAATTTATGTTAATGTAATTAATATTCGAATAGAAGAAATTCTAGTCACTGGTGCAAATGTATCAAAATGATCAGTATTTTATTTTTGAGAAAATCATTTTGCTACTAACCGAGCTTAATATTTATCTATAGATTCATCAGGATTAAGTTTTTATTTTAAAAAAATTCATGTACATCCAATAGGCTTTTACCAGGAGGTAAGTCAATTAAAATTCATGTTTTATTTTTTCGTAATTGAATCAATTTTAGTTTTTATTGCGTCTTTCAAAATTTAGCATCAGAAGAAAATATAACTTCAAAATAATTTAACGGTTCATTGTCAATAAGAAAAGCTTGAAAATCATCTCCATAAGAAAAAAATTCTTTTCCAGGCCTTTTGCTCCTTCACAGTTCCGCGATATTAGAGAAATTCTCATTATTTCTTTCAACAGGTGCATAAGAAGTTTAATCACACAATGAAAAAATATGTTAAAAAATTCAACATTCTTTGTCTCAATAATAGTACTGCAATCAATCATAACACCTTTTCAACACAAGAAATATATATACAACACTATGTTCAACATATCCAATAAGCATTCAATCAACATTTTTAGAATCATTTTTTCTCGTTTTAAGCTCAAGCAAAAGAAATTGAGCAAGGAACCCCTACACTTTTAAATATTTCAAGTTAGGTATATAAACTTTTCACAATTCACAAGGAGTTTTTCAAGTTCGTTTAGGAGGAATTCTAACATGCAAGTGACACACAGATGATATAGCTTCACCCCATAAATTGTCAGGAACATTAGAACTAATTAACATGTAATTCATCATTTCTTTTAAAATTCTATTTTTCCTTTCAGCTACTCCATTAGACCCAAGTGAATATGGTAGGGTTACTTAATGATTATTCATTCTTCATATAAAGATATATATTCTCCACCTCTACTCAATCTTATTCTCTTAACTTTCCTACTAAGTTGATTTTCAACCTCAGACTTATAAGCAATAAAATCATCAAACACATCATCTTTATTTTTTAGTAAATATAACTTATTAAATCTAAAAATCATCAATAAAATCCCATAGTATGTTGAACCATCTCTAGTCATAGTCTGTTTCAAATTATCCAAATCAATGTGGATCAAAGATAATAATTCATTTTCTCTATTTATTAAAAAATATTACTTTTTAGTAATTTTAGCTTCAACACATATTTCACATTTATCACAATTATTCGAGTTTAAATCATATACTAAACCATGAGACTGCATGTTCTTAGTATATAATACATTAACATATCCTAATCTAGCATGCCATAAGAAAATAGACTCAACCATGTAGGTAGAAGTAGATGCTTTGTTATAAAAAAACATAAATACAAAGAGTCCAAAGTTAAAATATCTTTTTCCATAAACACATTATTTTTTGTTAATATAATCTTAATAGATTCAAATATCACATTGATTCTAGCTTTGTTTAGTAAAGCTGCAGAAATCATATTTGCTCGTATTGTAGGAACATATAGAACATCCATAAGGGCTAAAGTTTTTCCGGAAGTGAGCTTCAGGAGCACGTTACCCTTACACAAGACGTTAGAAGTTCTTGTTTCTCCAAGGTAGACTACTTTATTGTCTTATCCTATTTGTAAATAGGATGCATATGTTTCTCGATTTGCATAGATGTACCGAGTAGACCCAGAATCTACTGCCCATTCTTTTGCATGTGCCACAAGATTAACCTGAGAAATGACAACTATGATATACCGTGGTTTCACGGTATTTTTAGTGCTTTTTCCTTTAGTTTAGTGTGTGTCCAAAAGCCTTTTTGTATTAATTTTTATGTAAGTTTCTCTTTATTTGCAAAAAATCTGTCTAAAGATGAACGCGGATGTTTTTGAGCAAGAAATGCAGAAAAGTTACCACCTACGGAGCTTGTGCCGGTCCGTCGTGCCTGTGACGGTCCGTAGGTGGCATCGTAGTGAAGTTGCTGAAGAAAGATGGGGAAGTCTGACCAAGTGTGGGGTTACGAAGTGCATGACGGACCGTCGTAGCCATGACGGACCGTCCTGCTGGTTCGTCATGAAGATCAGACAAGTAGTCCCTGTACCCAAATTCCAAGAGTTTAAGTGTTATGGAACAGAGACCCTCGACGGACTGTTGTGCCTGTGACGATCCGTCATACCTGCCGACGAGGGTAATGAAGAGAGCAACAGAAGAATTTGCAAAGTATGGGATGCTCAAACTTACATCTCAAATAAGATGTAAAGCGGTCATATCAAGTAAAGAACCCAACTAGTGAGGTTAGGATCATTCCCACGAGGTAAATAGTTTAGAGTTAACTTCAATCTATTATTACTACTATTTAGTCAATTATTTCCTTGGAAAACAAAGACAATAAAAGGGGAGGGGGGGGGGTTATTTCTAAATGAATGAAAATAATTAGCCTAATTAAAAGAGACAACTAATAGATTCAAATGCTGGAGTTTAATAAATTAATAAAAGTAACTAGGGTTTACGTGTTCCCCACATGTTCCTTATTTGATAATTCTAACTATAACAATTCTTTCCTAGTATCTTGCATGCAAAGTGATAAGTTATGTATTTCTAAATCCTTGGTCCGGCATCTAGAAAGTTTCACTCTGCACCTTGGTCCGGCTAGGTGTGTTGCTATACTAACCCTTACCTTTACCTCATATTAAGCATTGTATTCGATATTTGACTAAGTTATTACCTCGTACCAATCAATACTAGCCTATTAGATAGTATACACTAAATCTATGTTGATAATTTTTTTCCAATTATCTACCTTCTTGGTCCGGCAAGTAGCATTAAGGCGATTTCTAACGTTGGTCATCCGTTAAAAAGACACTATTCTAGAATTGTTATTTTAGTTAGATTTTATCTTATTATTCACCCATGGTTGCCACAACCCTAGTTATGGAGTTTAGTTACCCATAGTCATAATCACAATAGTTATATATATAATATAAGAATTCATACACTTACTTCAATGAGAAAGAATAAAATCCAGAAATTTACTTGATTAATCGACAAAATCACCAACAATCAACTCCAGAGAATAGTGTAATAATCCAAAGTCTAATAACCAAAATATCTCTCAACAAAGAATCTAACATAAAAGTGTCTAATAACCAAGAGTCTAACCGTATGAGAGTCTAACCCCATAAATGAGGTTTTTACAACTATTTATAAAAATTAAAAACCTAATCAAATAAGGACTCTATTTGCTGAAATCCGTCAAAACGCGGCTGGGTCGAAGAACCTCGCGACGGGTCGTCGTGGGTACGACGGGCTGTCATGGACTCCGTCATCCCATACTTTGCAAGTTCTTCTTTTGCTCTCTTAATTACCCTCGACGGCAGGTATGACGGATCGTCACAAGCACAACGGTCCGTCGAGGGTCTCCGTTCCAAAACACTTAAACTCTTGGAATTTGGGTACTGGGCTTACTTCTATGATCTTCATGACGAACCAGCAGGACGGACCATCGTAGCCACGACAGACCGTCTCGCTGGTTCGTCATGAAGATCAGAGAAGTAGTCCAGTACCCAAATTCCAATAGTGTAAGTGTTATAGAACGGAGACCCTCGACGGACCGTTGTGCCTGTGACGATCCGCCATACCTGCCGTCGAGGGTAATGAAATGAGCAGTAGAAGAATTTGCAAAGTATGGGACGACGGAGTCCATGACGGCCCGTCGCGATGTCCGTCGATCCAGCTGCATTTTGACAGATTTCCAGCAATTAGAGTCCTTTTATTAGGTTTTTGTATTTTTATAAATAGTTATAAAAACCTTGTTTTTGGGGTTAGAATCTCAGATAGTTAGAGTCTCATACGGTTAGACTTTTGATGATTAGACACTTTTATTTTAGATTCTTTGTTGAGAGATTATTTTGATTATTAGACTTTGGAGTGTTACACTATTCTCTACAGTTGATTGTTGTTGATTTTGTTGATTAATCAAGTAAATTTCTGGATTTTACTCTTTCTCATTGAAGTAAGTGCATGAATTCTTATATCATATATATGAATATTGTGATTACGATTATGGGTAACTAAACTCCATAACTAGGGTTGTGGGAACCATATGCGAATAATGAGGTAAAACCTAACTAAAATAATAATTCTAGAATAGTGTCTTGCATGTATTGACAGTTCTTTCGCTTAGAAGTATTTTTAACGGATGGCCAACGTTAAAACTCGCCTTTATGCTACTTGTCGGACCAAGGAGGTACATAATAGGAAAATAATTATCAACGTAGATTTAGTGTATACTATCTAATAGGCTAGTATTAATTGGTACGAGGTAATAACTTAGTCAAAAATCGAATACAATGCTTAATATGAGGTAAAAGTAAGGGTTAGTATAGCAACCATGTAGCCGGACCAAGGTGCGAAGTGAAATTTTCTAGATAGCAGAGCAAGGATTCAGAAATACATTACTTATCACTTTGCATGCAAGATACTAGGAAAGAAATGTTATATTTAGAAATATCAAGTTAGGAACCTGTGGGGGATACGTAAACCCTAGTTACTTTTATTAACTGATTAAACTCTAACATTTGATTCTGCTAGTTGTCTACTTTGATTTAGCTAATTATTTTCATTCATTTAGAAATAAAAAATCCCCATTTTATTGTCTTTGTTTTCAAAGGAAATAATCAACTAAATAATAGTAAAATAGATTGAAGTTAAGTCTGAACTATTTTTTCTTGTGGGAACGATCATAACCTCATTAGTTGGGTTCTTTACTTGATAAGACTGCTTTACTTCTTATTTGAGAAGAAAGTTTGAGCGTATCAAATTTTGGCGCCGCTGCAGAGGAAAATAGCTTTTAGATTAACTTAAACTTATAACTAAAGTTTAGTCAATATTTTATTGATTTTACTTTATTTATTGATTTTGATTCTTGCAGAACTATCTTCCTTGTATGCCAAATACACGGAGAGGAAGAGAATCCTTGTTTCTCTACGATCACGAATTAGAGCATACACTACACAACATAATCGAAACTTGTGTATTATTGATGATTATCCAAACCAGAACATCCCAGCTCCGGTTGATGTTCATGGTCAGTTGTTAACCGATGCTTTGGTGAAAACCAACAGAGGAGAAAATATCCCGCTCCACGGCCCCAAGAATACTGCAGAGGCTATGACAATATAACAAAATCCGATGGGCCACTTGTCTTGCCCCCTCTACCACCAGGCCACACCTTTGTGATAGCTAGTAGGCTGATGCAAATGCTCACTGCCAGAGGTTTTGTTTTCAGGGCTACCTTCTGAGGATCCACATGCCCATATATCTACGGTAAGGTCAGTGTGTAAAAGCTGTGTAGGGAGGCCTGACTTGCCCATAGAGTGTTTCCTCTCTCACTGACGGGAGAGGCTGCTATTTGGTTTACTGAGCTCCCTTATAACTTAATTTTCACTTGGAGCCAACTAAGGGACGTTATCTTGGCACGCTACTACCCCGTCTCCAAGAAACTAAACCACAAAGACAGAGTGAACAACTTTGTGGCACTACCAGGAGAGTCAGTTAGTAGTTCTTTGGATATATTCACCTCGTTTTCGAGAAGCGTCCCCAATCAACGTATAGATGATGAGTCATTGAAGGAATACTTCTATTGGGGACAGGATGATAATAATAAAGCGGTGTTGGATACTATAGCAGGTGGTTCTTATGAGGAGTGTACTTATGATGAGATTGCCAAAAAGTTAGAGAAAATCTCCCGGAACAATAAAGATTGGAGTACTAGGAATTCAGATACTAGGAGAAATACCTTTGCAGTACAATCCACTCACAACCCAGCCACAGATGAGATTCGTGAAGAGATGACTCAGATGAGAACTGAGCTTGGGTTAGTATTAAAACATATCACCGGGGGTGCAGAAAAGATAAATGCATTTAACTACTTGTCTAAACCACCACCACCAAATAATGAATGCTATTATGAGGAGGATTCCTATGTGCTAAATGAGCAGACAGGGAGTTTTTGACTGAGTGCCCAAAGCTCAAATCAGGAGAATTGGCGCTAACATCAAGGAAACCAAGGTCGAATCTATGGTAACTATAACCGTGAGGATCATTATGTCTGAGATGGAAACTACAACCGCGACAACAACTTCAACATGGTTAATTATGGTAACCGAAATGATAGGAATGAGCCCTATGTCCCTCCTTAAAATCGTGAAGTTACTCCTAGGGATGTTGGAGATAGTATGGTGCGAGTTGAGGATATGTTGCACAAAATGACGAGGAGGTTCGATTCTAATGATGAGCACATTAAAGAGTTAAGGAGTGATTTAGCGGGTATTGGCAGAAAGTCAATACACATGCAATATCAATTAAGTAGATTGAGTTGCAAATGACCCAATTATTTGTAAATGTGAACACACGGCAACCTGACACTTTTCATAGCAATACTATCCAAAATCCAAAAAATGACGGACACTGTATGACAATCACTACTCGGGGTGGTAAGCAGACCGTTGACACACCTATGCCGTCTAAGGAGAAAAAGGTGATAAAAGATAATGATAAGGTGACAGAGGGTAGTGGTGAAGTAGAAGATAAGACAGGAAAAGATGTTGAATTTCCTATAAAGGTAATTCCCATGCCTAGACCACCACCCCCCTTTCCTCAGATATTAGTGAAAAAGACAGGATGATAAATATCGGCGTTTTATAACAATGTTTAAGCATCTTTCTATCAATGTCCATTTGGTAGAAGCTCTAGAATAAATGCCCAGCTATGCCATGTTTATGAAAGATCTGGTTACAAAGAAAAGATCGGTCACTTTCGAGGATGATGATAGAAAGCACCATTGTAGTTCTATTGCTACAAGATCTCTCGTACAAAAGAAAGAAGATCCAGGTGTGTTCACTATTCCTTGTACAGTTGGGTCATTACATTTTGTGAAAGCATTATGTGATCTGTGGGCAAGCATAAATCTCATGCCCCTCTCGATTTACAAGAATTTGGGTTTGGGTGACCCAAAACCCACTTCCATGCAGCTACTGATGGCCGATCGAACAGTGAAAAAGCATATAGGGATACTCAAAGATGTGCTAGTAAAAGTTAAGTCGTTCATATTTTCGGCATATTTTGTTATTCTTGATTGTGTTATGGATTTTAAAGTGCCTATTATTCTTGAGAGGCAATTCCTTGCTATGGGTAGAGCCTTAGTTGATATGGAAAAGGTACAGATGAAATTTCGGTTGAACAATGAAGAAGCACCTTCAACATTGGTAGGTCCATGAGACAGAGTGGTGAGCTCCAATCGGTATCTACTATATCCTACAAAGAAAAGATAAAGAAGGATTATGACCTAAAAAGTGAAAAAGGAGAATTTATGGTTGGGGATTTGGTGCTTTTAGACAATTCTAGGTTGTGTTGCCTTCCGGGCAAGCTTAACTCCAAATGAACTGGCCCTTTCTTGATTACCCAATTATTCCCTCATGGAGCAGTTGAGCTAGAAACCAAGGAGGGAGTGCGGTTTAAGGTGAATAGATAAGGAATATAACTCTATTTTGGGCATACTGAATTGGCAAATAAAGTGATCGAGGCATACCATCTTGATGAAGGCTGAGTAATCACGTGTCCTCAGTCGTGCCGCGACGTTAAATCAGGCGCTTGTTGGGAGGCAACCCAATACTTATAGTTTTTCTTTATAGTAATTGTAGCATTTTCTACTAACGAGTTTTAAATTTGCAGGAACATCACCAGGAAATTCTACAGAAAATCACTCTGCAGTCACAGACAAACCCATCGACGGCCCGTCACGAACGCGACGGACCGTCGCATGAATCCGTCGTGCCAGGTACATCTTTCATTTATTTTCAAAACTAGGGCACACGCGATGGAACCAATGATGTACCATCGCAACTGCGACGGACCGTCGTCGGGGACTCGTCGCGTCATTAATGAGCATACCCAACCCGGCTGGGAACTTTTAAAAATTTTCAACCTATAAAACCCCTCACCCCTTCATTTGAACGATTTCTTTCCCTCTTTCTCCTATTCTCTCCCTTCTAAACTTCCCATTTCCTACCTCTCTGTAAACTGATCATTTCCCCAAATTCCCCAATTCCTAAAATCCACTCTTTCCTAGTCGGAGTCTGCTGCTGTGGTTCTCTTCTTGATCACCAAGTACCTTTCTTGCTTATTTTTCTCAAATTCTTAGGTATGTTTCTCTGATTTCTACCCATTTACATTGCATTTTTTTTATCAATCAGTATTAGCCTATTTCTTATTGATGGGTTCATTCTTTAATATAAATTCTATCTGACCTAGGTTTAGAATCCTTAAAATTTCCTTGTTAAAACTCTAGAAATAGGTGATTTAACATTGCTAGTTTACTAGGTATTTGGGTTAGACAAATGTAGGTTAAACACTAAAAAACCATTTGGGTCATAGGGGATGATTGTGGCTTCCCCAGTTCTTTCAGTTAATGAAAGAACGAGACTCCAATGACGGACAGTCGTACCTACGATGGACCGTCATAGGGTCCGTCCCAACACCCCCATCACCTCGCTGTCAAATTTTCTCCAAGTGTCCACCAACAGACACATGCGATGGACCGTCGTGGTCCTGCACAACCGTTCTGGTTGTCAGAGACCCATCTCCTGAGGGTCTCCCATTTTTCTAAAGTCCTCTTACAGACATCTACGACGGACCGTCATACCCTCGACGGTCCATTCTGCATTACCATTGTGACGGTCAAAGAACCCTCTCCTAAGGGTCTCCATTATCTTTTCTAAGTAACCCACAACGGACCTGTCACGACGGTCCGTCCTGCTTATCCGTCATACTTGTCAGTGACCTTCTTTCAGGGGGCTCCATATCAACATAGTTGACGTAAGACGTGACGGTCCCCACGATGATCCATCGTACTCACGACGATCCGTCACCTAGTCCGTCGTGTTTCACTATTACTATAGAAATATCATTACATCTTGACTCTTTTATTTTTTTTCACTTTTGCTCATCTTGTTTGCTCCTTTACAGGTACTATCTATTATGGCACCAAAACAAGATTGAGTTTACGCACGTGGACGATCAAAGTTTGTCACCCCGTCTGCCCGCCTGTTCATTGACTCTGATGATGAGCGTGAGCCCGAGTACGTACCCCCAGTCACTGCCACCCCATCCCAAGCTGCACGTGCTACCAGAGCCACATCCAAAAAGGTGGTGTCCGGCGTAGTCACTGCCTCCTAGTCTGATGAGGAGCGCACACTGACCGTTACACCTTTTTTTCTAGGTCAGCTACTCATGAAGAAGGAGCGTCTGGCTCCTTAAAAGTTTTGTGGTCAAAAGAAGCCTCCAGGTCTGCTGAAGTACCTGCAAGGTTGACAGTTCTGAATCCACACCCGGCTCACCGACTCGTGCTCCCACCTCGGTTGCTGACCAGACCAATTGGTGGTGTGTCGACGAGCAGTATAAAGTTTATTCAGACACAAAGTTTCTGAATGAGAAAGGAGTCATGACATGGACCCTTATATTGGAGAGGCGGGTCCTTACGGGAAGTCTCCCTACTATGCCAGAGATCCACAATCTCTTCACCAGACACCGACTGGAGTGGACAACGCATTCTTTAGGCCGTTATACTGAAGAGTTCGTTCGAGAGTTCTACGCCCCTACGTGGCTAGGCTACTCTCAGATCACAGATAAATAGGAGGGATGCCCCCGCCAAACAGGCCCCACTGGAGCATGTTCGAGTACGTGGCATTCAGGTTGATATCTCCCTGCCTGCCAATCACTGATATCTATACGGCGAGGATGTTGATGCCAACCGGACCCCTCTCACCGCTGAGTTTGACTACCGGTGGCAAATTGTCAAAGATGGCCAATTCTTGCATGAGCCATCGCTGAGAGAGATCACCAAGAGGTGGATGGACCTGCACTTGTCTGTTGATGGAGAGGGTTCTAACTGGGTAACCAAGCCAAAGGGATCCATCAAGAAGGCAAAACTAACCTTCACGGCTAAGTTCTTATGGTTGATTGTCTGCCACTGCCTTTCCCCCGCAGCCGATGATAATATAGTCACATGGGATCGTGCAGTTCTGATGGCAGCAATGATAGCGGGGTTTGAGGAGGACTTTGCTTGGCTTCTACAGGCGTTCATGAACGAGAGAGATTTTAAGGTCACAACTACTTACCCTTTTCCGTGCATGATATTTTCTTATGCAGGTCACAGGTGTGCCCATCTGTCACATTGATCAGCTCAAGACCCCGCTGGGCACTGTTGATATCGGCATCATCAGGGATGAGTCCAATGAGTTTTCTCCATTCAGAGGGCCCCGTCCAGAGTTTTCTCCACTTGTTGACAATCTAAAAACACTGACACTACCCCGATCGAGTCTATCCCGGGTAGCAACACTGCCCCGAGCTCCTCTTGCTCAGCCCATTTCTCCGCTCTGGTCGTGCTTGCTAGGGTCCAGAAACTAGAGGCACATATGGATACACTTCTGCATCACATCCAGCCTTCGATGAATAGGTCTATTACTCAGTCAGAAGAGCGCTTGGAGCAGAGAATGGTCCAGTACACAGAGCGGAAGATCACTGAGTTTCATTAGTGCTTGTACTCTTTTGAGTTTGGGGTGCTAGCCCGGCCAGCCCCTCAGGTGGATGTGTCGACATTGATATGATCCCAGAGGCTAGGGTGCCTGAGTCTGAGCCCCTTCTGCAGAGCCTGTTGAGGACAAAGTGATGTCGGCCTTATTCGCCACTTCTGAGATTCCACCACCTCCCCCTCGAGAGCATGCCAAGAGGCGTAGGGGTCAAGAGGAGGATGAGGCTAGAGCACGGAAGAAGGAGCGTCGTGAGATTGAGGCTGTGAGGAGAGCCTCGCTTGCTGATGAGGAGGCGCGTTGGATGAGGGTTGTAGAGTTAGCTGCTGGGGAATCTAGCTCAAGAAATGTGGAGATAGCAGGAGGCACTGCTGATAGTGTTGTTGCTGATGAGGACACTACTGAGGGTGTCCAAATTACAGAGGTAGTGGGTTCCGGGGAACCGGACCGACCAGCTTGATGATCGTCGGCTCATTGCGCCCCAGTTTTGCTTCACCTACCACTCTCGTATTTCAAATTTTTATGCATTTGGGACAATTGCATGTCTTTTTGTTGGTGGTGGGGTAAACTAAAGTGAGTGCTAGGGTGAAGTCTGATTTGCCCAATTCACTATCCTCTTTTGGGGTTTTGTTGCCTGTGTTGTTTTTGTAATGACCCGCTAGGTCGTTATGAGAACTAGGACTAGTTTGACTCCTTTTGAAAATTTAAAGGGGTATTTTTAAGCTATTAGATAACTATAAGTACCCAATTGATGAAACTTTTATTAAATAAATACTAAGATAATAGGTTAGTGGGGTTTCACAATTAATAAACTCTTATTTAGAAAAGGAAGAAAACAAGAAATCAGCGTGTAAAAAAAATTTGGTGGCGTCGGCATGCGAAAGGCGACCACTAAAGGTAAGAAATTAAGATAAGTTTTTCATTCATGTGGGTACACATCATTTTTTTTGTATATGAGTATTTTTATTAAATTATTAGATGGGGAATGATGAATTGTTGGTTTCATGAGTGGTAATATAAAATTGTTATTTTGTCATCTTGCTTTTACAGTTGAAGCATATGACATCCTTGTTATAAGTAAAACATAAAGTTACTGTTAATCTAGTAATGTGTATATAGTAAGGTCATGCCAAGTGTCGTAAAGATTTTCTTTAAGGTTAAAAAAAAAGATTCGAAATTGGAAAAGTTACATGGCTGCAATGTTATTAATTTTTAAGGTAACTAGAATGGTAGGGAAAGTAGTGGGATGCCAATAAGTTGGCAATCATATGCCAATGATTGGCAGTGGTAATGATATTTAAGAAAATGGACAATTTCCAAAATGGTTTGAGGAAAAAGAATGGTCACGTTCCAAGGATCTGTAATGGTGGAAATTAGTTCTTATTTTATTTACCAAATTAAGATACTAAATTGTATATATTGAGATAGGTAATTAATTATTAGGTGTATATTATATAATTTAACATTGAATTTTTAGGTTATTTGGAGAGATTACCGTTAAGTTCTTGGCTTGAAATTTCGCAAATATGATAATTTTGGCATATAAACTATATCAAGATTTAAAGCTTATTAGATATATGAGTGGGTTTTAGAGTCTACAAACTCACTTACTTACGAATATTGCACAATTGGTAGATTGGGAACGTTCCGAAGCTTTGCGAAAAGGAAAGGAAAAGTCTTGAAGGTTGGAGAAACAAGTTCGGCATTAAAGGTATGTTAAAACTTTTTAGACTTGTTGAAGGACGTTTTCCTAATTAAAGATTAAAAATGAAAATAGACAAAGGGGTAAGGGCGAAAGATGGGGGTCTCGTATCAATGATGTGACGGGTATTGGTACCAAACCGGTGTTATAAAACTAAAGTTTACTACTATAGAATGCGGATTGTAATTTGAGAATTTCCAAAGCATATGGGCATTAGTTGATATATTATTGACTTGAAATCCTTGTGTAATTGTGTTTTATTTATTTCACCTGTATAGTTGTGATAATTGAGGTGGTTATGTATTATGTTCATATTGATTGATTGAGATGCATCTTCATCCCCTATATTGAAATAATATTGTGCAAATGCATAGACATGAGACTGAGTATAAGTTGGGCACGTGGAGATCGTCCGTGCCGGGGATGGAGAGATGTTAAGATTGCTATTTGGGCACGTGGAGATTGTCCGTGCAGAAATTGTTTGATATTATGATAGTGCGTTGGGATCGTCCGCACAGACACGTGGAGATCGTCCGTGTCTATATATGGACTTCGCGAGTCCCCCATGGGTCATGAACTCTTGATGTATTTCCGAGGAGTATCATGTATATACGGTTGAGTGAGTAATGGGTATTCTGAGACATATCATTACATGGTATCATATTGCATTGCATTTCATCCCATCATTCATTCTTGATGATAAAATGTTTCGTTTGGTGTTTGGAAATTACTTAATGTTGATTTCCTTTATTGATGAAATTTAAATAGTAAGTGTAATATATATACATACTTGTATAATTTAAGAATTTATTTTCTTATATAACTCCCGTCACTACTTCTTCGTTGTCGGTCAATGAGACATATTGAGTACACGTGGTTTCGTACTCATACTACACTTGTTGCACTCTTTGTGGTGCAGATTCGATTCCGAGTAGGAGCACATCTCGAGGAGCAGTGTGAGTCCGAGTTTGGAGTGTCTTGGAGTTGTGATGTGCTACTTGGCTGTTCCGTGGCCCACACCTCCCTTTATCTTTTAATTATTCTGTTATTCAGTATTCAGACAGGATATCCCTTATTTTAGATTTGTCTTTTTAGTTTCAGACTTGCATCGTATTTTAGAAGCTCTTGTAGTTATTAAACGAATTCT
The DNA here is from genome assembly GCA_027789145.1 of Solanum arcanum. Classification (NCBI taxonomy): domain Eukaryota; kingdom Viridiplantae; phylum Streptophyta; class Magnoliopsida; order Solanales; family Solanaceae; genus Solanum; species Solanum arcanum. The sequence goes on along the minus strand of CM050934.1, from coordinate 25,692,809 downwards.
TGAGTAGTATTTTTTTAGTTTTCCGCATTTCGTACTTATAAGGAACTCAATGTTGGAGATTCTTGCTAAGTGTTAGTCTTTGTACTCATTTGTTGGTATAGTTGGGTTAATATGTTAGGTTGGCTTACCTATTGGTTGGGAACATAGGTGCAATCATGACTTGCAAAAATTTGGGTCGTGACAAATTTGGTATCAGAGTCCTAGGTTCATCGGTCTCAAGAACACAAGAGCAATGTCTAGTAGAGTCTTGAGGATCGGTATGAAGACGTCAATACCTATCTTCGAGAGTCTATAGGAAATTTAGAAAATATTCTATTCTTTTATTCATTATCGTGCACACTTGACCTTGTAGAAAATTCTAATCTTGATATCTCATTCTCTCTCAGATGGCGAGGAACCGTACATCGGCAAGTGGTGGTCAGGATCCTATTCCTGCGCCTGCTTCTGGGAACACTATCCAAGGTAGAGGTAGGGGACGAGCTCGAGGTAGGGGTAGGGGCCGTATTGCAGCACCTGTGGATGGTCAAGTACTAACAGCTACCCAGGGTCGTGATAGGAGCTCACCTCCTGATGCAGAGCTTATTCATGGGGATATGCAAGATCGTGTCGAGGGGGATGGGCTAGATCAGTCTCCACCCAGTACTGTTGTCCCCCCCAGTGCTTCAAGATACCTTGGCTCGTATGTTAGGAATCCTAGAGGGGAAGACCCAAGTAGGAGCTTTGCCTGTCACCTCTGATAGCTCACATACCCGCATTGGAGGTCAAACTCCAGATCCAATAGTTTCTCTAGATTCTCAGACTCCCACGACTCAGCCAACTGCCGCTGTAGCTCCTCGTTTGGATAGTATGGAGTTTCCAAATATGACATCACATTTGGTGAATAGACCTTCTTTGACTATTGATGAGCAAAAGATGTTTGGGAGGTTCAGACTAATGAATCCTCCTACTTATACTGTTGACTTAGCTGAGGATGCATATGAATTTATAGTTATTTGTCATGAGAGGTTGCATAATCTTGTATTAGTGGAGTATCATGGAGTTGACTACACAGTGTTTCAGATGACTGGCTCTGCAAAGCAGTGGTTGAGGGATTATATTAGTAGTAGGCCAGCTGGATCCCATCCACTGTACTTGACTCAGTTCACTCAGGTATTTCTATCAAAATTTGTTCCACGCAGTGAGAAGGAGTGCAAGAGGGCCGAGTTTGAGGGCTTGAAACAAAATGGTATGTCAGTTGCAGAGTGTGAGGGTAAATTTCATGCCTTATCTAGGCATGCTTCGATGATACTTCCCACAGAGGCTGAGAGAGTGAGAAGGTTTTTTAAGGGGCTGATTATTCTGATCCGTCTAGGAGTTTCTCAGGTTGCTGCGTCTGGTGTTCCATTCCAGAAAGGGGTAGATGCTGCCAAGGAGTTGGAGATGATTCGGCGTGAGGGATTTGAGCAGCGAGAGGGCAAGAGGACTCATTATTCAGGTGATTATGGTGGTGCTCCGCCTAGGAGGCGGGGTTACTTGGGACGAGGTTATCACCCTCAGTCCAGCAGACGCATTCATGCTGCTATACCAGCGTCTGAGGTTGGTTACGCTGGGCATAACTCTTCGAGCTCGGTGCATACTTCGCAGGGTTCATCTTCTAGACCTGTAGTTCGTGGAGGGCATTCTGGTTATTCAGGTTCCTCTCATCAGCCTGCATCTTATAGGGGCTGTTTTGACTGTGGTAATATGGGACACTTTGTGAGAGACTGCCCTAGGACCAGACATGGTGGCTTACATCAGGGTTTTCAGGCTTCGACTTCCAGGGATGCACAACCTCCATCTAGGGGTGGTGCACAGAATGGTAGAGGTGGTTCTCATTCACGTAGAGGTGGTTCTCCTTCTGGTCGAGGTGGTGGTCGTGGAGGTTCACAATCTGATGGAGGTTGTTCTTACTCTTATGCTTTTCCAGGTAGGCCATATGCTGAAGCCTCAGATGCTGTTATCACAGGTATTATTCCGGTTTGTCATCGACCAGCTACTGTATTATTTGATCCAGGCTCTACTTATTCTTATGTGTCAACATATTTTGCTCCTAGTTTGGATATATTATGTGAGTCTCTTGATTTTCCGATACATGTTTCTACTCCTATCGAGGATTCTGTAGTTGTAGATCGGGTGTATCGATTATGTATTGTTACCTTGATGGGGTATGACACTCATGCGGATTTAAAGGTCTTAGATATGATAGATTTTGATGTGATTCTTGGTATGGATTGGTTATCTTCTTACCACACAATTTTAAATTGCCATGCCAAGACAATTACTTTAGCTATGCCTGGAATTCCTATAGTAGAATGGAGAGGTTCTCTTAGTCACCCTCCTAAGGGTGTGATATCATTTCTTAAGGCTCGTCAGTTAGTATAGAGAGGATGTTTGGCTTAGTTGGCACACATTCGAGATACTAATGTTGAGACTCTTATGCTTGAGACTATTCTAGTAGTGAGTAAATTTTCAGAGGTAGTCCCGACCGATTTGCTAGGTCTTCCACCAGATCGTGATAATGATTTCTGTATTGACGTGGAGCCAGACACTCAGCCTATTTCCATTCCTCCTTATCGTATGGCACCGGCTAAATTGAAAGAGTTGAAGGAGCAGTTACAGGATTTGTTGAGCACAGGTTTTATTAGACCGAGTGTATCTCCTTGGGGTGCTCCAGTGTTATTTGTAAAGAAGAAAGATGGATATATGCGTATGTGTATTGACTATCGACAGTTGAACAAGGTAACCATCAGAAATAAGTACCCGATACCTCGTATTGATGACTTATTTGATCAGTTGCAGGGTGCTTCACTTTTATCAAAGATTGATTTGAGATCTGGATATCATCAGCTGAAGATAAGGGCGAAGGATATCCCTAATACAGCTTTTCGAACACGTTATGGCCATTACGAGTTTTTGGTAATGTCTTTTGGATTGACTAATGCCCCTGCAGCTTTTATGGACTTGATGAATGGAGTGTTCAGACTGTATTTGTTATTGTCTTCATAGATGATATATTGATATACTCACACAGTAAAGAGGAACATAAGTATCATTTGAGGATTGTTCTTGGGATTCTAAAGGATAAGAAGCTTTATGCAAAGTTTTCAAAGTGTGAGTTTTGGCTTAGTTCGGTAGCATTCTTGGGACATGTAGTGTCCAAGGAGGGTATCATGGTGGATCCTAAGAAGATTGAGGCAGTTAGAGATTGGGTCAGACCTGCTTTAGTTACTGAGATGCGGAGTTTCTTGGGCCTTACAGGTTATTATCGACGATTTGTTGAGGGTTTCTCATCTATTGCATCTCCATTAACTAGATTGACACAGAAGGAGGTGACTTTTCAGTGGTCTGACGGATGTAAGGTTAGTTTCCAAAAGCTCAAGACTTTATTGACTACTGCTCCGATTTTGACCCTACCCGTGAAGGGAGAGGGTTTTGTTGTATATTGTGATTCTTCTCGGATCGGTCTTGGTTGTGTGTTGATTCATAAGGGAAGGGTGATAGCTTATGCTTCGAAGTAGTTAAAGGTTCATGAGAAGAACTACCCTATTCATGATTTAGAGTTGGCGGCTGTTGTGTTTGCATTAAAGATTTGGAGGCATTATCTTTATGGTGTGCATTATGAGGTGTTCACGGATCATCATAGTCTCCAGTAAATATTCAATCAGCGGGATCTAAATTTGAGGCAGAGGAGATGGTTGGAGTTTCTCAAAGACTAGGATATGCCTATTCTTTATCACCCAGGTAAAGCAAATGTTGTAGCATATGACTTGAGTCCGAAAGCGGTAAGTATGGGTAGTTTAGCCATGTTACAGGTTGGCCAGCGTCCTTTATCTAGGGATGTCCAATCCCTGGCCAATAGTTTTGTGAGACTTGATATTTCAGAATCTGGTAAGGTGTTGGCTTATATGGAGGCTAGGTCATCCTTGTTGGAGCAGATTCATGCTCAACAGTTTGATGATGGTGATTTATGTAAGATTAGGGACAAGGTGTTAAAAGGAGAAGCCAAGGCTAAAATTCTTGATAGTGAGGGAGTTTTGAGGATTAAAGGTCGTATATGTGTTCCTCGTACAGGTGATTTGACTAGATTGATCATGGAGGAGGCTCATAGTTCGAGGTACTCTATTCATCTGGGGGCTACTAAGATGTATCGTGACTTGAAGCAACACTATTGGTGGTGTCGTATTAAGAGGGACATAGTAGATTTTGCATCTCGATGTTTGAATTGTCAGCAAGTGAAGTATGAAGACCAAAAGCCTGGAGGTATGACTCAGAGGATGCCAATACCTGAGTGGAAGTGGGAGCACATTTCTATGGACTTTGTGGTAGGGTTGCCACGTACCTTGGGTAAGTTTGATGCTATATGGGTCATCGTGGATCGTCTGACTAAGTCTGCACACTTTGTACCAGTTCAGAGTACCTATAACTCAGAGAAGTTAGCCAAGATCTATATTCAAGAGATAGTTCGTTTGCATGGGGTTCCTATATCTATTATTTCAAATCGTGGCACCCAATTTACATCTAATTTCTGGCAGTCTATGCAGAAAGAGTTAGGCACTCGGGTGGATCTTAGTACAGCCTTTCACCCTCAGACTGATGGTCAGTCTGAGCGGACTATTCAGGTTCTTGAGGACATGTTGCGGGCGTGTGTGATTGACTTTGGTGGTCAGTGGGATCAGTTGTTGACTTTAGCGGAGTTTGCTTAAAATAATAGTTATCACTCGAGCATTGAGATGGCACCATTTTAGGCTCTGTATGGTAGGATATGTCGATCTCCAATTGGCTGGTTTGATGCATTTGAGGTTAGACCATGGGGTACAGATTTGTTGAGGGAGTCCTTTGACAAGGTCAAGTTGATCCAAGATAGACTTCTCATGGCTCAGAGTAGGCAAAAGAGTTATACAGATCGAAAGATTCGTGATTTAGAGTTTATGGTTGGAGAGAGGGTTTTATTGAAGGTTTCACCCATGAAGGGTGTGATGAGGTTTGGAAAGAAGGGAAAGTTGATCCCAAGGTATATTGGTCCTTTCGAGATTGTTGAGCGCATTGGTGAGGTGGCGTATCAGTTGGCTTTGCCACATGGTTTGTCAGGTGTTCATCTTGTATTTCATATTTCAATGCTTAAGAACTATCATCAGGGTGGTGATCATGTGATTCAATGGGATTCAGTGTTACTTGATCAGAATTTGACTTTTGAGGAAGAGCTGCTCACCATTTTGGATAGGCAAATTTGGAAGCTAAGGTCCAAGTAGGTTGCTTCAGTAAAGGTTCCGTGGAAGCATCGTCCAGTGGAGGAGGCTACATGGGAGACAGAGTCAAACATGAGGAGTAAATATCCTCATCTTTTTGAGCGTTCAGGTTAGCTCTTTTCTTTTGCCGTTCCAGGACGAACGTTTGTATAAGTAGTAGGTGATGTAACGACCCGCTAGGTCGTTTTGAGAACTAGGACTAGTTTGACTCCTTTTGAAAATTTAAAGGGGTATTTTTAAACTATTAGATAACTATGAGTACCCAATTGATGAAACTTTTACTAAACAAATTATAAGATAATAGGTTAGTGGGGTTTCACGGTTAATAAACTCTTATTTAGAAAAGGAAGAAAACAAGAAATCAGCGTGTAAAAAACAATTGGTGGCGGCGTCATACGAAGGGAGACCACTAAAGGTAAGAAATTTTGATAAGTTTTTTATTCATGTGGGTACACATGAAATTGTTTTGTATATGAGTATTGTTATTAAATTATTAGATGGGGAATGATGAATTGTTGGTTTCATGAGTGGTAATATAAAATTGTTATTTTGTCATCTTGCTTTTACAGTTGAAGCATATGACATCCTTGTTATTAGTAAAACATAAAGTTAATGTTAATCTAGTAATGTGTATATAGTAAGGTCATGCCAAGTGTAGTAAAGATTTTCTTAAGGTTAAAAAAAAAAGATTCGAAATTGGAAAAGTTGCATAACTGCAATGTTATTAATTTTTAAGGTAATTAGAATGGTAGGGAAAGTAGTGGGATGCCAATCAGTTGGCAATCATATGCCAATGATTGGCAGTGGTAATGATATTTAAGAAAGTGGACAATTTGCATAATGGTTTGAGGAAAAAGAATGGTCACGTTCCAAGGATCTGTAATGGTGGAAATTAGTTCTTATTTAATTTATCAAATTAAGATACTAAATTTTGATATATTGAGATAGGTAATTAATTATTAGGTGTATATTATATAATTTAACATTGAATTTTTAGGTTATTTGGAGATATTACAGTTAAGTTCTTGGCTTGAAATTTAGCAAATATGATAATTTTGGCATATAAACTATATCAAGATTTAAAGCTTATTAGATATATGAGTGGGTTTTAGAGTCTAAAAACTCACTTACTTACGAATATTGCACAATTGGTAGATTGGGAACGTTCCGAAGCTTTGCGAAAATGAAAGGAAAAGTTTTGAAGATTGGTGAAAAAGTTCGGCATTTAAGTTATGTTAAGACTTGTTAGACTTGTTGAAGGACGTTTTCCTAATTAAAGATAAAAATGAAAATAGACAAAGGGGTAAGGGAGAAATATGGGGTCTCGTATCAATGATGTGACGGGCATTGGTACATAATCGGTGTTATAAAACTAAAGTTTACTACTACAGAATGGGCATTGTAATTTGAGAATTTCCAAAGCATATGGGTATTAGCTGATATATTATTAACTTGAAATCCTTGTGTGATTGTGTTTTATTTATTTCACCAGTATAGTTGTGATAATTGAGGTGGTTATGTATTATGTTCATATTGATTGATTGAGATGCATCATCATCCCCTATATTGAAATAATATTGTGCACATGCATAGACATGAGACTGAGTATAAGTTGGGCACGTGGAGATCGTCCGTGCTGGGGATGGTGAGATGTTAAGATTGAATTTGGGCACGTGGAGACCGTCCGTGCGGAAATTGTTTGATATTATGATAGTGCGTTGAGATCGTCCGCACAGACACGTGGAGATCGTCCCTGTTGGTATATGGACTTCGCGAGTCCCCCATGGGTCATGAACTCTCGATGTATTTCTGAGGAGTATCATGTATATACGGTTGAGTGAGTACTGGGTATTCTGAGACATATCATTGCATGGTATCATATTGCATTGCATTTCATCCCATCATTCATTCTTGATGATAATATGTTTTGTTTGGTGTTTGGAAAATACTTAATGTTGATTTCCTTATTGATGAAATTTAAATAGTAAGTTTAATATATATACATACTTGTATAATATAAGAATTTATTTTCTTATATAACTCCCGTCACTACTTCTTCGTTGTCGGTCAATGAGACATATTGAGTACACGTGGTTTTGTACTCATACTACACTTGTTGCACTCTTTGTGTTGCAGATTCGTTTCCGAGTAGGAGCACATCTCGAGGAGCAGTGTGAGTCCACGTTTGGAGTGTCTTGGAGTTGTGGTGAGCTGCTTGGTTGTTCCGTGGCCCACACCTCCCTCTATCTTTTACTATTTCTGTTATTCAGTATTCAGACATGATATCCCTTATGTTAGATTTGTCTTTTTAGTTTCAGACTTGCATCGTATTTTAGAAGCTCTTGTACTTATGACATCAATTCTTGGGTAGTATTTTGTTAGTTTTCCGTATTTCGTACTTATAAGGAACTCAATGTTGGAGATTGTTGCTAAGTGTTAGTCTTTTTACTCATTTGTTGGTTTAGTTGGGTTAATATGTTCGGTTGACTTACCTATTGGTTGGGAACATAGGTGCCATCACGACTTGCAAAAATTTGGGTCGTGACACTTTTTCTCCAAGAGACTGATTATTTTTATTGTTGAACCGACATGTCTATATCTTGTGTACATATTTTAACTCTGAAGCATGATGGCTAAAATGATATCCTGATGAAATGAAAATGATGCATGACTAGGCATAGTAATTGACGAATGTGTGGCTCTAAGCATGACATAGAAATACACCACTGCATGACCCTAAGTATAAAATTCAAACTAGGTGTCTGATAGTCTAGTAGAGTAACGAGATGTCAAGTGAGTGTGAGGAAGATTTGAATAGTCCACTGTTTGTACTGAGCTAGAACTTGCCTAGTTAGTCCTGCTAAAAGTAAGTTGTAATACACAATTAGGAAAGGATCATAGGCCCTTGTTCAATATAGCCAATTTTTAGCCGAAATAAAAAAACCAAATGAAATTAATCTGTTTTGATCCAAATGATTTGAGCTTAAACTAGACCTTTCTTTTTCACCCCAACTGATATTTTCTAGGAATAATGTGTTGGCCCTGGTCCCTCCTTGGACATGTGCACCTCAGGTTATGCCAAAAGCATAAGTTGAGGGTGGCTAATGGAGTAATCAACCTTTTTATGGCCCTGACCCAACTTTGGGTATTGTTTACTTTGACTCATGGAAAAGCCATGAGTTGAGGGTGACTATTATGAGGAATGCTCTGGAAAGTGGTGTTGAAAGAACAAAGAGAGAAAAAGAACAAAAGTAAAGTGACTAAAGAATCAGTTGAAAGAAAAGTGAAATAAGAAAAAAATAAAATAAATACAAGTAAGAAAAGAAGAGAGTCACCTACACAAATGAAGAAAGAAGAGAAAATAGTAAGGTGAAAGAATATGAGAAACTGGGCGAAATAAAATGATAAAAAGTGGTATGTTTAGCCGATATGTGAAGGAGGGAAAAAAGTCACTAAAGTATACCTAAATATACCCTTCCTGACCCTGAGCCTATGTTACAAGCTAAGAAAGTCCTATCGTGCTCTTAAAAGTTGTATAGCAAACTTAAAGCAATGAAAATAAGGGAAAGCTTATGGCAATATGTATTAATGAGTTGTGAATTTATTCTGAGAGTGAGTGTTGAAAGGTAATCCTTATACTCAAACTAAAATCATTGTGTGAAAAATGAGGATATTGTTTTGAAGTGAGGACACTAGTTGCAATACCGGAAATATTAGCACCTCAATGTGAAATTGAAGAGGGTAGGTGTTAGTGCGTAGTGAGTCTGTGTCATGGTCTGATTCCACATAATTCAAGCCTAATAGTGATAGTACGCATAAATATGATGAGACTGATCAGGGATTGATAGCCAAATGATTGCGAATGATAAAACATGGATACTATTGTACAAAGATTTTGTAGTGAGTCATAGTGCGTCGCTTGAAGACAAACAACGAATTTAAGTTGAGGGTGTTGATATGCCATGGTTTCACGGTATTTTTAATACTTTTTCCTTAAGTTTAGTGTGTGTCCAAAAGTCTTTTTTGTATTAATTTTTATGTAACTTTCTCTTTATTTCTAGAAAATCTGTCTAAAGATGAACGCGGAGTTTTTTGAGCAATAAATGCAGAAAAGTTACTACCTACAGAGCTTGTGATGGTCCATCGTGCCTGTGATGGTCCGTGGGTGGCATCGTAGTGAAGCTACTGAAGGAAGATGGGGAAGTCTGACCAAGTATAGGGTTACGAAGTGCATCACAGACCGTCATAGCCATGACGGACCGTCCTGCTGGTTCGTCATGAAGATCAGAGAAGTAGTCCCAGTACCCAAATTCCAAGAGTTTAAGTGTTAGGGAAAGGAGACCCTCGACGGACCGTTGTGCTTGTGACGATCCGTCATACCTGCCGTCGAGGGTAATGAAGAGAGCAGCAGAAGAATTTGCAAAGTATGGGACGACGGAGTTCATGACGGCCCGTCATGACCATGACAACCCGTCGCGAGGTCTGTCGATCTAGCAGCGTTATGACAGATTTCCAGCAATTAGAGTCCTTCTTTTATTTGTTTTTTGTTTTTGATAAATAGTTGTAAAAATCTCATTTTTGGGATTAGACTTTCAGATAGTTAGACTCTCATACGGTTAGACTTTTGGAGATTAGGCACTTTTATGTTAGATTCTTTATTGAGAGATTATTTTGATTATTAGACTTTGGATTGTTACACTATTCTCTGGAGTTGATTGTTGGTTATTTTGTTCATTAATCAAGTAAATTTCTGGATTTTATTCTTTCTCATTGAAGTAAGTGCATGTATTCTCATATCATCTATATGAATATTGTGATTATGACTATGGGTAACTAAACTCCATAACTAGGGTTGTGGGAACCGTAGGCGAATAATGAGGTAAAACTTAACTAAAATAACAATTCTAGAATAGTGTCTTGCATGTATTGATAATTCTTTCGCTTAGAAGTCTTTTAAACGGATGACCAACGTTAGAACTCGCCTTAATGCTACTTGTCGGACCAAAGAGGTAGATAATAGGAAAAGAATTATCAACATAGATTTAGTGTGTACTATCTAATAGACTAGTATTGATTGGTGCGAGGTAATAACTTAGTCAAATATCAAATACAATGCTTAATATGAGGTAAAGGTAAGGGTTAGTATAGCAACACATGTAGCCGGACCAAGGTGCGGAGTGAAATTTTCTAGATGCCGGACCAAGGATTTAGAAATACATAACTTATCACTTTGCATGCAAGATACTAGGAAATAATTGTTATAGTTAGAATTATCAAGTTAGGAACCTCTGGGGAACACGTGAACCCTAGTTACTTTTATTAACTGATTAAAATTCAACGTTTGAATATGCTAGTTGTCAACTTTGATTTAGCTAATTATTTTCATTCATTTAGAAATAACCCCCCCCCCCCCCCCTCTTTTATTGTCTTTGTTTTTCAATGAAATAATTGACTCAATAATAGTAATAATAGATTGAAGTTAAGTCTGAACTATTTTCCTCGTGGGAACGATCCTAACCTCATTAGTTGGTTCTTTACTTGATACGACCGTTTTACTTCTTATTTGAGAAGTAAGTTTGAGCGTATCAAACTACAATAATTGCATCGCCTTCAACTCAATTAGCTTTCGGAGGATGACCTTTTTCATTGTCATTTCTAACTTTTCTTCTACACTGAGTTGCATAATGACTTGTTTTTTACAAGTAAAACAACATTTTTTCTTTTTCTTAAAGTAGGGATTATGCATATTTGTCATTTTTGCTTCTTTGTTCTTGCACTAAATTTGTCTTTAGAGCTAATTGTTTAGCTTTAAATGACTCTTTTGTGATAATATCTTCAATTAAAATGTGAGTTACTATCTCCTCAACAATAAGATTTGTTTGTTTCTATTTTAGGTTGTGTTTTATAATAGTTCCATGACTCGAGCAATTTTTCGATGAATACTCCAAGAGAAAAATTTTCCAATAGAGAAATTTCTTCAAGCCTTTGCATATTCATTAATTTGAATTTTAATCTCTTTCATGTCATTTGGTAGCATTCTCAACGGTGATTTTCTTAATTAAGGCTTTCCAAAAAACTTTTGCTTCCTTGTAACTACTATAAACATCAAACAATCCGTTAGATATAGTTTGTAATATAGCATCACCATATACCTTATTGGCTAATTACCATGATTCCATAATTTTGTTATTAGTGTCTGTGCAAGGTTGTGGATGTATCAAAGCATGTGCAACTCCATGAACCTCTAGCAATGAGAAAATACGTTCTCTAAAAAATTATTTTTAGTCTTAAGATTATTTATTTTCTTACTTAATTAAGCATACTTATCTTTTAAAAATTATTAGTCAAATAGTTACTTATCGATTAATTGCGTGTTAGCGAATATTCTAGGTGCTTTGAACTCCTTTCTAGAATATTAATATAAACCCAAACCCCCTTTTTATCTTTTTCAATTGATTTACTGTTTTAATAATTTTGACAAAAATAGTTTTTTTTATTAAGTGACAATTTTCTAAAATCTTGTCTAATTTATTTTTTAAATGAAACAGGCACTACACTAAAAACTATTTTAATGATGTAAAATATTTTTTCAGAATTAAATTAACAAGCCTTCTCTATCTTAAATAGATGATACATAAATAAGCACACATTAATATCAGCAAGTTATTAGAGGAAAAAAAATATTAATTAAATTAAACAAAGCTAAAATGGAAGGTGAAACAAGAGAATATACCACGACAGAAAGTTATTTTCTATCTGTTTATTTTCAATTGACAAAGGAAAAGAATAAATAGTGTAAAAAGGTTGTAGGCATGTTGACAAGTGGCAAGAGATGAAAAATCCTTGCCAAAATAAATGTTCAAACTTTCTCATGCAAAGTGACAGACATGTAAAAAGAGTTGTCAAGAGATGAAAAATCCTTGGCAATAGTAAATGTTTCTAATAGTTTATACTCTTTTCGTTTAAAAAAGAATGACCTAATTTAACTTAAAATAAAATTTATAAAAACAAAAGAAACTTTTTAATTTTTGTAGTTCTAAATTAAAGTTATGTCAAATACCATAATACCAGGGGTAGACCCACATGCTCCTATGAAGGTACACATGCACTCGGTAACTTTTTAATTTTATATATATATATATATATATATATATATGTATATATATATATATATAGATGCTGAAACGATAATATACATAAGTGTGCATCCTAACAACAAAACGTTGCTGCGGGCGCACTGATCACATTCTCGTCTCTGACGCGACAGTGCGCGAGATTGAATCCCAGTGAAGGTAATTCTTTTTCTTTTTACTTAAAATTCAGCTTTTTCTCTTTAAATTATTTTTTTGGTTCCATTATCAATTCCTGCGTAACTCATTTTATACTTTAAATTCAACATTTTTCTGTTTTAAAAAAAATACTTTATCTCCTTCTTTTCTTAATTGAATTTAAAAATAAATAAGTCTCAACCAATTTCTAGTTTTGTGTACAATTTTTTGGGTTTTATCGATGAATTTTTGATTTGCAATCACTTAAATTGGATCCTGGAGAAATTTATTTAATAATATGACAATTTGAATTGTTTATTCAAAGTGCTAATATATTCTTGATAAGTGTTGATTGTTTTTTTTTTTATATAATTTTTTAATTATAATGTTCAATATTGATTAGAGTGAAATAAAATAATAAAATTTACTGTTAAAATTTATTAGGGCTTCAAATTTTCGGCACCCTAAGCAGTAAGCATGGTGCTTCGCTAACCTTACTCTTGAAGTCACTCATAGCCTTACCTTAAGTCACTCTTACTGGTGCACCCCTATCTTCAAATCCTGAGTTTGTCTCTGCATAATATCCTTTAATATTGCGGTCTTAAGCATATCACGTGGTGTTAAAGTTAAAATATTACCCAAAAAAGGAAAGGTATCATTATTTTTGAAATAGACTAAAAAAGATAAGATCATTTTTTTTGAAACGGAGAAAGCAATTCTTTTTGAAATAAAATAATTTTCTTACACTAATATCCTTTTATTTTGTCCATGTCTTTTGCATTTTTTTAGGGATAATGCACAAGTGCCCCCTCAACCTATGTCCGAAATCTCAGAGACACACTTATACAATATTAAGGTCCAGCTACCCCCTGAACTTATTTTATTAATAATTTTCTACCCCTTTTCGGCCTATGTGTCACTATCTTGTGGGTCCAAATATAACGATCCGAAAATAAAAATAAAAATTGAATAATTAGATACTTAAGGTGATTTAATTATTAATTAAAAAATAAAAATTTTAAGGGCATAATGGTCCTTTCACGTATTAATTAAAATAAATCAGATTTGTATTAATCTAATTTAAATCCTATTTGACTATGTTTTGAAATTAGTCTCCTAATCCTAATAAAACTCTCTCTCTCTCTCTCTCTCACGTTCTCCATATCTCTCTCTCTCACATTTGTTTCTGCCAAAATAATTTCAAAACTGAAAATACATCAAGAGTTAATCACAGTTGAAGAACTCACAAGAATTTGTAAGTAAAAGAAAAAGTAATCAAAACGTCAAGGTTAAGAGAGGTTCGTCGAGTGAGGTGTACGTTGAAGTTAATTGGGAGTGGTTTGGAGGAGTTTCCGTGCAGCAACATCAGCATTTGAACATCAATTAAGGTATGGGTTCTCTTCTCTGTTGGTCCCTTTCCCAAGAGACCCCTTAAGGTTAAGAATATTCATTCCAAAAACTAGGATTGTTCCCCGTTGCATGTCCCTGTTACTAGCTCCCATTGAATCATAGGTTGGTTATGTTTGCTGGTAAACTAGGGATGAAACGTGTTTTCATGATGATTATGCATTTATATGTATGTTTGGAATTATGTGACTTATGTTGATGTTTTCGAAAATGTAACTACGTGTGTATGTGTCTGTTGCCGTGACTATTGTTCATGGTTTACGACTTGAAATGAAATGATAGTTCTTTATATTTCATGTACACATGTTGATATAAATGTGATGTTCATAGGAGTTGAAATGTGGCTGATTTGAGGAATAATGTCTTGTCTAAACGAATACATGAAGACGCACCTAAAACATGCTAAATGCACTATGAAATTCCCCTAAGAACTAAGGTGTAACTTGATGAAAGGATGCTGAAAAAATTAAAAGAAAATTTCCAGCTTCTATTGATGAATTTCGGTCAGTAAAGAGGGTTCAAAATGTTGAAAAAAATAAATTAAAACAAGTGAGGTCACGGAGGATTGAACCCGTGACCTCACCATGTCAAAAACCATGAAAATAAAGATGTAAAAATAAAATATGGAGAGTGGGGATTGAACCCACAACCTCTTGAATGGATGAGAGAGTTAGGAGGAAAATAAACGAGAAAACAAATGTGGAGAGTGGGGATTGAACCCACAACCTCTTGAATGGATGAGAGAGTTAGGAAAAAAAAAAGAGAAAATAAAATGTGGAGAGTAGGGATTGAACCCACAACCTCTTGAATGGATGAGAGAGTTAGGAGGAAAATAAAGGAGAAAATAAAATGTGGAGAGTGGGGATTGAACCCACAACCTCTTGAATGGATAAGAGAGTTAGGAGAAAAATAAATAAGGAAATAAAATGTGGAGAGTGGGGATTGAACCCAACACCTCTTGAATGGATGAGAGAGCGAGAGAAAAATAAAGAAGAAAATAAATGTGGAGAGTGGGGATAGAACCCACAACCTCTTAGATAGGTGAGAAAGTTAAGAAATAAGTTAAAAGAAAAAATAATATTGAGCTTGTGGGGGATTGAACCCAAAACCTCCTTGCCTTAAAACGAAAAAGGGGAGGAGAACAAGAAATAAATATTATGGGGTTGATGGGAATTGAACTAGGGTCTCCCAAATATGAAAAATGCAATTATCAAAGTTTAAAATAAGATTTAGTGTTGTTCAAGGGATTCGAAATCGGGTTCCCTTGACCAATTCCATATTGACACATAAGTAATACGTAAACAAATAATTAATGAATGCTACCTCTAAAAATCAAAATCAATATCTTGGCATATCTACAAGATTCATAAGTCTTGTACCACATAATGATAGGAATATATGAATCACTTAAACGAACTATGAATGAAGCCCCATGGCTTGTACGTATAGACACATAAGTCTAACATACGTTCAAAAATAAGTGAACCTAAGATGTACGTAATGAAATGATGAACCTTAGGAGGGTTAAGTATGAGTGTAAGATACACTAAATGGCCAAGTGCATTGGCATATGATGAGATTAACTATAAAATGAAGAAATGAATATTCACGTAATAAGAGGTGAGTAGCTATGAAAAACAAAGGTGCTAATAATGAAGAATGTGGTGATAATCATGATGTGAGGCTAATGTATATGATGAGAGCAATCTCAAATGAGCCTAAGTAAATGTTACCAATACGTACTCACCAATGAGAGTGTAAGATAATGATAAGACGAGTCTCTATGAACACTCTAGTGAAAATATTGAGTTTAAAACACTTAATAATTATGAATAGATGAGAAATCAACTATTGATCTATGATGTCCTCATACTAGAAGCTAACTTCCATGATGTATGAGTTAAATGTAATGGAACTTTATACTTAGCACCGAAGGCTAGCTATGAGCGGTGATGCCTTCTTTTAATAAGGGCGAAGGTTCACGTAACTCTCATGAGATGAGACTGTCCGGCTTGCCGGGTATGGGTCCCCATACATCTCCTAGTATTTGAACCTATACTGCCAATATAGGGATCTGATGGGGTTAAATTCCCATATATGCTAGCATGTTACTGAGTCACTTTGGCCGGTGATACCACCTCTTTTCGGTGTGGGGGAGACACTGAATTTCATGATGCTCACATGATGTATGTCGGTTAAAGATAAAGTTCCCAATGAATGAATGAGTCCAACCTCAAATGAATCATATAAAGAAATGAATGATACCGAAGGTGTTAGGATAGGATAATCAAGAGGTGAGATAGATTAAGGTAATGACATTAGGTTATTCCTGATCATTGCACAACAAACCTGATGAAAGTCTTAAACTACATCCTAGGTATAGCTAGTGTTCACACTGCCCTATGAATAAACTAAAATGAGGTACATATGAATGAATGAAGGAGACTCTGTGTTTGCTAAAGAAGGCTCCCTAGTTGTTGAGCCCTCATTTTGGAAAGTCTTAAGGTCAAGTCCATGATAACAAGGTCTCATGGCATATGAATGAATAATATGAAAGAAACTATGTGATATATGTTATGTGCTATATGTATATATCATGTCTTGTGTTCCATACAATAATTATAATGATGCATGCCACTCTCACGGCATAACTTTCCCAATCTGAATTTGGCAAGTCCATTGGCTTGACTTCCAAAATCATGTCGTTAGGAAAGAGCTATTCTTTCTTATGCATGTCCCTGGTGTGTGCTTGCAAATACCCATACTTAGTACAAGTGTGTACTAACTCCATACAAATATCTACTTTTAGGTGCAGACACAAGTGGACGGTAGAGCTATAAGTTTGTTGTTGCAGCTATCCGGACGTCAACATTCATCCGGAGTTTTGTAGGTCCTCACGCTTTCGAGGATGCTACTGTTTTACATTCTAGCGTAGTTTTTGAATTGAGCTAGTGGTGCATGTTCCACTAGCGTTTCTTCCATGTTTTGGTTTAGACTTTGTATTGGTGCTATTTTGGCCGATATACAATTAATACTTAATGAGTTATTTCTTTCAGTTGCTTATCACTTAAATGTTAGATTGTTGATGATGAACGATTACGAAATATAAAAAAAATGTTTAGCAAGTATATTTAAAAATAAAAAAAATTCAAATTTTCCGTTAAAATTAACCTATGTAAAGTAAGAAAAACGTAAGTAGGCTTGTTTGCGACCTCTGAGAGGTCAAAAATGCCGGTCTCTTCTTAGGTCTAGATTCCAGTCGTGACACCAAAGCTGGTTGACTTGTTTTTCAGGTTAGTGCCACGTAGGCTGAAATGGGATAGAAAATTACTTATAAAATAAGTTAATGGGGTAATAGGACCTTAGTATAGTATAAATGAGTCTCTGAGATTTCGGGCATAGATTGAGAGGGTACTTGTGTATTTTTTATTTTTTTTAACGAACATGCTGCATTTTATTCATCTTTAACTCAAAAATACAATGATTTGAAGGAGATACAAAAAGTGGCTTACTTCTCCCTAGTTTGAAAGGATTTAAACTCCTATTTTATATGAATAAAATGCAAAAAAAGATTGAAACCTTGGACATAATTAAATGACACCAAGTTTTCCAATCTAGCAATCTGCCAAAATCTAAGCGAAACTCCATCTCAAGGCAGGTCCCAAATAATGTCTGTCTTTTTTTTTTAGGATAGTTCTGAAGTTAACCATATTCCATCTATCCATAGTCATAAGGCCCTTAATTCTTCTAGGAAGCTCATCAAAGGTTGTAAACATAGTGTTCTGTTGATTAGTATGGCAAATCGATGCTAGTTTGTCAGTAACCTTGTTGGCCTCTCTGTAACAATGTTGCAAAATATAACATGTATCCGCCATGTGGTTAGTGTAATAGCTACTATCATACTCTGATGCTTTTAGAGACTTGTACTAGAAATCAGATTTTGTGAAGAGTTGCTTCTAATTTTTGCATATTTAATGAGTTTTATGAAAAACATCATTTTATGACTTATAGTGATTCTCAAAAGTTAGTTCCGTGTGTTCGTACTTCATATCTTGTTTTGTAACTTTGAATAGCTTACCTATTCGAGGGTTAGATAGGTATCATCACTTGCATAAATCTGCAATACTGGCAATTAAGATTGCAAATTAAAACATTAGTGAACTTAACAAATTGACTAAATCACACATACTCTTTACTTTGTTTTGAAAACAATGCAGAAACTAATGGGAAAAAGTTTTCGGATATCGAATTATAAATGTAATTAAATATATGGCAAGACCATTGAGTTTCTAGACAATAAAAGAGTCATAAGATGGAAAGGTACAAACCAAAATAGTTTCAATAAGTCAATCAAATTGTAACATAATACTCGTGCAAATTTATGTGCCACATTTTATTTTTCGAGAGTCTAACAATTTAAGTTTGATCCAAAATTTTATCATAGAGTCTTCAATTCTTTTAAAATGAAATTTATATATTTGTAAGTTACGTAAAAAGAAGCATAAAGCACTATAATTGATGTTGAGTTTTAAAGGACTGAACAAGAAATCAAAGGTAGTGACTTGTGACTCTGCTAAAGGGTTGTCACTTTGTTGGAGGGTTGTGACCTTATAGATCTGATAGAGGTGGGTAATATTTACCCTCAAATGTCTTTTTTGAAAAGGAAGGAATTATTCATTAAGTCAATCCAGCTTAATTTCTTGAATCTAATGGAGTACCTAAAAGGAAAAATAGAACATTAATGGAAATGATGGACTCTATGTTAATAAGTTCTAATAGACCTAATAATTTGTGGGGTGACACTATATTATCTGCATGTCACTTACAAAATAGGTTTCTCATAAAAGAATTGGAAAAACACCTTATGAATTGTGCAAAGATTATAAGCCTAATTTGAAGTATTTGAATGTTTGGAGTGTCTTGCTAAAGTTCTCTTGCCTGAACCTAAGAGGATAAAATAGGTTCTAAAACAACTGATTGCATGCTAATTAGATATGCTGAACATAATGTTGCATATAGATTTCTTGTATTTCATAACTATGTGCTTGATGGTGTAACATCTTGCAACTAAAAAAAATTTTAAATCTGGAAAAAGTTACTTTTGGAAGTATAAGAAAATGTGGAAATCTTTTAGTATGTTAAAAGTGAGGTTTTGGACAACTTCAAATGACCATAAGTCCCAGTTCAGGATAAATTAGGTGTAGTTTCATTTATAGTTTGAAATCCCTTGGAAACCCTCCATGTTTGCTCGATTATGAGTTTGTATAAGTGATATATGGCTTTCAAAAGTTGGGTTGTTGGATTAAGAAAACTCTACTCCGGATTTTGGAAGTGAAAATGAAGGAGAAAAGTCGGGAGTTTTCTTGGCAAAGCTTGGAGTGTCTCACTTGCCAAAATGTCAAAAAAGTCCCTTTAACATTTTTCTTCTGCCCCGTTGCGCCAGCCAGTGTGCCCCAACTTGCTCGCTGAAGTTTGAGGTTTGGCACCCCGCGGCTCTCAGAGAGCTAGGGACGCCAGTTCTCCCATTCTTCCCCCATCTTTCTGTACTAGTTCCTTAGTGATGTACCTATTTTTCATAGTGATTCCCAAACTCGAAGGTACATCTAAATATCATAAAATCATACATAAACATGAGATCATGAACCTTGAATCCATAATCCAATTCAAGGAAAGTTAAGATCAAAGTCAAAGAAGTTAAGAGTCAAGTCTAGAAGTTAAGAAGTAAGTCAAACCAAAGTTCTTAAATGTTTACACGAGTCTGTAGCAATAATTTAACTTAGTTTTTAAGACTTAATTTTCAAGTTAAGTAAAGAGTTGTGCTCATTTCTCATAAAAAAAAGTTACAAGGAAACTAAGTATTCTCTAAGAGTTCATAAATGTTTTCATATTTGAGTACGAAAGGGAACATCGGTTCCAAGAGAGACTTTGAGATAAGATTTGAATAATTATATCAAATCAAAGAAAGAAGTTGTTGTAAAAACATATGAGCTACGTATATTTTTTAGTAGTATTGAGCACTGATACGGGGATGCAAGTTCATATTAACTCATGTCTCCATAAACCATGTAGCCCTCAAAGGTATTAAAGAATCATAATTTTAGATGATCACTCATGTTAAGCTAGTGGATGTACAAAATTAAGTAGTTGTATGTGATGAAAAGGTATAGGACAGTTCCGATAGCATGTGCAAGACATTGTATTACCACTTAGGCTCATAGTGGTGGTTGTCGGTTAGATCACCTTGCATAGAAACTATATTACTCCGTTATATATATATATATATATATATATATATATATATATATATTCAGTTATTCCCATGTTGAGAACAACTATGGTAAGTGTTCCCTTCTTATTCTTTTCAAGCTTAAGTTGGGTTTAGCATTCCAACGCACATACTCGTACGTTCAACGCACAATTGATAGTTGGCCTGCATTTTCTTATAATGCTCGCGCAGGTAACTAGGACCAGCATTCTTGCACATCATTTGTAAAGTGAGCATTTCAGAGTCTCTTAGGTGAGCCTCCTCCTGAACCATTTCATTAAGTTGACATTTTGGCTAAGTTGAATGTTTTATCTTTTAAACTTTCTAAGTGATCCTTTAAATAGTTGAGTAAATGCATTTTTATTATGGTATTAAAATTTTAAGTCTTCAACTGAGTAAGTAAGCTAGGCCAAGGGTTCTGTTGGGACTATCAGTGATTTTTGAGTTCCAGCCTTGTCCGAGGTGTAGTCTCGGGGCATAAAAAACTTTGTATCATAGCACATATTTCAAGATTTCCTGGGAGTCTATGAAAATGTGTCTATAGATGCTTGGTTACTGGTGTGAATCATTCCACCTCTATAATTAGGAGTCTGTAACATATAGGAAATTATCTCACTTCTTTCACTCTTTTTGTGCATTAGAGATTGATCTCTATAATGTTCTCTCTAATTGTTCTTGTGCATGTTTCATATAACCATGCCTCCATGAATAGCAGCCAGAGGTCGTCCAATGAGGAGAATTGTTGAACCACAAGAGAAAGGAGTACCTAATTCACCAAACCTACAACCTCAAGGAGAAATCACCAATACTGAATTCCATGAGGCAACTGGGATGTTAAGCCAAGATGTTACTAATAAATATGGGCAAAAACGAGGAGTTCGACAAGAAAAGGCTTACACTTTAAGGATTTATGAGTTCTATAGAACCACTGAGGATAAAAAAACCTTCATTGAGGAACATAAAACGGTGTTAGGTGTAATACATGTTGCTGATAGTGGGAGAGTTGATCTAGCTGCATACCAACAGAAAAATGTTGCTAGGACTTGGTTTGATCAGTGGAAAGAGGGTAGAGATGAGTATGTACCACCTGCAAGTTGGGTTTGTTTTGAAGAAGCTTTCTTAGGGTGTTTATTTATCTGAGAATCAAAAGACACTAAGATACAAGAATTTCATAGATTTAATAAAGATTCTCTATGTGTGCATGGGTATAGGTTGAAGTTAACCCAACTTTGTTTGTTGCTAGATTGGGTTATTCATCAAATAAAGAGTGTGGGACAACCATGCAAATAGGTGACATAATCGTATCAAGGTTGATGGTGTATATGCACTAGGCTGAGGAAGAAAAGTTGAGGGACTAGGAAGAGTTCAAAAATAAGAAAGTTAAGACATGGAATGAGTCTGGGAAACATAAAGGTAGTGTGAATTGTTCATCCTTCAAGAAATAGAAGGGACCTGAACCATTATCTTATAGTGAACCTGCACCCAGAATAAGGTTGAGCATTATGGACAATTTTCGCAGAACCTAACATTTAGTCCAACACAATCTAAGGTAGTGTGGCACAAGGAGGTAGTTGGGTTACTACATGTACTAAGTGTGTCAAAACCCACCCAAATAAATGTCGTGATGTCTAGATAGGTCCTGTAAGACCTCGCAAAATGACTTAGGTTAACTAGAGCCTAAAATGTTGTTCATTATGTTATAAGGTACTAAATTTATTTATAAGATGTTATTTAGGCAGAGCCTAAGAGTTTAGGTGCATTGGAAGTCCAACGTCAAGGGACGACTAAGACGTTCGACGACTAAGTCACCTATGTGCCTCATATGTTGTTTTGTGTAATTCATGAGGCTTTAAGGTCATTAAACGAGTTATTATAGCATATATAGGTAATGTGTCAAGTTTCGTGGAGGTTGGAGGTCAAACGTCCAAGAACGTCCATGACGTTCAAAAGTGTTGCCTTGAAATAACCTTATGTGTCTAGGCATGTTTCATCAAGTTATATGTCTTCGTTTTGGATGAAATTCATATAAGAGGTGCTAAAATAATATACGATCATGTTTGGGTTGGAAACACCTGGTCAAACATACCCAAGGACCATTTAAGGGTCCTTGAGGAAGGACCCAACTTGGTGCCAAGACTATCCAAGGCAGCCCCAAATGACTGAGGCAATCGACGACTTGCGGGCCAGTCGACGCCCACGTCGATGTGTTCCATTGGTTGGGACTTAGTATTGTGAGATAAGATAAATTTTTTGAGCCTCTAAACTCAATGATGGAAGGATAATATAGTCCATTTTTTAGGACAAACGGTCCATCTACTGCCAACCATCGATGGGGTCTGGTCGTGCGCAGGTTCACTGCCAAGTAAGGGGTAAACTTGTAATTTCACCCCACTTCCAAATAAGAGTATTGGAGGTTCCTTAGGTGTCTTTTGGGTATTTTAAATGTGTTTATAAGCCCAAAACACTACGAAGATTTCATTCTTCCAAATCAAAAACCCAAGTCCCTTAGAATTCCATTGGAGTCAAAACTGAAAGAATGGCTTGGAGTGACGAATTGAGTGGAGATTCTTCATCAAAATGAAGATTTAGATTCATAAAAGTATGGGTTTTGACCCTTTAAATTCTCTTCATCAAGGACACTAACTTTTGAAGATGTTTTCTAAAGTTTTCAAGTTGAATTGTCCAATTTCAAGATATATTTCATGAGTTCTTGCATTAATGATTTCTA
The DNA here is from genome assembly GCA_027789145.1 of Solanum arcanum. NCBI lineage: Eukaryota > Viridiplantae > Streptophyta > Magnoliopsida > Solanales > Solanaceae > Solanum > Solanum arcanum. The sequence continues at coordinate 25,669,877 of CM050934.1, read as the reverse complement.
AACATTGATTAATGATTGAATTTTTATTATATTGATGATTTTAACCTAAAATAACCTATGAACCCACGAATCGGATGAACCCTAGTTTTTGACTAAGTTATGGGTTACTTGATATTGATCTAATGTGGATGAATTCTAATGTAATTTTATGTAGGCTATTTATTAATGTAATAATTGTACTAAATTGATATCTAGGTTGTATTGTATTTATGAATATGCAATAATTTACCTAGTATTATGAATATTAATATAATTATGTTGAATTGTTGGTTATGGCCATGGGTAAGGGCCTTGTGATATTGAAGTGTGGTGAATTGGCATTGGATTGAGATTTTGAGGGTGTTGGGGTGGTAAGATTCCTTATTTTATTTGATTTATATTGATTTGACTTCAATTATTTTATGATTGATATGATCCACTTATGGTGGCGGTGTTACGTGTTTTACTTGCAATTGATGTGGCCTTGTCGCCGTTACTTTATGCAATATGATGATCATGGCCTTGTCAGCACTACTTGAAATAGTGTGATTATTTGTGTAGTTAATTATGTGATGTATGATTATATATATCTACATGTTAAGTAATGTTAAAGTATATGTGTTCTTTATATGAATGTTAGGAAATCCTATAGACTATGACTATGTGGCTTATATGTGTAGTCTTAGGGTTGATGAATGTTATTTCTACATGAATATATAAGTCTATATTGGTTATATGGATGATGATATGACAGTATATAGGATGACTTTAAGATAATAAGAGCTATTTCTATGTGCTTAAAGAATGACATGTATTATGAGTTAAAGTGAAGTATGTGGTGTGTTGTCTTGGTTGACTTTTGTCCCTTGCTTGATGAATGTATGAATGTGAATATGTGATGTCTGTACTTAGGATGTTAAAGTCTCTTAGTATTGAATGTATGAATGACATGTGACCTTAAATGAAGTTAAGAGGGTCTTTAATGTGAACCTTGAACCTACTTGTAAGGTTATGGATGTTGAAGTTGTAAGCCGTAATGGTATCCTTCAAAGTAAAGGAATGATAGACTTAAGGTTACTTGGATGTAATGGCATCATATTAATCCTTAGAAAAGTCATGATGAGCTTATTATCGCCATTGTAAGGTAGCCCTTGTGGACCTTTCTTTGGTAGGGTAAATGTGATTAGGTTATGAACTTGATATGGAACCCTTTTATATGAACCTTAAGTGTAAATTACTCGATGAGAAAGAAGGCTGGCAACGAATGAGTATGGTAAGGAAAGTATTTATAGTTAAAGAATAAGACTTGATTACAAAGCATGTCGTTCATACTCCTTAACCATGTGACTACATGGGATGTGTCTAAGTTAAACCATTGGCAAGTAGCACACTCTCATCGAAGTAGGTTAGATATTTGGATTCCATGCTTTGCTATCATGGTATATGTCGGTTATTGTCTATTGTCATCATATGGAATACCTACTAGCATTAGAGAAGTTCTATGAGGTTTAGGTGGTGGTATGAGACACTATCTAGACATTGCACAATAGACTTTGAAAGTGTTACTTGGAGTTCCTAGGTCTTGTCCAAGACCATTCCTTGAATGCCCTTTATATGTTGAATGTTTTCTAAATGAAATAATGAATGTAATGACTTACGTTAAGAAAGTATGTTAAATGAATAAGTACTTATCTAGAGTAGTTAAGGGTTGTCAAGTTAAGGTGTGAAGGGGGCATAAGAATGGTCACTTCTTATCTTACCTAGATGAGTCTTAAGAATGACACTAGTTAAAGAAATAGTTAAATATGTAGAAATGATCTAAACTTAGGTTGTCTTAAGGATTATTTAGGTAGTCTTGAAGAGGCAAATCATGGACGTTATCATCTAAATTACTTAAGTGAGTCTTTTGATAGCCTTTTGTAAGAGAATGTCATATTATCTACATGTAGTGGGTTTGATGTCTTGTAATTGTGTATGTGTCTTATTTTATGTATTCTTGAGGGTCATTTCGGTATGCCTAGAGAGGTTGTATGGGCGGTATCTCTTTGTGTTACTTGAATGAATCTTAGGATAGCTTTAAGTGGGATGTTTACATCATAATAGATGTCTAAGGTGAAGATAAGCAACTTCACTATATAGTGAAGAAATTCACTGTACCAGTGACTTAAGGTTACTCTAAAATGACTTCAACAATTATGATAATTGATTTAAATGTTTTCTTATCTGTTTCTAAGTTTATATATGTTGTTCTTATGATTACAATATGAGTTTTACATGAAAATATGCATATTTCCAATAAATATCTTTTTTCATGATTTTTATGCATTATGCCATACTTAGTACATGTGGTTGTACTAATCCATGCTTTTATCTATCTCTATAGTTGTTGGTAGATGAGGAGCACTTGGGAAGGAATACTTGGACCGTATAATCGTTAAAGAGAAGTCGAAGTATGTCCTCATTTGATTTGAGGGCATAGATGTCTTTTATGTTTCTTATTGATGTATTGTAATAGACTAAGTATTTCTACATTTTGAAGTATGAGTCGTGTCCCAAGTATTCTCGTGTCTTAAGTTTGATGAGATTGATACATAGTATTTCCTGTTGATTTATATGAAAGAGTTCTTTTAAAGACTATGAAATGTTTTTGTGAATAATTTTAATTCTGCACTACTTTTCAATATGTTTATGCGATGAATGATATATAAGGGCTTGTACAAGATCTTTGAGAGGTCAAGTATGCCGGTTCTAATCCAAGATTGAACCTAACTTCTAGGGTGTGGTTTTGGGATGTGACAATCTTGCTATCAGAGCATAGGTTATGAAAGTAGTATTAGGAATCAAGATGTCTCATTAAGTTACATCTAGTAGTGTCTTGACCATCGGTGTGAGTCGCAACACATCTATGGGCGAGAGGCCGGAGGACAATTGAGTTTCCCTTATTTTCTACTCCTATTTCGTGTCGTAGAGTAAAAGTTATGAGTACTCTATTCTTATGGTTTTCCTTCTGTTTCTAGGAAAATGAATACGAGGAGGACACCAGCTAGTAGATTTGAGGAGAATGAGGTGCAAGAGAAGATTCCTCCTCAAGTTTAGCAAGTTGAGGAAGTTGAGCAAGTTCCTCAAGGTTCCTAAGATGCTCAAGGTGCTCAAGGAGATGAAGTCCCTATTGTGGGTGGAGGTAATGAGGTTCCGGTGGTTCCCCCAGAGTTGAGCAATAGTCATATTAGAGAGGCTTTGCTTTCTTTAGCGCCAACCGTGACTACTCAAGTGAATTTGAGTATGGTGCCTAGGGTGAATGTTGTGGAGAGCACTATGACGTCTAGGTTAAGAGATTTTGTTAGGATGAATCTTCCTATATTTCTTGTCTCTAAGGTGGGAGAGGATCCCCAAAAGTTCCTAGATAGAGTGTACAAGGTGTTGAGTGTTATGGGGATTACATCTAGGGAAAAGGAGGAGTTGGATTAGTACCAACTAGGGAATGTTTCACAAATATGGTACAATCAATGAAAGGATAACATGCCGGAGGAATCGGGTCCTATTGAGTGGGAAGAATGTAAGAAAGATTTTCTTGGTAAGTACTTTCCCCGTGAGAGGAGGGGAGTTAAGGTGGATGAATATATCAATCTCAAGCAAGGTAATATGAGCGTTAAGGAATACTTTTTGAAGTTCTCAATTATCTAGATATGCCCCATATCTTGTGTCCAATCCAAGGGATGAAATGAGTCATTTTGTGACGGGTGTGGCCGATCTAGTGAGGGAGGAATGTCGTACGATGATGCTACATAATGATACGACCCTAGATAGACTCATGGTGTATGCCCAATCAATTGAAGAGTCTAAGATTAGGAGGATGGCTATAAGCTTGAAAAGTGGTGTTTCTAGTGACCAAGATCAAACTAGGTTTAAGAAGAGAGCTCAAACTCAAGAAGAGCCTAAGAGTGTTAAGGTGAAATTGGAGAAAGGAGGTGTTTCTCAAAATGTCAAACATACTTGTGTCATTTGTGGAAAGAGGCATTATGGTGAGTGTTTAAGGGGTACTTGGAGTTTCTATGGTTGTGGTAATGAAGGACATAAGGTGAGAGATTTTCCTAACATTGCGTCAAGAGGAAAAAATGGTAAGCAAGTTGCTCCTAATGTTTCAAATGAGGATGTTCCAAAGGCAAAGGCTCATTTCTATGATCTCCGGACTTGAGGAGAGACATCAGATGGTGCTGATTATTAGAGTAAGTCTTTTCTTTTCTTTTAGTGATATGAGTTCTTTCTAAGTGGGCAATATGGTCAGTAGATGGGATAGAAAGTCATAAAAGGATGTAGCATGTTGCATGGTGTTTAGGATTTTTGTTGAAATTAAATTTCATTAACTTCTTGCATTATGCATTTTATGAAGTTATGATTATGTTGTAAGAAGTGTTTATATGATGTTACCTTGCATACTTGTATGTTTCTATCATGAATTGCCTAAAAGTTACATTTTTGAAAAATTTGCTAAAGTCACTGTAGCACAGGAAAATGGCTCACTGTTAAGAATTTTCAAAATTTGACTAATTGATTCGTTGATATAAAATTTTTGTATTCTAGTTATAACTAATGTATATGATTATGATACTGAAAATAAAATAACTTTTCATTATTTGGAATGAAGCATATGAGTTTTGTAGCATGATGAGTTATAAAATGTTTTATAGTTTCTTGTTGTGTTGTGATTCGCTAGATTATGTAAATTTATGTTTTATTCTTGGTTTTGTTATATGGTACGGTCATGAGCTGCTAGTTGAATCATTATTCTTGGAAGTGTTCAGAGAGTGGAGTGTCATTGGAGGACAAATGTTGTCCAAATGGGGGAGATTGTAAGACCTCACAAAATGACTTAGTTGAACTATATCCTAAGATGTCGTTCATGATGATCTAAGGTCCTAAATTGTTTTATAAGATGGTATCGAGGAATTTTCTAAGAGTTTAGGTGCGTTGGAAGTCAAACGTCAAGGGACGACTAAGACGTTCAACGACTAGGTCACCTATATGCCTCATATGTGGTTCTGTGTGGTTCTGTGTGATTAATGAGGTTGTAAGTTCTTTAAATGAGTTATTATAGTTTATCTATGCAGTGTGTCGAGTTTCGTGGAGTTTGGAGGTCAAACGTCCAAGAACATGCATGACGTTCAAAAGTATTGCCTTGAAATGACCTTATTTGACTAGGTATGTTTAATCGAGTTTTATGTGTTTGTTTTGGATGAAATTCATGTGAGAGGTGATAAAATCGTATACGATCATTTTTGGGTAGGAAACGTCCGGGAAAACATCCCTAAGGACCATCTAAGGTCCTTGAGGAAGGACAAAAGTTGGTGCCAAGACTGTCCAAGGCAGCCCCAAATGAATGAGGCAATCGACGGCTCATGGTCCATTCGACGCCCCTTCTACAGGTTCCGTAGGTGGGGACTTATTATTTAGAGATAAAATACCCAAGTTGATCCTCTAAACTCAACGACAGAAGGATAGGACGGTCTGTTTGTGGACAAACAGTCAATTTACTGCCCAACATCGATGGTCTCTACTCCCTGCACAGGTTCAGTGCCAAGTGAGGGGTACTTGTGATTTAGCCCCCTTCAAAATAAGAGTATTGGAGGATCCTTAGGTTTTGGTTATTTTAAATGTGTTTATACGCCTAAAACACTAAGAAGATTTTATTCTTCCAAATAAAAAACCCAAATCCCTTACAATTTTTTCTAAAACTCCATTGGAGTCAAAACTCAAGGAAGGGCTTGGAGTAACAAATTGAGTGGAAATTCTTCATAAAAATGAATAATTAGATCCATCCAGGTTTGGATTTTTATCCTTTAAACTCTCTTCATCAAGGAGCCCAACTTTCAAGGATGTTTTGTAAAGTGATCAAGTTGAATTGTCCAATTTCATTATCTATTTCATGGGTTCTTTCATTATTGATTTCTAAACATTGATTGATGAATGAATTTTTATTTTATTGATGAATTTAACCTAAAATAACCTATGAACCCACGAATTGGATGAACCTTTGTTTTGACTAAGTTATGGGTTACTTGATATTGATCTAATGTTGATGAATGCTAATTTAGTTTTATGTAGGCTATTTATTGATGTAATAATTGTAGAAAATTGATATCTAGGTTGTATTGGATTTATGAATATGCAATAATTGACCTAGTATCATGAATATTGATATAATTATGTTGAATTGTTGGTTATGGCCATCGGTAAAGGCCTTGTGATATTGAATGTGGTGAATTGGCATTGGATTGAGGTTTTGAGGATGTTGTGGTGGTAAAATGCCCTATTTTCTTTGTTTTATGGTGATTTGACTTTAATTATGTGTTTATTGGTATGATCCACTTACTATGGCGGTGTTATGTGCTTTACTTGCAATTGATGTGGCCTTGTCGTCGTTAGTTTATTTAATATGATGATCATGGCCTTGTCGGCACTACTTGAAGTAATGTAATTAATTGTGTAGTTGATTATGTGAAGTATGATGATATTCATCTACATGTTAAGTAATGTTAAAGTATATGTGTTGTTTCTATGAATGTTAGGAAATCATATAGACTATGACTATGTGGTCTATATGTGTAGTCTTAGGGTTAATGTATGTTATTCCTACTTGATTATATGAGTCTATGTTGGTCATATGGATGATGATATGATAGTATAATAGTATGACTTTAAAATGATAAGAGCTATTTTTATGTACTTCTAGAATGACATGTATTATGAGTTAAAGTGAAGTATGTGGTGTCTTGTCTTAGTTGACTTGTGTCCCTTGCCTGATGAATGTATGAATGGGAATATGTGATGTCTGTACTTAGGATGTTAAAGTCTCTTAGTCTTGAATGTATGTATGACATGTGACCTTAAATGAAGTTAAGAGGGTCTTTTATGTGAAACCTTGAACCTAGTGGTAAGGTTATGAATGTTGAAGTCGTATGTCCTAATGGTATCCTTCAAAGTAAAGGAATGATATACTTCAGGTTTATTGGCTAGAATGGAATCATATTAATCCTTATGAAAGTCATGATGAACTTCTTGTAGCCATTGTGAGGTAGACCTAGTGGACCTTTTTTTGTAAGGTAAATATGATTAGGTTATGAAGTTGATATGGAACTCTTTTATATAAACCTTAAGTGTAAATTACTCAATAAGAAAGAAGGCTAGCAGTGAGTGAGTATGGTAAAAAAAGTATTTATAGTTAAAGAATGATACTAAATTACAAAGCATGTCCTTCATATTCCTTAACCACATTCCTACATGGGATGTGTCTAAGTTCTACTATTGTCGAGTAGAACACCCTCATAGAAGTAGGTTACAACTTCGGTTCCATGCTTTGCTATCATGGTCTATGTTGATTATTGCCTATTCTAATCAAATGGAATACCTACAAGCATTAGATAAGTTCTATGAGGTTTAGGTGGTGGTATGGGACGCTATATAGACATTGCACAATAAGCTTTGACGTGTTACTTGGAGTTCCCAAGTTTTGTCCAAGACCATTACTTGAATATCCTTTATGTGTTGAATGTCTCCTAAATTAACTAATGAATGTAATGACTTAAGTTAATAAAGTATGTAAAATGAATAAGTAGTTATGTAGAGTAGTTGAGGGTTGTCTAGTTAAGGTGTGAAGGGGGCATAGGAATGGTCACTTTGTATCTTACCTAGATGAGTCTTAAGAATGACTCTAGTTAAGGAAATAGTTCAATATATAGACATGATCTAAATGTAGGTAGTCTTAAGGATTATTTATGTAGTCTTGAAGATGTCAATCATGGACGTTGTCTTCTTTATTTACTTAAGTAAGTCTTTTGATAGCCTTTGGTAAGAGAATTTCATATTATCTACATGTTGATGTGTTTGATGTCTTGTAATTGTGTATGTGTCTTATTATATGTAATCTTGAAGGTCATTTAGGTATGCTTAGAGAGGTTGTATTGGCGGGCTGTCTTTGTGTTACTTGAATGAATCTTAGGATAGCTTTAAGTGGGATGATTATATACTAAAAGATGTCTTAGGTGAAGATAAGGAACTTCACTGTACAGTGAAGGAATTCACTAAATGTTTTCTTATGTGTTTCTAAGTTGATATATGTTGTTCTTATGATTATTATATGAATTTTAAATGAAAAAATGCATATTTCCAATAAATGTCCATTTTCATGATTTTTATGCATTATATCATACTTAGTACATGTGGTTGTACTAATCCATGCTTTTATCTATATCTATCGTTGTTGATAGGTGAGGAGCATAAGTGAAGGAAGTCTTGGGTAGTAGAATCGTTCAAGAAAAGTCAAAGTATATCCTTTATTTGATTCGAGGGCATAGATGTCTTTTATGTTTCTTATTGAAGTATTATAATAGACTAAGTATTTCTATATTTTGAAGTATGGACCGTGTACAAAGTATTTCGTGTCTTATGTTTGATGAAATAGAGACTTGTTATTTCCTAATTCTTTATATGAAAGAGTTTTTTTTAAAGACTATGAAATGTTTTGCGAAAAGTTTTAGTTCCGTACTAGTTTTCATTTTGTTTATGCGATGAATGATGTGTAAGGGCTTGTACAAGACCTCCGAGAGGTCCAGTACGCCGGTTGCAATTCGAGATTGACCCTAACTTCTAGGGTGCGGTTTCGAGATGTGAAAAGTCACTTCATGACAAAGTGTCCTAAGAAAAAGCAAGGTAGTGGAAATTTGGGCAATAGAGACCAATGTTCATCAATTTGTCCACTAGATATGGCTCCACCTAGAGGAGCTACATCCGGTACTGGCGGAGGAGCAAACTGGCTCTATGCGATAACTAGTAGCCAAGAGAAAGAGAACTCCCCAAACGTTTTCACTAGTACAATCAAAGTATTTACTTTTAATATTTATGCTTTTCTAGAACGAGTTGTAAAAAGTTTGATGTTCTCCTTGAGAAATTTCGTGAACCCTTCTATGTTTCTACACTTGTTGGGGAATCTATTCTACTAAAAAAGACTATTGTGATTGTCCCATTTTGATCAATCACAACAAAAAAAAGGATGATTTAGTTGAGTTAGACATGGTAGATTTTTATGTCATTCTAGGTAAGTACTGGCTTCATGTATTTTATCCATCAATAGATTGTAGAACTCGACTAGTCAGGTTTCAGACTCCTAATGAGCCAGTCGTAGAGTGGAGGATAGTTCATTAGTGCCTAACACTCATATTATTTCATACCTAATGAGAGAAAATTAATTTTAAAGGGTTCTATCTATCACTTAGTCCAAGTTAATGACTAAAGTGTTGAGGTACCTCCCTTATGTCAGTTTCTATAAGAAAGAATTTCCAAAATTCTTTCCTGATGATTTACCTAGTGTCCCTTCTTCAGCATATACATCATTCCAAATGCTCGTCCTATCTCTATTCCACCATATATAATGTCACCAATAGACTTAAAAGAGCTTAAAGAATAGCTGAAAGATCTCTTAGAGAAAGGTATTATTCAGCCAACTATCTAACCTTGGGGTGCTCCCATCTTGCTTGTGATATAGAAAGATAGTTCCCTTAGGATGTTTATATACTACCATCAGTTGAAGAAGGCTACTATCAAGAATAAGTATCCACTTCAAAAAATTGATGATCTTTTTGACCAGCTCCAGTGTGCTTCGTATTTCTCAAAAATTGACCTCCAATTGGTCTACCAAATGGTGAAATTTAGGTAATGTAGTATTCCAAAGACAGCAATCAGGACTCGATATAGTCATTATTAGTTGTTGGTCATGTCGTTTGATCTAAATAATGCACCTGAAACGTTCATGGACCTTATGAGCTGAGTGTCCAAACCTTATTTAGATATGTTTTATTATCGTCTTCAGTGAGAACATACTAATCTATTCAAGGAATGAAGCAGATCATTCTAATCAGTTCTGTATAGTCCTTCAAACTTTTAAATAAAAGGAATTATATGCTTATTTATCAAATGTGTGATTTGGCTTGAGTTTGCGGCATTCTTGGGCCACGTAGTTTCCGATGATAGAATTAGAGTTGATACCCAAAAAATAGAAGAGATTAAGAGTTGGCCTATACCCACCTCTCCAACTAACATTAGAAGTTTCTTGGGTTTGGTTTGCTACTATAGAAGGTTGTTGAAGGACCAAATTAACTTAAAAGACAGTTATGTTTCGATACTCTAAAGCTTGTGAGAATAGCTTTGAAGAATTGAAAAGAAATCTAACTACTGCCACAGTTTTGACCATACCAAAATGTAATCAAGGGTATATGGTGTATTGTAATTCATCAAGAGTTTGTCTCGGTTGTTTGTTAGTACAGCATGCCAAGGTTATAACTTATTCCTCTAGATAGTTGAACGTTCATTAGAAGAATTATCAAATTCATGACTTAGATTTGGCTGTCGTAGTATTCGTCTTGACAATATGACCTCATTATTTTTATGGTGTTCATGTTGATATATTCACTAATCATAAAACCGACAGTTTGTGTTCATCGAGAGAGAGCTTGAATCTCAAAAAGTGGCGGTGGTTAGAATTACTCAAGGATTATGAATCGAGTATTCTTTAACACACAATTAAGGCTAATGTGGTTGGTGATGCCTTAAATATATATATTATGGGAAGAACTTCCCATGTTAAAGAAGGAAAGGAGAGTTAGCAAAAGATATGCACAGACTTGCACTCTTGGAGTCTGACTTATTGATTTTACAGAAAGAGGAATATTGGTGACGAATGGAGTTGAGTTCTCATAAGTGTCAGAAGTTCAAGAAAAACAAGACCAGAATTCTATTTTTGTTTAATTGAAGGCTAATGTTCATATGCAAAAAGTAATACCTTTTGAGCAAAGGTGAGATCATGTATTGAGGTGTCAAGGTTGATTGTGTATATCAATGGTTGACTGACTTGAAGATAAGATCACGGAGGAAGCTCATAGATCTAGATATTACATTTATCCATGTTCCACAAAGATTTATCACGATTCGAGAGAGGTGTATTGGTGGAGTGGCATGAAGAAGGGAATTGCATAATTTATTGCTAAGTGTACAAATTTCCAACAAGTTAAAGTGGGAAAACCAAAGTCCCGTGGTTTGTCTCAGAATATGGAACTTTCAAAAAAGAAATAGGAGAAGATTAACATGGATTTTATCACATGATTACCAAGGTCTTACAGGCAACATGATTCTATTTGGGTGATTTTCGATAGAATGACAAAATCAACTCACTTTTTGCAGCTAAAGACTACCCATTTGACAAAAGATTATGCTAAGTAGTAATTTATAGATATGGCAAGAGTTCATGGGGTTCCAGATTTCATTATTTAATATAAAGGTGCATAATTTACTGCGCGGTTCTTGAAATCTTTTCAGAATGGCTTGGGTTCAAAGGTGAATTTAAGTACTAACTTTCATCCTCAGACTAAAGGGAAAACGGAGAGCATTATTCACACATTAGAAGATATTTTTAGAGCTTGTGTCATTGATTTCAAAGTGAATTGGGATGACTACCTCTCATTGAGTTTTCTTACAGCAACAGTAATCTCTCTAGCATCCAAATGGCTCTTTATGAAACTCATTATGGGATAAGATGTATATCTCCTAATGGATGGTTTGAAGTGGGTGGAGCACGGTTGATACGACCAAATTTAGCTCACCGAGATAGTGGAAAGGTGAAAGTTATTCAAGAATGGTTGAAAATGGCACAGAGTTGTAATAAATAATACACTTATGTTGGTAGAAGGGTGTTAGAGGTTGAGGTATATGATTGGATTTACTTGAAAAATTTACCCCTAAAGGGTGTTACGAGTTTTGGCAAGAAGGGGAAGCTTATCCCTCGGTATGTTGGTCCTTATAGAATTTCCAAGAAGATTGTCAAAGTAACTTATGAGTTAGAGCTACAACACGAGTAAGCAATGGTTTATCCAATGTATCATGTCTTCATGTTGAAGAAGTGCATGGGTGATCCTGCATTGGAATTTCCAACTGAAGATATTGGAATCAACGATAACTTGCCTAATGAGGATATTCATAGTGCAAATTCTAGATTGCCATGTTTGCAAGTTGAGAAAAAAAGAGGACGCACCAGTCAAGGTCCTTAGGAGGAACCAATATATTTAATAAGATACTTGGAAAGAGAAGAGGACATAAAAAAGATATATCCAAATCTCTTTGAATTCATTGAAAATTCATAACAATGTACTAATGTTCTTCTTAATACTACATAATTTTAAGTGAGCATGCTGTTTGGTTGCATTTACTTGTGGGTGTTTGAACTTGATGTTTCTAGGCTAATCCTAATAAGAGTAATCTCCTTTTAAGACGAATGTTCCCAAGGGGAAGATATTGTAACATCACGCAACTACAATGAATTAGAAAGAATTTTAAAATCTTGAAATAGTTAGTTTTTGAAAGTGTAAGGAAATCTAGATATTTTAAAGTAAGTTAAAAGTGAGTTTTTTTGTCAAATTCAAATGACCATAACTTCTAGATCAAGATGAGTTACGTGTAGTTCCAGATATGATTGGAAATCTCTGGGAATCATCTTCCCGATTCCGCCAAGTTTGCGCGATTCTAAAGTTTAAATAAGTGTGTTATTCCTTTCGGAAGTTGGGTTGTTGGATTAAAAAAAGTGTAATATGGATTTGAGAAGGGCAAATTAGTCTTGTACTTACCTAATTATATTAATTCGCTTTTAGGAATTAATTTGGGTAAAGTAAGATTTTTTTCACTCACGCGCCAATCATTCCTCAATTCAGTGAAATAATATTTGTTTTATAAACAAATACTTTGAGTTCTTGATTAAATTCGTTTGAATTCTTGTTGGTTGTTTGATTGAAGTTTTTTGAGGTTTTATCCATGTTTCCGGGTGTATTGTAGGATTGAATCTATTATATATTAATATTACTAATGATCTTAATTTTTTGGCGAAAGAACAATGAAAATTTAGAGGGCTTAGATATGAAAAACGCCAAGAAAAGTCCGGGGTTTTCTAGGCAAAGCTTAAGGCGTCGAACCTGCCAGAGCGCCACGAAAGTCCCTCTAACTTATGTCCTCTAGCACGTCGTGCCAGAGAGAGTTCCCCAATTTCCCTCCTAAGTTTGAGGGTTGGCACCCCCCCGCCTTTCATAGGCCAAGGACGCCAATTCTCACCGTTCTTCCCCATCTTTACTAAATAGTTCTTTAGTGATATATCTATGTTTCCTAGTTGATTTCAACACTCTAAGGTATACTGAAACATCATTAAATCATCCATAAATAAGAGATTATAAACCTTGAATTCATAATCCAATTAAAGAAAAGTTAAGCTCAAAGTCAAAGAAGTTAAGAGTCAAGTCTAAAAGTTAAGAAGCAAGTCAAATCAAATTTCTCAAATGTTTTCAAGAGTCTTTAACAATGTTTTGATTTTGTCTTTAGGAGAAATGGTCTGGTGGACCCTTATACTTGTATCGGTTTGTATTCTGAACTCTTTTACTTATACATTTGTCATCTGAACCCTTAAACTCAATTTAAATGAGACTTTTAATCCCTTTCGACCATGAGTGTATCTCCTTCTCCTTTATATAATTGACATGCCATATCCACATCACATATACTAATGCCCCATCGTAATTATTTCAGAACTATTTTTTAAAAATTATTACCTGATATTATTTCATAAAATATAAAATAATAATATTTTAATTTATTATTGACATTTCTAGTTCTTCCTATTTTCACTATTTCACGACAAAAAGAAAGTCATCGCTGGTGTCGTCACCATTTTTACCATCGAATCACATATACTTTCTCCCTCAAGTAGTAATTTGGAGCCTCGCCATGGTCAATGAAATTTGCAAAGGCCATTAAGGCAGCAATTATAAACTTCTCAGCAATAACCGAAGGCAAATTGGACAAATCCTGGCAATTTCTTCATAATCCCAAAACCAGCAGCACCATTCTTCGTCTCCCCCACCTTCTTTTCACCATTTCCTACAGACCGTTCTTCCAATTAAACTTATCTTGGCTTTATAAGATGATTCAGTACCACCATCGGCATTTCACATTAAACATGATTTGTGCATAAAGATTCATTTTCTTGGAATTTGTGCATGTTAGACTTAAAGCCTTTGAACTCGTTATCAGTACCCAATAATGACACTCTTTACGATCTTTGTTGTTGTACACACCAAGAATTGGAGTATTGTGGATAAACGGATGAACCTACTCGTTACACCTCCATACATGGACTGACGCAAAACTCTCGCCTCTGCAAATTTTTACCCAAAAAAACTCCAACATCAATGGAGAATCTGAAGATTTCATCAACAATGTCGCTTGTGCAACTATCTCCCTCACCCGTCTTCATCTTCGTCGCACACCATAACTATTTAAATGTCCTTCTCCAAAGTAACAACAACCTAAGCCAACGCACAACAAGATCTGGCCACCGCATAATCAAATCTGGGCAAACTTTTCATAAGAGGTAAGTACTTCTTGTTCTTGTAAACTTCTCTAAGAGTTGACTTTTGCTTCTGTGAGATGACAGTCAAAATCTGTGCAATTGACAACCTTACCACCTTGATTTTGGATAGCTTGTTAGGAGCACCATCGGTGACCTTTGCAACACGGAGAAAAGCAATCTCCACCTTCAGATCTAAGCCAAAACGTTTGTGTTTGACTTATTCTTCGACTCATGAACCTTTATTATCACCATGGCTGTTGCTCTTTTGAGGTTATTGCTCAGATGTGAATGGAGATCGGAAAGCAATTAAGGTTGGAAGAAAAAATAAATTTTTAATTAATTAATTTTTTAGAAAAAATATTTCTTTTATATATTTTTTTTAAATTAAAAAAGTTGTTCACTCGCCTTAAGATGCATGAAGTCAAAAATTTTCGCTAACTCACCCATCTTAAAAATACATAAGCTTGGTCAATATTCAGAGAAATTTGTTAAATTGTGTTTTCTTGAGTTTAAGGGCTCAAATGACAAAAGTGTAAATAGAAGGATTTAGAACACAAACTGATAAAAGTAAATAAGGGTCTACAAGACCATTCACCTTGTTTTTAACATTCAAGTTTCAAGTTAAGTACAGAGTAAAGGGTTGAGTTCATTTTCAAAAAAAATGTTATAAGGGAACTAAGTATTCCTCAAGAGTTGATAAATGATTTACATTTGAGCAAGAAAGGGAACATCGATTCCAAGAGATCTTTTGAGCTAAGATTTGAGTAATGATCTCAAACCAAAGAAAAAAGTTGTTTTAAAAACATATGAGCTAAGTATATTTTTGGGAGTATTGTTGATCACCATATGGGGATGTGAGTTCATATTAACTCAAGTCTCCATAATTCATGTACTCATCATAAGTATTAAAGGATCATAGTTTTTATATGATCGCTTAAGTTAATCTAGTGGAACCACTCTGTTGAGTAGTTCTATGTGACGGCAAAGTATTGGACAGTTCTGGCAACGTGGGCAAGATGTTGTTATACCACTTAGGTGGATAGTTGTGGTTGTGGATTAGAGAATCTCCCGCAGAAACTATGTTACTTGATGGTATTAGTATAGTTGAGTTTGTTATTGAATTCTTCAATGACTAAGTTGTTTTCCACAATTTTAATATATATATATATATATATATATATGTTGTGAAATTTCTTTATATTGATTAAAGTTATTCCTGCGTTGAGAATAACAAAGTTAAGTTCTCCCTTCTAATTCTTTTCAAGTTAAGTTGTGTTTAGCATTCCAACTCGCATACTTGTACATTCAATGTTCTAATATTAGTTGGCTTGCAACGTCTTATGATGCTGACGCAGGTAATTAAGATCAACATTTTGGCGCATCGTTGATCCAATGAGTAGTTCAGAGTCTGTTGGTGAGCCTCCCTGCATTATAGAGGATCCATTTTGTTGTTTTTTAGTTATTTCATCAGGAAATTGTGGGGTTTTTCCCAACATCCATCTCTATTGTTATTATAGGCTTCATAGACAGTGAGATTTTAGACCTTTGAGTCTTGTCATTATCATTTATTATTTACTAAGACTTGAGTTGCCATTTAGGCTAAGTTGAATGTTTTATTTTTAAAACATTCTAAGTTATCCTTTAAACAGTTGAGTTAGTGCATTTTCATTTTGGTATTAATGCTTTAAGTCTTCTACTGAGTAAGTCAGTCAGGCAAAGGGTTCACTTGGCACCTGCAATGGTCTTCCGTTTCCATCCACATCCAGGGTGTAGGCTTGGGGAATGAAAGATGTCAATACTATTATTGAGACATAAAATGCAAATGGAGTAATTTCATTTATTATTGAAGTTAGAATCGAATTTGGTTGATTCACTGACTAAGCTTGAGGGAAGAAATTAATTCTTCAATACTCAAAATAGATGGGGCTAGGCAAATATGAATATCAAAATAGATGGTAACTCAACCTATGTGATTGAAGATCCCATGAAGTAGGTCCATATGGGTAATAACAAGTCAATATTTATATTGCGCCCTAATAAAGAGTGCTTGAACGGCTACTAATTATGAGTATGAGTTATTATCTCTTAATGAGTTTATAGTCCGTATGGGATAGTGTACTTAAAGAAGTATAAACTTGATGAATTCACCTACATGAGAGGTGGTGTGAAGCCGCTCCCATGAGATTTTGGCCATATATTTAGAGCTTCCATGAATAACTAGGCACACACATAGCTTATTGTCGCAAAATCGTGTTTAACAATTAAATATGAGGATTAAAATGTGATTGGTAGAATCACTCACTTACATAAGAATACTTGGTTCGTAGAAATTTTATATTTCACAAATAATTCTGTAAGTTAAATTTTATCGATCTAAGTTTGATTCATAGTCCGAAACACATCAAACCTATTACATTTTTATAGTACAAAATTAAGCAAGTCGAGTTCTTCTATTTCAAAATATTTTAAAATATATGGGAAATTGATAGATATTTCAAAATAACTTCAAAGCCATTATTGAGATCATATCTTATGTCATCTTAAATGACTTGGATACCAAGGATTACGAAGTGCATCAGCTTTTGCGTTTATCAACTTGGGCACCACCAAGTTGATATATCTTTTTTCCCCAAATAAATATTTTCCTTTGCCTCCAAGTAGATGATGTCCACCGTCCTCCTCTTCTCACTCTCTCTCTCTCTCTATATATTGGTTGGCAATGTGTTGTATAAAGACAACTTAAGAAAAAAGAGTAGTATTTAGCCAACTATCATATCCTCTCTCGACATGCTTTCTTTAATATTATTTATATATTTTTGATTCATGAATCCTCAAATTAATTAGGAAAGGCTTGTTTAATCCTCGAGAACATTCATACTAATGAATAAGTTTCTTAGGAAAGTGCCTAGCACGACTCAAGTTTATGTGTGTGTATCACTTAAGAATATTATTGTTGTAATATTTATCCTAATTCATGTATTATTATTTTGATATTATACTTTCCCCATCTATTATATTTTCCAACATATTTATGCACACATGAGCACAATAAATCAATATACAATTAAAAACTTATTAAAATTTGGTGACTTCCAAAATTTAGCATATATCACACAAATTAAGACACAGAGAGTAACATATATATTCTTTAAATTATGTCAATAGTCCTATAAATTAGTATAATTAACAACTCAAAATACTTTATAGTTATGTAAAAAATTAATGAGCACTCTTAATTTCATTTGTAACATATAAATTGAAACAAATAAAATAACATATATTAAGCTTGTACTTGGATATGCATTATATGACAAAGAGGATTTTAGAACAAGCCCAATATAGTTTAAAGGTAAATGATTTATGTTTTTCCATCAACATTATATCATCTAATTTCACCATCTTTAAATGTACAAGATTCACGTTATTTCACTTCTAACACATCACTTCTTATTGAAAAAGATGATATAAAATCCTACATACATTACTAATATTGTCCATATAATTCAAAAATGGAAAAACTATGAATGTTCTTACTCCAAATAAAATAAAGTTTTTAAGAATATAAATAAAAATGTCTTCTCTTTAAAGCGTAGTAATCTATTAAAGGAAAACTAAAAGATAAGTTAGTGGAAAAAATATAACTCATTTACCTTTCAATTATGTAAAAAAAAATTATAATATGAAACTTGAGTGGAAATTTTTTTTAACTCATGTACCTTAAAAATTAGAGAAAATATATTTAAGGTTTGTAAATCTCTAAGAAAAATACATAATAGGAGATTCATTTATATACTTAACCACGAAATAAAAACAAATATCACTGTCACGCCGGAGCCTATACACTGGGTGTGGCCGGCACTCGAAGACCATTGGTGGCCTTGAAAGGACCCTTGTTTTGTCTTACGTACTCAACGGAAGACTTAAACATAAGAGAGATAACTCAAAGATATATAATTACTTAGCCAAAAATACAATTTAAGTCCTTAAACAATATTTAAAATAACAATGTAAAGATAATTGAACTACTAACTGTCTATCAAGCCTCTAAAAACAACTATGATGGATGTTGGGACAAACCCCACAACATCCTAATGAAATACACTAAAAATAATAAAAGAGTCCTCCGGAATGTAAGGAGGCTCCCTAACTGACTCGGGAGTGCTCAACTGGATCAACTGTGTGCTAGTGTCGATCCTCATTACCTGTGTCTATATTATAATACAATGCAGGCCAACTGGTATCAGTACATTAAATATACGAGTATGCGAGTTGGAATGATAAACAACATAGGTTTGACAGAGGTTATGAAACAAACATATACCTGACTCTTCTCAACTCATGAATACTGAACTAAGTTCATTTCATTATAAAGCAATTTATTGAATAAACTATATAAAAACATGTTTTGGTACATAGATGTCATCTATGTGCATATAAAAGAATACAACGTAACTCTGAATGTATGTAAAAATACAATATACTGATGTAAATCAAAATAAAAAGGCGATTATCTAACCAACAACCATCACTATGAGCTTAAATGATGGTACAATGCTTTATCTCATATTGACGAGGACCATTCTAAACTTCGAATTGAGTATAGATCCTGAACTCACTAACTAGATCTACTAGTCTATGCTAAAAAGTACCAAGAAATCATCTAAAAAGTATGATCCTTTCTCTGCCCATGATGATTACATGGTTTATGGGGCTTGAGTTATATAAACCCGTGTCCCCATATCAGTGCTCAATACTACTCCCAAAATATACTTAGCTCATATTTGTTTGAAACAACTTCTTCCATGGTTTTATATAATCGCTTAAACTTAGCTTAAAGACACTCTTGGAAATCATAGTCTCATTTTTACTTAAAAACTAGCTCAATGGCTCTTTTGGAAATCTCAGTTTTCCTTGTTGTTTAAATGTGAAAACATTTACAAATTTCTTAAGGAATACTTAGTTGGCTTATTAACTTTTGAGAAATGAACTCAACTCATTACTCAACTTCAAAACGCAAGTCTTAAGCAAATTTAAAATGAGTGTGAAAGACTTATGAAAACTTGAAATGGACTTCTCTACTTGACTCATGACTTCTCTTGACTTTGATCTTAACCGTTTTTTATTTGACTTTTAACTGATCCATCAATTGAATTATAGATTCAAGGATTTTGTTGGGAATGATTCTAGATAGCTAAACATGAGAATATACCAAAATAAAGATTTGAAGGTGGGGTCGCGATGCAAAGGTATAATTAAATTTTGATTCTGAAAACATTTTTTTGGGGAAAAACACCTCGTGTCATCTCAGCAACAGAGAGCAGAATTTTTCAATTCTGGGAATAGTCGTGCGATTTGAGGCAGAACACCTCGTGTCAGCTCAGCAACGTAGAGCAGAATTTTTCAATTCTGGGAATAGGTCGTAATTCCACCTCACTAACCCCTATCTTAAAGGGAAGATGGTTGGTTATCTCCTGAAGGAATTCAAACCTAGGGAGATAATCTAAGCCTTGCTTCTTCTGGTCGGCTAGTATTAGCCTGTGCTTTATTACAGGTAGTCATTCCCCCGTTCGTTCGACAATAGGATAGGGAAAGAAAATTTATAGACGAGACCAACTGGGACCGAACCTTTCCATCTTCTTCTTTCTATTTTTGTTCCCGCCTGCCGCTAACATATAGTATTCATTGCTACATGGTGATAAACAAAGCATCCATACGGTTGACCTCTCAGAAATTTCATAAAAAGGGCTTGTGCTCAAAAGCTCAAATTTTGCATGTCGAAATTTCTTGTTTGTTTTTCTTCCCCAATCAACCAAATCTCTGTTCTTTTTCTTAAATCATTTTAGATACAAATACCCAACAAATTTACCTAGGAATCTAACTTAAGACGACACTAAAAAATGATGTAATGAACTCAGAAACTTCCCGACTCTGGCAAATTCAAGAACAATATATGAATTAAAGAATAAGCATTACAATCATAAATATTCAAATACCTTTAGGATCAATCCAAACGGAAATAAATATGTTTGTCACATGGGAGAATGATTCCAACTTTAGGAGAGTCTCAGATACCTAATCGAAGTAAATCCTCGGCAAAACCACGATGAAACTAGAAGTATTTTGGCGAATCTTATCATTTTCTTCTTTTTCGTCTCTTCTCCTTTATTCTTAGACTTAACATGAAATTTCAAGATTGCAAAAAATAAAATAAAATCGGATTTGACCCATATTAAGCTCCTTAAAACATATCAAAATATAGGGCTTGGAAAAGACTAAAATACCTTTTTAAATCCCAGATTTGGATATTTCCATAATCCAAACGGCCAACTTTGGAAAGGCATAACTCACTCATACAAACTCAGAATGGCACCAATGTGGCGGCGGCGTTCCAAGAAATTTTCAAACCACATCCAATACTACACCTAACTCATACTGAGCTAGTAGTTATGGTCATTTAAAGTTTACCAAAAACTCAATTTTAATTTACCTAAAAATTACTAGATTACCTTACACTTCCCAAAAGTAACTATTTTTTCAGATTTTAAACTCTTCTCCAGTTCTTCCTAGTTGAGAAATGTTACAATCATCACTTATAAAGTGCTCAAGTTTCTTCACAAAGTTTCTCAAACCTATTCTGTTAAGCCATCTTCATTCACCAAACACTTTTTTACTGACACGAATTAATTTTATGCACTGAAAAAAGACCCAACATAAGGTAATAATATCTAAAGAAAAATTCTTTGTAGCTTTCAAAAAGATATGGGCAAGTGTTGCAAATAAAGAACACAATCTTTCTAATACAAGGTGAGCACATGTTGCTATTGTTTCTTATCCCCCAAGTGCCATACCATGTTTCTATGATTCCTCCAACAACTTTGACACAATAAAATAGTTCCTCAATTATGTGAAGTCTTCTATAGTCAAAGTGGGTCATTGATTTGTTTGTCTTTATGAAAGGATTTATTTATTTCTTTTTATATTATTTAGTATTATCTAAGAGAAATTATCACCTAGTTTATGAGTGATTATTTATCTTAACTAATACTAAACAATATAAAAACAAATCTAAAGGCAATAAAATAAATGGCCCCATTTGACTGAAGAAGCCTTCACATTATTGAAGAACTTATTTATTGTATGAAAGCAATCATAAATATATTGTACGACACCCTCCAATTAAGCACAAATTCCAACATGGGATCCTATTCTAATAGAATCGTATACTTCCTTTACAACACTTGTTCATAGCTTTTTTAAAGCTACAAAGTGTTTTGCTTTAGATATTATCACATTTTGTTGAGTCTTCTATATGTACATGAACTGAATTTGTGCTATTACAAAAGTTTTTGGTGAATGGATGTGGCTTGACATAATAAGTTTGAGAAACTTTGTCAAGCAATTGGTGCACTAAGTATGTGAAGATATTTGTTTTTATTTTGTGATTATGTTAAGGATATATCTGAATTTCTTATTATGTTTTTTTTTTCTTTGAGATTTACAATCTATAAAATTTGTTTTGAATCCAATTTTAAAAATACACGAGCTACGCTTTTTCGAATCATTTTCGAATTTTAATTTTTTTTAAGTTTAAAGGTAAACTAGTTACATTTTTTCCATTAAAGTAGCATCTAATATCCTTTTAATATACTACTCTACTACTTTCAATACAGGATATTCGGAAAACTTTATTTAATTTTGAGTAGGCATAATCGTAGTTTTTTCATTTTTGAATTATATGGATAATTTTAGTAATATTTGTAGGATTTAACGTCCTCTAATTCTATATGATGTTATGTGCTACTTTGGAAAAATGTATACATTTAGAACAGGAGAACAATTAGATTATATATGTAGGATAAAAAACGTAAATCATTTACCTTTAAATGGTGTACATTGATTTTAATAAGCAAATGTTAGCATTTTCAAATTCAAACGAGGCCTATAGCAAGAAATACAATTATTTTCCCATTTCATCGTGTATACTAGCACTTGGATCAGGCGCCTTGGACCACCCAAAATATTTTTCTGAAAAAACTTAATGATTGTAATCACACTGTTTATTTGTCCAAACTTTTTTGTGGATAACCGTGACGACCTTATTAATGATGTGGCTTTGTTCGGAGTGGACAACATCTGTATTTCAAGTCTAAATGAGGACCAGAACAAGATATACTGAATTTGTAGTTTTACGTTTGTTAAAGTCCATGCATTTTGGGTTATTAGTTATCCTGACGTGGTTTCAGAGTTGTTGATTGGCGTCTGTGACGACCATATAATTGGTGTGTGTTGGTACAGAGGGGAAAAAAATTCTATATTTTCAAGTTCAAACAAAGTTTAAAACGGAACATACCAAATTGTTATTTTTTGGCAACAACAATGAAGATATATTACCAACAACTAAAAAAATCTACAATTATTTAGAGTCTGACTCATTGAATACCTCAATCAAATGTCAAAGAGTATCATCATATTGATACCAATATTATGTACCTAGTATATGTTTATTTAGGTCCATTCAATACCAACTACTATCATTCAGTGATGTATGTACACAAAAATATTCATCATAATTTTAGATAAATTACATCAATTCACTTAAACCAAAGAGCTTCTTTCTAAGTTATGAGTACCAAAATTAGTTTTCCCACTACAACTTAGTTTCATATCTTGCAAAATTTAACTTTCAGACCCCCCCACCCCACTCCCGGATTTTTTAATTGACGGAATCTATCCCATGCTATCCATGTTACTATTCTTTTCTCTTTTGGGCTACTCCAAAAGAAATCTCTACATATTCTATCACCTCCTTAACAACACTTTGAGGAAGGAAAAAAAATTAAAACCCAATATTTGTGCACGAAAAATAACATATATGTTATTTCAAAATCACAAGTTATATAAATAACATAACTTAACAATTAAAAATATATTAAAATTAAGCGACTTTCGAAATTTAGCATATGTCACACAAATTAAGACAGAGAGAGTAACATCTAAGTTCTTTAAAATTATGTCAATAGTCCTATAATTTAGTATAATTAACAACTCAATATATTTTAAAGCTATGTAGTAATTTAATGAACATTCTTGATTTCATTTGTCACATATAAATCGAAACAAATAAAATAACGTAAATTAAGTTTCTACCTGCATATGCATAATACGATAATAGTTCATTTCTAAAGAAGCCCGTTGTATTTTAAAGGTAAATGATTTATATTTTTATTCCATCCAAGTTATATCATCTATTTTTACATTATCTCTAAATGTACATGATTTAAAGTTTTTCAAGCACACCACTTCTTATTGAAGCAGAGGACATAAAATCCTACAAATATTACTAAAATTGTCCATATAATCCAAAAAAGGAAAAATTATGAATGTACCTACTTCAAATTAAATATAGTTATTAAGAATAAAATTAAAAATGTCTTTTTTTAAAAGCGCAATATTCTATTAAAGGAAAATTAGAAAATACTTTAATAGAAAAAAATATAACTCATGTACCTTTCAAATAGGAATTTTTTTTAAAAAAAAAATGTAACTTATCGAGGAAAAAATTTAACTCATGTACCTTTGAAATGAAGTCAAAATGTATTTAAAGGATTGTAAATCTCTAAGAAAAATACATCATAGGAAATTCGTTATATACTTAACATTACCGCGAAACAAAATTAATATCATCACCAATAAAGTGAGCAAATTTCTTTTCAAAGTTTCTCAAACCTATTGTGCCAAGCCATCTTTATTCACCAAACCAATTTTTAATGACACAAATTAATATCTTGCACGAAGAAAAGATTCAACAGAAGATGATAATACCTGAAGAAAAATACTTTGTAGCTTTAAAAAATATATGAGCAAGTGTTGTCGATGTAGCACACAAACTTTCCATTAAAACAGGAGCACATGTTGCTAATGTGGTATATTCCCCGAGTGCCACATGATTTATTTATGATTTATCCAACATCTTTGACACAATAAATCAGTTCCTCAATCATGTGAAGGGTTTTGTAGTCAATGGGGGTCACTGATTTGATTGGCTTTAGGAAATGATTTATCTATTTCTTTTTATCTTATTTTGTATTATTTAAGAAAAATTATCACCTATTTTATGATTTATCTTCTGTCGTAACTAATAACAAATAAGATAAAACAAATAGATAAATCCTTATTTAAAGGCAATCAAATCAATGACCCCATTTGACTGCAGAAGCCTTTTCATCATTGAGGAACTTATTCATGGTGTCAAAGCTGTTGAAGGAGTTATGAAGGTATGGTATGCCACACTTTGATTAAGTAACAATAGCAACATCTGATCCTATTCTAATAGAAAGTTTGTGTGCTTCCTTGGCAACACTTTCTTATAGCTTTTTAAAAGCTACAAAGTGTTTTGTTTTAGATACTATCACATTTTCTTAAGTCTTCTGTCGGTACATAATCAACATTTGTGCTATTACAAAAGTGTTTGGTGAATGAATATGACTTTAAATAATAAGTTAGAGAAGCTTTGTCAAGAAATTTGAACACTAGATAAGTGATGATATATGTTTTTATTTCTTGGTTAAGTTAAGTCTATATATGAATTTCTTGTTATGTTTTTTCTTTGAGATTTTCAATATATAAAATTTTTTGAATCCAATTTTAAAAATTCATGAGTTATGCTTTTTCCATTCATCTTCCTTTTTTTTATAGTTTAAAGGCACACGAGTTACATTTTTTCAATTAAAACAGCTTTTATAATTTTCTTTTAATATACTACTCTGCTTTAAAGATAGGATATTCTTAAAACTTTATTTGATTTTGATAGGCACTATCGTAATTTTTCCTTTTTTGAATTATATGGATAATTTTAATAATATTTGTAGGATTTACCGACCACTAATAAATATGATTTGATGTGCTACAATGGAAAAATGTATGCATTTAGAAGAAGAGAAAAATTAGATTATATATCTAGGATGAAAAAACCCCCCATAAATTGTTTACCTTTAAATGGTGTTCGTTGGTTTTGAGGGGAAAATGTTAGCATTTTCAAATTCAAAGGAGGTCTAAAGCAAGAAATATTTTTTTTCCATTTTATCATGTATACTAGCATATGTATCAGACGCCTTGGACCACCAAAAATTTGTTTCTCAAAAAACATAATGAGTTTGATCACACTTTTTATTTGTCCAAAATGTTTTGTGGATAACCGTGACGACATTATTAATGATGTGACTTAGTTTGAAATGGAAAACGTGTCTATTTCAAGTCCAAATGAGGCCCAAAATGGGATATACTAAATTTCTCATTTTACCTTTGCTTAAATCCATGGATTTTGGGTTATTAGATCTTGACTTGGTTTCAGAAAAATTGTAGATTATCATCCGTGACGACCATATTAATGGTGTTGGTTGGTCCATAGGGTATACCTGTTATTCTTACAATAACTTGTATTTATAAAGTTAATAAAAAGAAACAGAAATAGAAATAAGATCAAACATAAAATAATATAGAATACAAGAATTAATCCGAGTCCACAGAAACTACTGTGTATCCTTAAGAAATTTAATCCCCTCACTGTACCCAAGGTTTTGGATTAATTTCTCCCAAGATAAAACGGATTAAACCTGTTAAAGAAATAGTGGTACCTCAAACTTCTTTAACTTCAACGAACTTAAGAACAGCAACAAGTCACAAAGACTCAGTCAATCGACACTTTGATTTTATTTTAGAGAAAAATAAATGCAGAGAAAGAAAAAATTTTAGTGATTAAAAAATCAAAAATTGACTTCCTTTTATAGACATTTTTAGCAAGGAACATGTCTGTTCAGTGAAATCTGTTTAGACCCATTTTATCCAGAAAGTTGTGTCTTTTGGTAAAAATAACAACTTTTCGAAAAATTGTGTCTGTTAGGAAAATAACTACTTTTTGGAAATTAACGACTTTTCGGAAAAGTAACAACTTTTCAGAATGTTACTGTTACCCGCAAATTTATAAGAGATAATATTAGCAGGATTTATTTGATTTAACAAAAATTGATTAGATAAATTTTGTCCAAAATATTTATCAATCAATCACATCATTTGCCAAATCCAAATCCAAATCCAAATCCAAATCCAAATCCAAAGCCGAGCCGAGCGAGCGACGACGACGACGGCGCGAGGGGGCATCTTCTTCTTAGCTCTTTAAGAAGTAATGGAAGTGTTCTTTTCATTTTCCCTCCAAAGTAGTTCCCTCACTTTTCATATTCTCTCTTTTCTTTTCCCATTCACACTTGCTAAAACCCAACAATCCCCCACATGAATGGGGAAGGTTATTGTTAAAACATATGCATGAAAAAACTTGTGTGTCTTGTAGGTAAAGGTTAATCGCATCTGGATAAGTAGGTTTCCCTTTAAACTTTCCGTAGTGAACATATATCGGATATACTCGGTCAATCGGTACATTTGATATCTTTGAACCGTCGATCTTTGGTGTATACCTAGAAAACATATGTCACACAATCAACCCTTGAACTTTTCTTAGTTCTCATTGTTTTGTTCGTTTCGGCCATGAACACAACTTGGATAGTAAGTGCTTAAAGAACTGGCCTTACCGAATTCTCCTTGAAGCGGCTTACACTTCACACTTACATAGGTGATTTCTAAATGTGTTATCCCATAGATACACCATTTGATATTCCCTGTATCAAACTTAGAAATCATTAAAAAGTCCTTATGTCTTTATCCTGGTTATTAAACATTGTCTCATCATGAGAATGAACCATAAAATAATAATAATATATATTTTTTTCTTTGACAAGTTGAACCGTCATCAATGACTTTGTTTTATCTCCTTGAACCTAGATCTTGGGATCTCCAGTCTTCTAGGTAGAGTTACCACCACGATGACTTGTTCTCGGCCATAGTCCCATTCCCGTCGATGATTTCTCAACTCCCTGTCTATTTAGGCCTTTTGTAAGTGTATCCGACACATTATCTTTTGACTTCATGTAGTCAATTGTGATAATTCCACTAGAGAGTAGTTGTCTCACAGAGTTATGTCTTCGTCTTATGTGACGAGACTTGCCGTTATGCATAATGCCTCCAGCCCTTCCTATTGCAGCTTGACTCTCACAATGTATGCATATAGGGGCCATTGGTTTGGGCCAAAATGGAATATCTTCTAAGAAATTCCAGAGCCATTCAGCTTCTTCACCTGCCTTGTCAAAAGCAATAAATTCAGACTCCATTGTAGAGAGAGCTATACATGTTTGTTTGGATGATTTCCAAGATATTGCTCCTCCACCAATAGTAAAAACGTATCCACTTGTGGATTTTGTTTCAGTTGACACAGTAATCCAATTTGCATCACTATATCCTTCAAGAACGGCTGGATATCTGTTGTAATGTAAAGCATAGTTTGAGTGTCATCGAAGTATCCCAAAACTCTCTTCATTGCCAACCAATGATTATGATTAGGATAACATGTGTATCGATTCAGTTTACTGATAGCGCAAGCTATGTCTGGTCGTGTACAATTCATGACATACATTAAGCTGCCCAATACGCTAGCATAGTCCAATAGAGAGTGACTTTCGGCTTTATTCTTTGCAAGATGAAGATTTACATCAATTGGTGTCTTTGCCCTTTTAAAATTCAATAATTTGAATTTTTCAAGTATCTTTTGAATATAATAAGTTTGAGACAATGCTAGACCATTAGGAGTTTTAAGAATTTTAATTCCTAATATCACATCAGCAACTCCTAAATCTTTCATATCAAACTTACTAGCAAGCATACGCTTTGTAGCTTTTATATTAGCAATGTCTTTGCTCATTATAAGCATATCATCTACATATAGGCATAAAATAACTTCCTGATTTGGAGTATCTTTAATGTAAACACATTTATCACATTCATTGATCTTAAATCCATTTGACAACATGGTTTGATCAAACTTTGCATGCCATTGTTTTGGTGCTTGTTTTAGCCCATAAAGTGACTTAATAAGTTTGCACACTTTCTTTTCTTTACCGGGAACTACAAAACCCTCAGGCTGTTCTATGTAAATTTCCTCTTCAAGCTCTCCATTTAAGAAGGCTGTTTTTACATCCATTTGATGAATTTCAAGACCGTATACTGCAGCTAGTGCAATTAACATCCGAATTGATGTAATCCTAGTCATTGGTGAGTATGTCTAAAAATAATCAAGACCTTCTTTTTGTCTAAAACCTTTGACAACAAGTCTTGCTTTATATTTGTCAATAGTTCCATCGTCTTTCATCTTCCTTTTAAAGATCCATTTTGAACCCAAGGGTTTGTTCCCTGGAGGAAGATCAACCAACTACCAAGTATGATTGCTTAAGATTGATTCAATTTCACTATTAACAGCCTCCTTCCAAGAGGTTGAGTCACTAGAAAACATTGCTTCCTTGAATGTTTGAGGCTCACTTTCAAGAAGAAATCTTACAAAATCTGATCCAAATGAAGTAGATGTCTTTTGACTTTTACTGCGTCTTGGACTTTCTTCATTTTGTTCATTCTCTTTTTGTTCTTCTCTGGGTTGTTTAGATCCCCCACTAGATGACTCAAGTCTAGTTTTATGCGGATAGATATGTTCAAAAAATTCAGCACTATCTGATTCCATTACCGTATTATCATGAATATCCGGATGTTTGGACTTATGAACCAAAAATCGACATGCCTTACTATTTGTCGCATATCCAATGAATACACAATCCACAGTCTTAGGTCCTATTTTTACCCTCTTAGGTATAGGAACTTGGACTTTGGCTAGACACCCCCACACTTTGAAATATTTCAAATTGGGTTTTCTACCTTTCCATTTCTCATATGGAATTACATTTGTCTTTGAGTGAGGCACTCTGTTAAGTATCTGATTTGCTGTAAGGATAGCTTCCCCCCACAAGTTCTGTGGTAAACCTGAACTTATAAGTAATGCATTCATCATTTCTTTTAAAGTTCGATTTTTTCTTTCTGCAATTCCATTAGACTGAGGAGTGTAGGGAGCAGTAGTTTGATGGATTATTCCATTTTCTAATTCTGCAAATGGATATTCATATTCTCCACCTCTATCACTTCTGATTATTTTGATCTTTTTATCTAACTGATTTTCAACTTCAGTTTTATATTGCCTAAATGCATCTATTGCTTCATGTTTACTATTTAGCAAATAGACATAACAATATCTAGTGCAATCGTCAATAAATGTTATGAAATATTTTTTCCCACCACGTGATGGTGCTGACTTCATGTCACAAATATCAGTGTGAATCAATTCTAAAGGATTTGAATTCCTTTCAACATATTTATAAGAATGCTTAGCATACTTAGATTCAACACAAATTTGACATTTTGATTTATTGCACTCAAATTTTGACAAAATATTTAAGTTAATCCGTTTTCGCAAGGTTTTGTTATTAACGTGTCCCAAACGTTCATGCCATAAACATTTAGACTCAAGCAAGTAAGAAGAAGCAAAATCTTTATTCATATCAACTGCAATTACATTGAGTTTGAAAAGGTCATCACTAAGGTAGCCTTTTCCTACATACATATCATTTTTGCTTACTACTACTTTATCAGAAACAAATACACATTTAAATCCATTCTTTGTCAGAACTGGAATTGAAACTAAATTCTTTCTCAATTCTGGAACATATGAGACCCTATTCAAAGTCACCACCTTGCCTGATGTCATCTTTAATAGGACTTTACCAGTTCCTTCCACCTTTGCAACAACGGATTTTACCATAAATAATTTTTCATCTGTAAGTGCTGGAGTATATGATGAAAATAATTCTTTGTTGGCACAAACATAGCATGAGGCACCAGAATCTATTCACCATTCTCTTGGATTTCCAACCAAGTTACATTCTGAAAGCATTGCACAGAGATCGTCCATTTCTCCTTTGGATTCAGCCAAGTTTGCTTGATCCTTCTTTTTCTTGTCCTTCTTAGGACCCCGGCATTCATTAGCCCTATGACCATGTTTACCACAATTAAAGCAGTTTCCATTGAATTTCTTCTTAGGAGGATTGCTTTTTGGACCAGATGCTTTCTTTCTTTTCTTTAATTTTGTGGAATCTTCTTCAACAAAATTTACTCCAGATATTGCTGAATTACCACGTGACCTCTTTTCTGCAGCCTTATTATCCTCTTCGATTCTCAACCTTACTATGAGATCTTCAACAATTATCTCCTTGCGTTTGTGTTTCAAGTAGTTTTTAATGTCCTTCCACAATAGAGGTAACTTTTCAATAATTGCAGCCACTTGAAAAACATCATTCACAATCAATCCTACATTAAAGGTTGTGTGAGTATTAAGGGAAAACTTAATATTTCTAACATAGGCATTAAATAAATTTATACCTTCAGCAAGGAGATCATGGATTATGACCTCCAATTCTTGAACTTGGGTGACGACAGTCTTACAGTCTATCATCTTAAAGTCCAGAAATTTTGCCACAATGAATTTTTCATTCCGGCATCTTCTGTTTTGTACTTCTTTTCTAAAGCAACCCAGAGTTCTTTTGAGGTTTTTGCATTGCTGTACACATTGTACAGATCATCTTGCAGACCACTCAAAATATAATTTTTACACAAAAAATATGAGTATGTCCATGCTTCTGTTACCAAGAATCGTTCATCAGCCGGAGTTTCATCTGACATAACAGGAATATTCTCATTGATGAACTTCTGCAGACTCAACATGAATTAGTCATTTTTTTTCTGTCACAAATGGCAGATAAAAATTAAGTATTTAAAATACTAACAGTAAAGAACAAATCTTTACACAAACCGTTTCTGATTTAACGATAAAGTTTTTATGTTCTATTAATCGTTAATCGAATGAATTTTAAAAATTCAAGCAGAGTAGAAAACCATAGAGGTTTTAATCTCCAGAAACCTCAAATACAGAAACTGTATAAATTTCTTAAGATTGTTATTCTTACAATAACTTGTATTTATAAAGTTAATAAACAGAAACAGAAAAAGAAATAAGCTGAAGCAGAAAATAATATAGAATACAAGAATTAATCCGAGTCCACAGAAACTACTGTGTATCCTTAAGAAATTTAATCCCCTCACTGTACCCAAGGTTATGAATAAATTTCTCCCAAGATAAAATGGATT
The DNA here is from genome assembly GCA_027789145.1 of Solanum arcanum. Classification (NCBI taxonomy): domain Eukaryota; kingdom Viridiplantae; phylum Streptophyta; class Magnoliopsida; order Solanales; family Solanaceae; genus Solanum; species Solanum arcanum. The sequence continues at coordinate 25,638,340 of CM050934.1, read as the reverse complement.
AAACCTGTTAAAAAAATAGTGGTACCTCAAACTTCTTTAACTTCAACGAACTTAAGAACAACAACAAGTCACAAAGACTCAGTCGATCGACACTTTGATTTTATTTGAGAGAAAAATAAATGCAGAGAAAGAAAAATTTTTCAGTGATTAAAAAATCAAAAATTGACTTCCTTTTATAGCCATTTTCAGCAAGGAACATGTCCTGCTCAAAGGAAACTGCTCGCACTCCATTTTATCCTGAAAGTTGTGTTTTTTGGAAAAAATAACAACTTTTCGAAAAATTGTGTCTGTTAGGAAAATAACTACTTTTTGGAAAGTAACGACTTTTCGGAAAAGTAACGATTTTTCGAAATGTTACTGTTACCCACAAATTTATAAGAGATAACATTAACAGGATTTATTTGATTTGACAAAAATTGATTAAATAAATTTTGTCCAAAAAATTTATCAATCAATCACATCATTTTCCAAATCCAAATCCAAATCCAAATCCAAATCCAAAGCTAAAGCCAAAGACAAAGCCAAAGCCGAGCCGAGTGAGCGACGACGACGACGGCGCGAGGGGACATCTTCTTCTTAGCTCTTTAAGAAGTAATGAAAGTGTTCTGTTCATTTTCCCTCCAAAGTAGTTCCCTCACTTTTCATATTTTCTCTTTTCTTTTCCCATTCAAACTTGCTAAAACCCAACAATAACCTATATATTTTCAGGTTCAAACAAAGCTTAAAACGAAAAATACCAATTTCTATATTTTTGCAATAAACTATGAACATTTATTACCAGCAACTAAACGATTTATATTTAGGGTCTGACTCATCGAATATCCTAAATCAAATTTCAAAGTGTATCTATATTGTTGATACCATCTTTTCGTACCTAGTTTAGTTTATTTAGGGTCTGTCAGTACCAGCTACTATCATTTAGTTTTGTATGTACACATAAATATTCATCATTATTTTAGGTAGGTTTCATCTACGCACTTTACTCTAAGAGTTTCTTTCTAAGATAAGAGTACCCAAATAAGTTTCCCCACTACAACGTAGTTTCATATCGTGCAACTTTTTACATTCAACCCCCCCCCCCTCCCCCCGCCTGTTTTTTTAGTTTGACGGACTCTATCCCATGCGACCAATGTTACTTTACTTTTCTCTTTTGGGATACTCCAAAATAAATCTATACATTTTCTATCCACCTCCTTACTCACACTTTGAAAAACGATAAATACATAAACCAAATATTTGTGCACTAAGAATAACATATATGTTATTTCTAAATCATGAGTTATATAAATCACAATAAATAAAAATTAAAAACATATTAAAATTAAGTGACTTTCGAAATTTAACGTATGTCACACAAATTAAGGCACAGAGAGTAACATATAAATTCAATAAGATTATGTCAATAGTCCTATAAATTAGTATAATTAACAACTCATAATATTTTAAATCTATGTAGGAATTAAATGAACTCTCTTGGTTTCATTTGTAACATATAAATCGAAACAAATAAAATAGAGTATATTGACTTTCTACTTGCATATGAATAATATGACAATAGTTGATTTTTAAACAAGCCCACTGTATTTTAAAGGTAAATTATTTACGTTTTTTCCATCCAAGTTATATAATCTATTTTTACACTATTTCTGAATCTACATGTTTTCGATTTTTCAATTCCAGCACATCACTTCTTGTTGAAGTCGAGGACATAAAATCTTACAAATATTACTCAAACTGACCTTATAATCCAAAAATGGAAAAATTATGAATGTGCCTACTCCAAATCAAATAAGGTTATCTAAAATAAAATTAACTAAGTCTTATCTTGAAAGCTCAATAATCTATTAAAGGGAAATTATAAAATACTTTAATGGAAAAAATTTAACTCATGTACCTTTAAATTTGGAAAAAATTAAAAAATTATATAACTTACTTAATGAATTTGAAATGGCATGATAGTTCTTTATATTTCATGTACACATGTTGATGTAAATGTGATGTTCATATGAGTTGAAATGTGGCTGATTTGAGGGATAATCTCTTGTCTAAACGAATCCACTAAAACATTCTAAATGCACTACGAAATTCCCCTAAGAACTAAGCTGTAACTTGATAAAAGGATGCTGAAAAATTAAAAGAAAATTTCCAGCTTCTAGTGATTAATTTCGGTCAGCAAAGAGGGTTCAAATATTGAAAAAAATGAATTAAAACAAGTGAGGTCATGGAGGATAGAACCCGTGACCTCACCATGTTAAAAACCATGAAAATAGAAAAGTTAAAATAAATATGGAGAGTGAGGATTGAACCCACAACCTCCCTATTGTAGCAATTTTAATTCTCAAAATCAAAGGGGTTGTAGGGGCTCGAACCCCCAACCTTTCGGTTTATTAATAGTAAAATTAAAATAGAAAATTTATCCCTTCCTGTAAATATTGAGATTTAAATTAGAATTTTCATTAAAATAGAAAATGAATTCTTTGATGTTGAGATTTAATTTAGAATTCTAATTAAAATAGAAAATTAATTCTTTCATGTAAATATGGAGATTCAATTTAGAATTCTAATTAAAATAGAAAATTAATTCTTTCATGTAAATATTGAGATCTAATTTAGAATTCTAATAAAAAATAGAAATGTAATTCTTCATGTAAATATTGAGATTTAATTTAGAATTCTAATTAAAATAGAAAAAATTATTTCTTTCATGTAAATGTTGAGATTTAATTTAGAATTCTAAATAAAATAGAAAATTAATCCCTTCACGTAAATGTTGAGATTTAATTTAGAATTCTAATTAAAATAAAAATTAATCTCTTCATGTAAATGTTGAGATTTAATTTAGAATTCTAATTAAAATAGAAAATTAATTATTTCAGGAAAAAGTTGAGATTTAATTTAGAGTTCTAATGTTATAAATATTAGAAATAAAATCAATGAAAAATATAAATAATATCCAAGTGATTCAAGATTTGAGTTCCCGTGCCCAAACCTCCGTATTGATACATAAGTCATACGTGAGTAAAATATTCAAGAATAATGCCATCTACTTTGATCAAAAATCAAGATCTTGGCTTATATACAAGATACATAAGTCTTGTAATACATAATCTTAGGAAAGTAAGAATCACTTAGCGAACTATGAATAAAGCCCCATGGCTTGTACGCATAGACACATAAGTCTAACATACGTTCAAAAATAAGTGAAGCTAAGATATAGTAATGAAATGATGAATCTTATGAGGGTTAAGTACGAATGTAAGATACACTAAATGACCAAGTGCATTGGCATATGATGAGATTAACTATGAAATGAAGAAATGAGCATTCACGTAAGAAGAGGTGAGTAACTATGAAAACAAAGGTGTTAATAATGAAGAATGTGGTGACAATCATGATGTGAGGATAATGTATATCATGCGAGCAATCTCAAATGAGCCTAAGTAAATGTTACCAATACGTACTCACCAATGAGAGTCTAAGATAATGAAGAGACTAGTCTCTATGAACACTCTAATAAAAATATTGAGTTTAAAACACTTAATACTAATGATGAGATGAGAAATCATCTAATGAGTTAGGTACTCCTCATATTAGAAGCTAGCTTCCATTATGTATGAGTTGAATGTAATGGAATTTTATACTGAGCACCGATAGGCTAGCTATGAGTAGTGATGCCTTCTTTCGGGAAGGGCGGAGGTTCACGTAACTCTCATGAAATGAGACTGTCCGGCTTTCTAGGTATGGGTCTAGATACATCTCCTAGTATTTGAACCTATACTGCCAATATAGGGTTCTGGCGGGGTTAAATTCCCATATACGCTAGCATGTTATTGAGTCACTTTAGCCGGTGATTTCAGCTCTTTTCGGTGTGGGGGAGACACTGGATTTCATGATGCTCACATGATCTATGTCGGTTAAAGTTAAAGTTCCCAATGAATGAATGAGGCCAGTCTCAAATGAATCATATAAAGAAATGAATGATACCGAAGGTGTTAGGATAGGATCATCAAGAGGTGAGCTAGATTCACGTAATGACATTAGGTTATTCCTAATCATTTCACAACAAAACCGATGAAAGTCTTACACTACATCCTAGGTATAGATGGTGTTCACACTAGCCTATGAATGAACTTAAATGGGGTACGTATTAATGAATGAAGCAGACTCTGTGTTTGCTAAAGAAGGCTCCCTAGTTGAGGTCCCATATGTTGAGCCCTCATTTTGGAAAATCTTAAGGTCAAGTCCATGATAACAAGGTCTCATGCCATATGAATGAATAATATGAAAAAAGCGATGTGTTATATATTATGTGCTATATGAAGGTGTTATGTGTTTTGTGCCATACGATAATTATAATGATGCATGTCACTCTCATGACATAACTTTCCCAATATCAATTTGGCAAGTCCACTGACTAGACTTCCAAAAATCATGTCGTCAGGAAAAAGCTATTCTTTTCTAATGTATGTCCCTAGTGTGTGCTTTCACATATCCATACTTAGCACAATTGTATACTAATTCCATACAAACATCCACTTTTAGGTCCAGGCACAGGTGGACTATAGAGCTACAAGTTCGTTGTTGTAGCTATCCGAACGTCAGCATTCATCCAGAGTTTGGTAGGTCCTCACGTTTTCGAGGATGCTACTATTTTACATTCTAGCGTAGTTTTAGAGTTGATCTAGTGGAGCATGTTCTACTAGCATTTCTTTCCTTCTTTGGTTCAAACTTTGTATTGGTGCTATTTTGGCCGATAAACAATTAATACTTACTTAATGAATTATTTTTTTCAGTTGATTATCTCTAAATGGTTAGATGGTTGATGATGAACGATTATGAAATATTAAGAATATTTAGCAAGTATTATTAAAGAAAAAAATTTAAATTTATCGCTAAAATTAACCTATGTAAAGTAAGATTGACGTAAATAGGCTTGTTTGCGACCTCTGAGAGGTAAACGACGCCGGTCTCGTCTGTGGTCTAGATTTCGGTCGTTGCAAAGTTCGTATCAGAGCCCTAGGTTATATTCCGAGAATAATCAGTTCACATTAACCACATTGAGTAGTTTCTAAGTCATGGTAGTGAAGTGCACCACTATCCTTGATTAGAGACTGCATGATGCATAGGAAAAATTTCCCTTCTTCTGATTTTATCGTGATTTTCCTAATATCTGAATTCTTGGTGTTATGAACGTGTATAACATCAATCCTTGTTGTTTTCATAGAATGAACACTTGGTGAACTAAGGGTCCGAGGATGGGAAGGGTAGCAGCTAGGGGTAATCAGAATCAACCCCAAGCTCCAGCTGAAGGTGTGGACATTCTAGTTAACCCAGCTGGGTTGACTGATGCTGAGGTGAGTGAATCTCTAGCCTAGATGGCACAGGCCATCACGATGCAGGCTCAGACTATGACTACCCAAGTCAACCGGCAAGATGTTCAGAGGCAGAACCCACCGGTTCGCAGCATGGCTGACAGACTGCGAGATTTCACGAGGATGAATCCTCCTATATTCACAGGGGCTAAGACTTCAGAGGATCCTCAAACTCAAGGATGTTGCACAGACTTGGTGCAAGATGTGGCAAGATAGCCGTGTCCTAGGTGGATTGCCAGTCACTTGGGAGTTGTTCAAGACAGCATTTCTGGAAAGATTCTTCCCCAGAGAGATGAGGGAGGCCAAGGTTGAGGAGTTCATTAACCTTAAACAAGGATCTATGACGGTCAGGGAGTATTCCCTGAAGTTTTTGAAACTATCATGGTATGCCACTTCTCTATGTCTAACAGCAAAGACGAAATGAGTTGATTGTTGACAAGAACTGCTGAGGATCTCGAAGAGGAATGTAGGGAAGCTATGCTGCATGACATCATGGTTTCCAGGCTTATGGTCCATGTCCAGCAAGTGGAGGAAAGCCGAAAGAGGAAACACACTAGGGTAGGGAACAAGTCAAGGAATGCTGAAGAGAATTTTTCAGGGAAGAGTAGTACTGAAATCAGGGATAAGACCAGGTTTAAGAAGGGACTCTTCCACCAAGGGGAGTCAAGTTCATCCAAGGGTCGCCATGATAGGAATTCTGAGTCCAGAGTTAAGAGAAATAATGAAGTAGATACACCTCAGGAGAGAAAACCTTGCAGAAAGTGTGGCAAACTACATGGAGGAGAGTGTATGAGGGGCACTAATGCTTGTTATAGTTGTGGCAAACCGGGTAACATGGTGAAGGATTGTTTGATTAGGAGAAGTCAAGAACAGGGAAGGAGAGAGTTCAGTCTAATGGTCCAAGTGAAGAGGCTCCAAGGAGGCAATGATTCTACGCACTCAAGTCTACGGGTGCAGGGGAAGGCACTTTTGATGAAGTCTCGGGCGAGTAGCCTTAATTAGTCTATCATGTATTTGACTGTGTGTGGTGTGTATGCACTAGTATGAGGTTAGACTTCCTACTCGTAAGGATTTAGTTCCTTATCTCTTCGTATTTGTTGCTATTGGCTAATTACACATAGCGATTAAGTTATGATCGGATTGGCATTACGATGTGTAATGGTTGTCTCATTCGGGGAAGGATATTCCTAAGAGGGGGGGGGGGATAATGTAACGATCCAAAAAAATTAAATCGAATAAATAGGTACTTAAGGTTATTTAATTATTAATTAAATATCTAAAATTTTAAGGGCATAATGGTCCTTTCACGTATTAAATAAAATAAATCAGATTAGTATTAATCTAAAATTAAATCCTATTTAACTAATTCTTGAATTTAGTCTCTTAATGCTAATAACACTCTATCTCCCTCTCACGTTCTCCATATCTCTCTCTCTCTCTCGTTGGTTTCTGCAAAAAATAATTTCAAGAACTGAAAATACATCAAGAGTTATTCACACTTGAAGAACTCACAAGAATTTTTAAGTAAAAGACAAAGTAATCAAAACGTCAAGGCTAAGAGAGGTTCGTCGAATGAGGTGTACGTGGAAGTAAATTGGAAGTGTTTTGGAGGAGTTTCCGGGAAGCAACATCAGCGTTTGAACATCGATTAAGGTATGGGTTCTATTCTCTCTTGGTCCCTTTCCCAAGAGACCCCGTAAGGTTCAGAATATTCATTCCGAAAACTAGGATTATTCCCCGTTGCATGTCCCTGTCAGTAGCTCCCATTGAATCATAGGTTGATTATGTTTGCTGGTAGAAAGCTAGGGATGAAACTTGCTTTCGTTATAATTATTTGTTTATATGTATGTTTAGAATTATGTGACTTATTTGATGTTTCGGAAAATGTAACAACGTGTGTATGTGTGTGTCGTCGTGGCAGTTGTTCAGGTTTTAGGATTTGAAATGGCATGATAGTTCTTTATATTTCATGTACACATATTGATGTAAATGTGATGTTCATATGAGTTGAAATGTAGCTGATTTGAGGGATAATCTCTTGTCTAAATGAATCCATGAAAACACACCTAAAACGTTCTAAATGCACTACGAAATTCCCCTAAGAACTAAGGTGTACCTTGATAAAAGGATGCCGAAAAATTAAAAGAAAATTTCCAGCTTTTAGTGATTAATTCCGGTCATCAAAGAGGGTTCAAAATGTTGAAAATGAATCAAAACAAGTGAGGTCATGGTGGATTGAACCCGTGACCTCACCATGTTAAAAACCATGAAAATAAAGAAGTAAAAATAAATGTGGAGAGTGGGGATTGAACCCACAACCTCCCTATTGTAGCAATTTTAATTCTAAAAATCAAAGGGGTTGTGAGGGCTGGAACCCCCAACCCTTCGGTTAATTAATAGTAAAATTAAAATAGAATATTTATCCCTCATATAAATATTGAGATTTAAATTAGAATTTTAATTAAAATAGAAAATTAATTCTTTCATGTTGAGATTTAATTTAGAATTCTAATTAAAATAGAAAATTAACTCTTTCATGTAAATATGGAGATTTAATTTAGAATTCTAATTAAAATATAAAATTAATTCTTTCATGTAAATATTGAGATTTAGTTTAAAGTTATAATTGAAAATAGAAAATTAACTCTTTCATATAAATATTGAGATTTAATTTAGAATTCTAATTAAAATAGAAAAAATTATTTCTTTCATGTAAATGTTGAGATTTAATTTAGAATTCTAACTAAAATAGAAAATTAATCCCTTCATGTGAATGTTGAGATTTAATTTTGAATTCTAATTAAAATAGAAAATTAATTATTTCATGAAAATGATGATATTTAATTTAAAGTTCTAATGTTATAAATATTTGAAATAAAATCAATGAAAAATATACATGATATCCAAGTGATTCAAGATTTGGGTTCCCGTGCCCAAACCTCCGTATTGATACATAAGTCGTACGTGAGTAAAATATTCAAGAATAATGCCATCTACTTAGATCAAAAATCAAGATCTTGGCATATATACAAGATACATAAGTCTTGTATTACATAATCTTTGGAAAGTAAGAATCACTTAGCGAACTATGAATAAAGCCCCATGGCTTGTATGCATAGACAAATAAGTCTAACATACTTTCAAAAATAAGTGAAGCTAGGATATATGTAATGAGATGATGAATCTTATGAGGGTTAAGTACGAATGCAAGATACACTAAATGGCCAAGTGCATTGGCATATGATGAGATGAATATGATATGAAGAAATGAACATTCACGTAAGAAGAGGTGAATAACTATGAAAAACAAAGGTTCTAATAATGATGAATGTCGTGAAAATCATGATGTGAGTATAATGTATATGATAAGAGAAATCTCAAATGAGCCTAAGGAAATGTTACCAATACGTACTCACCAATGAGAGTCTAATATAATGAAGAGACCAGTCTCTATGAACACTCTAATGAAAATATTGAGTTCAAAACACTTAATACTAATGATGAGATGAGAAATCATCTAATCAGCTATGTTGTCCTCATACTAGAAGCTAGCTTCCATGATGTATGAGTTGAATGTAATGGAACTTTATACTGAGCATCGATAGGCTAGCTATGAGCGGTGATGCCTTCCTTCTTTCGGGAAGGGCGGAGATTCACGTAACTCTCATGAGATGAGACAGTCCGGCTTGCCGGGTATGGGTCTCCATACATCTCCTAATCTTTGAACCTATACAGCCAATATACGGTTCTGGCGGGGTTAAATTCTCATATACGCTAGCATGTTATTGAGTCACTTTAGCCAGTGATTCCACCTCTTTTCAGTGTGGAGAGACACTGGCTTTCATGATGCTCACATGATCTATGTCGGTTAAAGTTAAAGTTCTCAATGAATGAATGAGGCCAACCTCAAATGAATCGTATAAAGAAATCAATGATACCGAAGGTGTTAGGATAGGATTATCAAGAGGTGAGCTAGATTCAGGTAATGACATTAGGTTATTCCTAATCATTGCACATCAAACCCGATGAAAGTCTTAAACTACATCCTAGGTATAGTTGGTGTTCACACTGGTTCATTAATGAACTGAAATGAGGTACGTATAAATGAATGAAGCAGAATCTGTGTTTGCTAATGAAGGCTCCCTAGTTGAGGTCCCATATGTTGAGCCCTCATTTTGGAAAGTCTTAAGGTCAAGTCCACGATAACAAGGTCTAATCGTATATGAATGAATAATATGAAAGAAATTATGTGTTACATGTTATGTGCTCTATGAAGGTGTTATGTGTTGTGTGCCATACGATAATTATAATGATACATGCCACTCTCATGGCATAACTTTCCCAATCTCAATTTGTCAAGTCCACTGACTTGACTTCCAAAAATTATGTCGTTAGGAATAAACTATTCTTTCTCGAGAGAGAGCTCGAATCTCAAAAGGTGGCGGTGGTTAGAATTACTTAATGATTATGACTCGAGTATTCTTTACCACACAATTAAGGCTAATGTGGTTGGCGATGCCTTAAATATGTTGATTAAGGGAAGCACTTCCCATGTTAAATAAGGAAAGGAGAGTTAGAAAAAGATATGCACAGACTTGCACTCTTGGGAGTCTGACTTATTGATTTTACAGAAAGAGGAATATTGGTGACGAATGAAGTTGAGTTCTCATAAGTGTCAGAAGTTCAAGAAAAACAAGACCAGGATTCTAATTTTGTTGAATTGAAGGCTAATGTTCATATGCAAAAAGTAATAGCTTTTGAGCAAAGGTGAATTCATGTATTGAGGTGTCAAGGTTGATTGTGTATATCAATGGTGGACTGACTTGAAGATAAGATCATGGAGGAAGCTCATAGATCTAGATATTACATTTATCCGGGTTCCACAAAGATTTATCGCGATTTGAGAGGGGTGTATTGGTGGAGTAGCATGAAGAAGGGCATTGCATCTGTTATTGCTTAGTGTACAAATTTCCAACAAGTTAAAGTAGGAAAACCAAAGTCCCGTGGTTCGGCTCAGAATATAGAACTTTCAAAAAAGAAATAGGAGAAGCTTAACATGGAGTTTATCACATGCTTATCAAGGTCTTTCAGGCAACATGATTCTAGTTGGGTGATTTTCGATAGACTGACAAAATCAACTCACTTTTTGCAGCTAAAGACGAACCATTTGACAAAATATTATGCTATGAAGTAACTTATAGATATGGTAGGAGTTCATGGGGTTCTGGTCTTCATTATTTGATATAAAGGTGCATAATTTACTGCGCAGTTGTTGAAATCTTTTAAGAAAGGCTTGGGTTCAAAGGTGAATTTAAGTACTGACTTTCATCCTCAGACTAAAGGGAAAACGGAGAGCATTATTCATACATTAGTAAAATATTTTTAGAGCTTGTGTGATTGATTTCAAAGTGAATTGGGATGACTACCTCTCATTGAGTTTTCTTACAGCAACAGTAATCACTCTAGCATCCAAATGGCTCTATATGAAACTCATTATGGGAGAAGATGTAGATCTCCTAATGGATGATTTGAAGTGGGTGGATCAAGGTTGATAGGACCAAATTTAGATCACCAAGCTAGTGGAAAGGTGAAGGTTATTCAAGAATGGCTGAAAATGGCAAAGAGTTGTAATAAATAATACACTTATGTTGGTAGAAGGGTGCTAGAGGTTGAGATATATATTATTGGATTTACTTGAAAGTTTTACCCCTAAAGGGTGTTATGTGTTTTTGTAAGAAGGGGAAGCTTATCCCTCGGTATGTTGGTCCTTATAGAATTTCCAAGAAGATTGTCAAAGTAGCTTATGAGTTGGAGCTACAACACGAGTAAGCAACGGTTCATCCAACGTATCATGTCTTCATGTTAAAGAAGTGCATGGGTGATCCTGCATTGATATTTCCAACTGAAGATATTGGAATCAACGATAACTTGCCTAATGAGGATATTCATAGTGCAAATTCTAGATCGCCATGTTTGCAAGTTGAGAAAAAAAGAGGTAGCACCAGTCAAGGTCCTTTGGAGGAACCAATATATTGAAGAAGATACTTGGGAAGAGAAGAGGACATGAAAAAATATATATCCACATCTCTTTGAATTCATTGAAAATTCATACCAATCTACTAATGTTCTTCTTAATACTACATATTTTTAACTGAGCATGTTGTTTGGTTGCATTTACTTGTGGGTGTTTGAACTTGATGTTTCTAGCCTAAGCCTAATAAGAGTAATCTCCTTTGAAGACGAATGTTCCCAAGGGGGAGATATTGTAACATCACGCAACTACAATGAATTATAAAGAATTTTAAAATCTTGAAATAGTTAGTTTTGGAAAGTGTAAGGAAATCTAGATATTTTAATGTAAGTTAAAAGTGAGTTTTTTTGTCAAATTCAAATGATCTTAACTCCTAGATCAGGATGAGTAAGGTGTAGTTCCAGATATGGTTGGAAATCTCTTGGAATGATCTTCCCAATTCCGCCAAGTTTGCGCGATTCTAAAGTTTAAATGAATGTGTTATTCCTTTCGGAAGTTGGATTGTTGGATTATAAAAAGTCTAATAGGGATTTGAGAAGGGCAAATTAGTCTTGTACTTACCTAATTATATTAATTCTCATTTAGGAATTTATTTGGGTAAAGTAAGATTTTGTTCACCCACGCACCAATTATTTCTCAATTCAGTGAAATAATATTTGCTTTATAAAGAAATACTTTGACTTCTTGATTAAATTAGTGTGAATTCTTGTGGGTTGTTTTATTGAAGTTTTTTGAGGTTTTATCCATGTTTTCCGGGTGTAATGTAGGCTTGAATCTATTATATATTAATATTACTAATGATCTTAATTGTTTGGGGAAAGAACAATGGAAATTTACAGGGCTTAGATATGAAAAATGCAAAGAAAAGTCCGGGGTTTTCTAGTCAAAGCTTAAGGCGCCACACCTGCCAGAGCGCCACGAAAGTCCCTCTAACTTTTGTCCTCTGGCGCTTCATGCCAGACAGAGTGCCCCAATTTCTCTTCTAAGTTTGAGGGTCAGCACCCCCGCCTGTCAGAGGCCAAGGACGCCAATTCTCCCCGTTCTCTCCCCATCTTTACTAACTAGTTCTTTAGTGATATATCTATGTTTCCTAGTTGATTTCAACACTCTAAGGTATACTGAAACATCATTAAATCATCAATAAATAAGAGATTATAAACCTTGAATTCATAATCCAATTAAAGAAAAGTTAAGCTCAAAGTCAAAGAAGTGAAGAGTCAAGTCTAAAAGTTATGAAGCAAGTCAAATCAAATTTCTGAAAATTTTTAAAGAGTCTTTAACAATGTTTTGATTTTTGACTTTAGGAGAAATGGTCTGGTGGACCCTTATACTTGTATCGGTTTGTATTCTGAACTCTTCTACTTATACATTAGTCATCTGAACCCTTAAACTCAATTGAAATGAGACTTTTAATCCCTTTCGTCCATGAGTGTAGCTCCTTCTCCTTTATATAATTGACATGCCATGTCCACATCACATATACTAATGCCCATCATAATTATTTCAAAACTATTTTTTACAAATTATTAACCAATATTATTTAATAAAATATAAAATAATAATATTTTAATTTATTATTGACATTTCAAATTCACCCTATTTTCACTATTTCACGACAAAAAGAAAGTCATCGCTGGTGTCGTCACCATTTTTACCATCGAGTTACATATACTTTCTCCCACAAGTAGCAATTTGGAGCCTCGCCATGGTCAATGAAATTTGAAAAGGCCATTAAGGAAGATATTGTAAACTTCTCAGCAATAACCGAAAGTAAATTGGACAAATCCTGGCAATTTCTTCATAATCCAAAACCAACAGCACCATTCTTCGTCTCCTCCACCTTCTTTTCACCATTCCTACAGACCGTTCTTCCAATTTAACTTATCTTGGCTTTATAAGATGATTCAGTACCACCATCGGCATTTCACATTAAACATGATTTGTGCATAAAGATTCATTTTCTTGAAATTTGTGCATGTTAGACTTAAAGCCTTTGAACTCCTTATCAGTACCCAAGAATGACACTTTTTACGATCTTTGTTGTTGTACACACCAACAATTGGAGTATTGTGGATAAACGGATGAACCTACTCGTTACACCTCCATACATGGAGTGACGCAAAACTCTTGCCTCTGCAAATTTTTACCCAAAAAAACTCCAACATTAATGGAGAATCTGAAGATTTCATCAAGAATGTCGCTTGTGCAAATTTCTCCCTCACCCGTCTTCATCTTCGTCACACACCATAACTACTTAAATGTTCTTCTCCAAAGTAACAACAACCTAAGCCAACACACAACAAGATTTGGCCACCGCATAATCAAATCTGGCCAAACTTTTTATAAGAGGTAAGTACTTCTTGTTCTTGTAAACTTCTCTAAGATTTGACTTTTGCTTCTGTGAGATGACAGTCAAAATCTGTGCAATTGACAACCTTACCACCTTGTTTTTTTATAGCTTGTTAGAGCACCATCGGTGACCTTTGCAACACGGAGAAAAGCAATCTCCACCTTCAAATCTAAGCCATAAAGTCTGTCTTTGACTTATTCTTTGACTCATGAACCTTTATTATCACCATGGATGTTGCTCTTTTGAGGTTACTTCTCAGATGTGGATGGAGATTGGAAAGCAATTAAGGTTGGAAGAAAAAATAAATTTTTTAATTAATTAATTTTTTAGAAAAAATATTTCTTTTATATTTTAATACTTTTTTAAATTAAAAAAGTTGTTCACTCGCCTTAAGATGCGTGAAGTCACAAATTTTCGCCAACTCACCCATCTTAAAAATAAGCTTGGTCAATATTCAGAGGAATTTGTTAAATTGTGTTTTCTTGAGTTTAAGGGCTCAAATGACAAAAGTGTAAATAGAAGGATTTAGAACACAAACTGATACAAGTAAATAAGGGTCTACCAAACCATTCACCTTGTTTTTAAGACTCAAGTTTCAAGTTAAGTACAGTGTAAAGAGTTGAGTTCATTATAAAAAAAATGTTATAAGGGAACTAAGTATTCCCCAATAGTTCATCAATGATTTACATTTGAGCAAGAAAGGGAATATCGATTCCAAGAGATCCTTTGAGCTAAGATTTGAGTAATTATCTCAAACCAAAGAAAAAAGTTGTTTTAAAAACATATGAGCAAAGTATAGGACAGTTCTGGCAACGTGGGCAAGATGTTGTTATACCACTTAGGCGGATAGTTGTGGTTGTGGATTAGAGAATCTCCCGCAGAAACTATGTTACTTGATGGTATCAGTATAGTTGAGTTTGTTATTGAATTCTTCAATGACTAAGTTGTTTTCCACAATTTTACTATATATATATATATATTGTGTAATTTGTTTATATTGATTAAGTTGTTCCTGAGTTGAGAATAACAAAGTTAAGTGCTCCCTTCTTATTCTTTTCAAGTTAAGTTGTGTTTAGCATTCCAACACGCATACTTGTACATTCAATGTACTAATATTAGTTGGCTTGTAACGTCTTATGATGCTGACGCAGGTAATTAGGATCAACATTTTGGCGCATCGTTGATCCAGTGAGTAGTTTAGAGTCTTTTGGTGAGCCTCCTTGCATTATAGAGGATCCATTTTATTGTTTTCTAGTTATTTCATAAGGATGTTGTGGGGTTTTTCCCAATGTCCATCTCTATTGTTTTTATAGGCTTCATAGACAGTGAGATTTTAGACCTTTGAGTCTTGTCATTATCATTTATTATTTACTAAGACTTGAGTTGCTATTTAGGCTAAGTTCAATGTTTTATTTTTAAAACATTCTAAGTTATCCTTTACACAGTTGAGTAAGTGCATTTTCATTCTGGTATTAATGCTTTAAGTCTTCTACTGAGTAAGTAAGTCAGGTCAAGGGTTCACTTGACACCTGCAATGGTCTTCCGTTGCTATCCACATCCAGGGTGTAGGCTCGGGGAATGAAAGATGTCAATACTATTATTGAGACATAAAATGCAAATGAGAGGTGGTGTGAAGCCACTCCCATGAGATTTTGTCCTTATATTTAGAGCTTCCATTAATAACTAGGCACACACATGGCTTATTGGCGCAAAATCGTGTTGAACAATTAAATATGAGGATTAAAATGTGATTGGTAGAATCAATCATTTACATAAGAATACTTGGTTCGTAGAAATTTTATATTTCAATAATAATTCTGTAAGTTAAATTTTATCATCTAAGTTTGGTTCATAGTCCGAAACACACCAAACCTATTACATTTTTATAATACCAAATTAAGCAAGTCGAGTTCTTCTATTTCAAAATATTTTAAAATATATGGGCAATTGTTAGATATTTCAAAATAACTTTAAAGCCATTATTGATATCATATCTTATGCCATCTTAAAAGACTTGGATACCAAGGATTACTAAGTGCATCAGCTTTTGCGTTAATCAACTTGGGCACCACCAAGTTGATATATCTTTTTTCCCCAGATAAATATTTTCGTTTGCCTCCAAGTAGATGATGTCCACCGCCCTCCTCTTCTCACTCACTCTCTCTCTATATATATATATTGGTTGGCATTGTGTTATATGAAGACAACTTAAGAAAAAAGAGTAATATTTGGCCAACTATCATATCCTCTCTCGACATGCTTTCTTTAATATTATTTATATTTTGTTGATTCTTGAATCCTCAAATTAATTAGGAAAGGCTTGTTTAATCCTGAGGAACATTCATACTATTGAATAAGTTTCTTAGGAAAGTGCCTAGCACGACTCAAGTTTATGTGTATGTATCACTTAAGAATATTATTGTAGTAATATCTATCCTAATTCATGTATTATTATTTTGATATTTTACTTTCCCCATTTATTATATTTTTCCAACACATTTATGCACACATGAGCACAATAAAACAATATACAACTAAAAACATATTAAAATTTGGTGACTTTGAAAATTTAGCATATGTCACACAAATTAAAACAGAGAGAGAAACATAGATATTCTTAAAAATTATGTTAATATTCCTATAAATTTGTACAATTAACAACTCAAAATACTTTATAGTTATGTAAAAAATTAATGAGCACTCTTAATTTCATTTGTAACATATAAATTGACAAATAAAATAACATATATTAAGCTTGTACTTGGATATGCATTATATGACAAAGATGATTTTAGAACAAGCCCACTATAGTTTAAAGGTAAATGATTTATGTTTCTCCATCAACATTATATCATCTAATTTCACCATCTCTAAATGTACATGATTCACGTTATTTCACTTCTAACACATCACTTCTTATTGAAAAAGATGATATAAAATCCTACATACATTACTAAAATTGTCCATATAATTCAAAAATGGAAAAACTATGAATGTGCTTACTCCAAATCAAATAATGTTTTTAAGAATATAAATAAAAATGTCTTATCATTAAAGCGTAGTAATCTATTAATGGAAAATTAAAAGATACTTTAGTGGAAAAAATATAATTCATTTACCTTTCAATTATGTAAAAAAAAATTATAAAATGAAACTTGAGTGGAAAAAAACTTAACTCATGAACCTTTAAAATTAGAGTCAAAATATATTTAAGGTTTCTAAATCTCTAAGAAAAATACATAATAGGAGATTCATTTATATACTTAACCACGAAATAAAAACAAATATCACTGTCACGCCCGAGCCTATACACTGGGTGTGGCGGCACTCGAAGACCATTGTTGGCCTCGAAAGGACCCTTGTTTTGTCTTACTTACTCAACGGAAGTCTTAAACATAAGAGAGAAAACTCCAAGATATATAATTACTTAGCCAAAAATACAATTTAAGTCGTCAAAAAGTACAATTTAAGTCCTTAAACAATATTTAAAATAAAAATGTAAAGATAATTGAACTACTAACTGTCTATCAAGCCTCTAAAAACAACTAAGATGGATGTTGGGACAAACCCCACAACATCCTAAGTAAATACACTAAAAATAATAAAAGAGTCTTCCGGAATGTAAGGAGGCTCCCCAACTTACTCGGGAGTGCTCAACTAGATCAACTATGTGCTAGTGTCAATCCTCGTTACCTGTGTCGACATTATAATACGAAGCAGGCCAATTGGTACCAGTACATTAAATATACGAGTATGCGAGTTGGAACGATAAACAACATAGGTTTGACAGAGGTTCAGAAAGAAACATATACCTGACTCTTCTCAACTCATGAATATTGAACTAAGTTCATTTCATTATAAAGCAATTTATTGAATACACTATATAAAAACATGTTTTGGTACATAGATACAATCTATGTGTATATAAAAGAATACAACGTAACTCTAAATGTACGTAAAAATACAATAAAATGTTTTAAATCAAAGAACGAAAATTTCTCTGGGCGATTATCTAACCAACAACCATCACTATGAGCCTAAGTGATGGTACAATGTTTTACCTCATATTGACAAGGACCATTCTAAACTTTGACTTGAGTATAGATCCCCAACTCACTAACTAGATTTACTAGTCTATGCTAAAAAGTACCAAGAGATCATCTAAAAAGTATGATCCTTTCTCTGCCCATGATGATTACATGGTTTATGGGGCTTGAGTTATATGAACTCGTGTACCCATATCAATGCTCAATACTACTCCCAAAATATACTTAGCTCATATGTGTTTGAAACAACTTCTTCTATGGTTTTAGATAATTGCTCAAACTTAGCTTAAAAACTCTCTTGGAAATCATAGTCTCATTTTTACTGAAAAACTAGCTCAATGGCTCTTTGGAAATCTCAGTTTTCGTTGTTTAAATGTGAAAACATTTACAAATTTCTTAGGGAATACTTAGTTGGCTTATTAAATTTTGAGAAATAAACTTAACTCATTACTCAACTTCAAAAAATAAGTCTTAAGCAAATTTAAAATGTGTGTGAAAGAGTTATGAAAACTTGGAATGGACTTCTCTACTTTACTCCTGACTTCACTTGACTTTGATCTTTATCGTTTTTTACTTGACTTTTAACTGATCCTTCAATTGAATTATAGATTCAAGGATTTTGATTTGTGTTTGAGACGATTTCATGTTGTTTGGGAATGATTCTAGATAGCTAAACACGAGAATATACGAAAATAAAGATTTGAAGGTGGGGCCGCGATGCAAGGGTAAAATTAAATTTTGATTCTGAAAACATTTTTTTGGGGCAAAACACCTCCTGTCAGCTCAGCAAAGTAGAGAAGAATTTTTCAATTCTGGGAATAGTCGTGCGATTTAAGGCAGAACACCTCGTGTCAGCTCAGCGACGTAGAGCAGAATTTTTCAATTCTGGGAATAGGTCGTGTGATGTGCTCCAATGCTCAAATTTTGCATGTCGAAATTACTTGTTTGTTTTTCTTCCCCAATCCACCAAATCTCAGTTCTTTTTCTTAAATCATTTTAGATACAAATACCCAGAAAATTTACCTAGGAATCTAACTCGAGACGACTCTAAACAATGACGTAATGAACTCAGAAACTGACTCAGGCAAATTCAAGAACAATATATGAATTAAAGAATAGGCATTACAATCATCAATATTCAAACACCTTTAGGATCAATCAAAACGGAAATAAATATGTTTGGCACATGGGAGAATGATTCAAACTTTAGGAGAGTCTCACATACCTAATCGAAGTAAATCCTCGGCAAAACCACGACCACACTAGAAGTATTTTGGCGAACCTTATCATTTTCTTCTTCTTCTTCTCTTCTCCTTTCTTCTTAGCCTTAACATGAAATTTCAAGATTGCAAAAAATAAAATAAAATCGGATTTGACCCATATTAAGCTCCTTAAAACATATCAAAATAATAGGGCATGGAAAAGACTAAAATACCCTTTTAAATCCCATATTTAGATATTTCCATAATCCAAACGGCCAACTTTGGAAAGGAATAACTCACTCATACAAACTCAGAATGGCTCCAATGTGGCGGCGGCATCCCAAGAGATTTTCAAACTATATCCAGAACTACACCTAACTCATCCTGAGCTAGGAGTTATGGTCATTTAAGGTTTACCAAAAACTCATTTTTAATTTACTTAAAAATTACTAGATTACCTTACACTTCCAAAAAGTAACTATTTTTTATGATTTTAAACTCTTCTCCACTTCTTCCTAGTTGAGAAATGTTACAATCATCACTTATAAAGTGCGCAAGTTTCTTCACAAAGTTTATCAAACCTATTCTGTTAAGCCATCTTCATTAACCAAACACTTTTTTACTGACACAAATTAATTTTATGCACTAAGAAAAGACTCAACATAAGGTAATAATATCTAAAGAAAAATGCTTTGTTGCTTTAAAAAAGATATGGGCAGGTGTTGTAAAGAAAGAACAGAATCTTTCTAATATAAGGTGAGCACGTGTTGCTATTGTTAATTATCCCCCAGGTTCCATACCATGTGTCTATGATTCCTCCAACAACTTTGACACAATAAAATAGTTCCTCAATTATGTGAAGTCTTCTATAGTCAAAGTGGGTCATTGATTTGATTGTCTTTATGAAAGGATTTATTTATTTCTTTTTATATTATTTAGTATTAGCTAAGAGAAATTATCACCTAGTTTATGAGTGATCATTTATCTTAACTAATACTAAACAATATAAAAACAAATATAATAAATCCTTCTCTAAAGGCAATAAAATAAATGACCCCATTTGACTAAAGAAGCTTTCACATTATTGAAGAACTTATATATTGTATGAAGGCAATCATAAATATATTGTATGACACCCTGCGATTAAGCCTAAATTGCAACATGTGATCCTATTCTAATAGAAAGTTCGTATACTTCCTTTACAACACTTGTCCATAGCTTTTTTAAAGCGACAAAGTGTTTTGCTTTAGATATTATCACCTTCTGTTGAGTCTTCTATATGTACATGAACTGAATTTGTGCTTTACAAAAGTTTTTGGTGAATTGATATGGCTTGACATAATAAGTTTGAGAAACTTTGTCAAGAAATTGGTGCATTATAAAGGTGAAGATATCTGTTTTTATTTCATGGTTATATTAGACTATATTTGAATTTCTTATAATGTTTTTTCTCTTTAAGAATTACAATCTATAAAATTTGTTTTGAATCAAATTTTAAAAATACACGAGCTACGCTTTTTAACATCATCTTCCGATTTTAATTTTTTTTTTAGTTTAAAGGTACACGAGTTACGTTTTTTCCATTAATGTAGCATCTAATTTTATTTTAATATACTACTCTACTACTTCCAATATAGGATATTCGGAAAATTTTATTTAATTTTAAGTAGGCATAATCGTAATTTTTTCATTTTTAAATTTTATGGATATTTTTAGTAATATTTGTAGGATTTAACGTCCTCTAATTATATATGATGTTATGTACTACATTGGAAAAATGTATACATTTAGAACAAGAAAACAATTAGTTTATATATGTAGGATAAAAAACGTAAATCAATTACCTTTAAATGGTGTACATTGGTTTTGAGAAGCAAATGTTAGCATTTTCAAATTCCACCCACTAACCCAAAGAGCTACTTTTTTAAGTTATGAGTACCAAAATTAGTTTCCCACTACAACATAGTTTCATATATTGCAACATTTAACTTTCAGACCCCCCCACCCCACCCCCTGATTTTTTTAATTTGACGGACTCTATCCCATGCTATTAATGTTACTTTGCTTTACTCTGTTGGGCTACTCCAAAAGAAATCTCTACATATTCCATCCACCTCCTTAACAACACTTTGAGGAAGGAAAAAAAAATAAAACCCAATATTTGTACACTAAAAAAAACATATATGTTATTTCAGAATCACGAGTTATATAAATAAAATTACTTAACAATTAAAAATATATTAAAATTAAGTGACTTTCGAAATTTAGCATATGTCACACAAATTAAGACAGAGAGAGTAACATATAAGTTCTTTAAAATTATGTCAATAGTCCTATAAATTAGTATTATTAACAACTCAATATATTTTAAAGCTATGTAGAAATTTAATGAACTCTCTTATTTCATTTGTAACATATAAACCGAAACAAATAAAATAACGTAAATTGAGTTTCTACCTGCATATGCATATTAAAACAATAGTTGATTTCTAAACAAGCCCGTTCTATTTTAAAGGTAAATGATTTATGTTTTTATTCCATCAAAGCTATATCATCTATTTTTACACTATCTCTAAATGTACATGATTTAAAGTTTTTCAAGCACACCACTTCTTATTGAAGCAGAGGACATAAAATCCTACAAATATTACTAAAATTGTCCATATAATCCAAAAAAGGAAAAATTATGCATGTACCTACTCCAAATAAATACAGTTATTAAGAATAAAATTAAAAATGTCTTTTTTTAAAAGCGCAATAATATATTAAAGGAAAATTAGAAAATACTTTAATGGAAAAAAATATAACTCATGTACCTTTCAAAGAGGATTTTTTTTTTTTAAAAAAATGTAACTTATGTATGAAAAAATGTAACTCATGTACCTTTGAAATCAAGTCAAAATATATTTAAAGGATTGTAAATCTTTAAGAAAAATACATCATACGAAATTCATTATATGCTTAACATTACCGCGGAAATAAAATTAATATCATCACATATAAAGTGAGCAAATTTCTTCTCAAAGTTTCTCAAACCTATTCTGCCAAGCCATCTTCATTCACCAAACCAATTTTTAATGACAAAAATTAATATCTTGCACCAAGAAAAGATTCAACAAAAGATGATAATATCTAAAGAAAAATGCTTTGTATCTTTAAAAAAGATATGAGCAAGTGTTGTCGATGAAGCACACAAACTTTCCATTAAAACTGGAGCAAATGTTGCTATTGTGGTATATTCCCCGAGTACCACCCTATTTATTTATGATTCCTCCAACATCTTTGACACAATAAATAAGTTCCTCAATCATGTGAAGGGTTTTGTAGTCAAAGGGGGTCATTGATTTGATTGCCTTTAGGAAATTATTTATCTATTTCTTTTTATCTTATTTTGTATTCGTTATGAGAAATTATCACCTATTTTATGAGTTATCTTTTGTCGTAACTAATAACAAATAAGATAAAACAAATAGAAAAATCCTTATTTAAAGGCAATCAAATCAATGACCCAATTTGACCGCAGAAGCCTTTTCATCATTGAGGAACTTATTCATGGTGTCAAAGCTGTTGGAGGAGTTATGAAGATATTGTATGCCACACTTTGATTAAGCAACAATAGAAACATGTGATCCTATTCTAATAGAAAGTTTGTGCGCTTCCTTGGCAACAGTTTCCCATAGCTTTTTAAAAGCTACAAAGTGTTTTGTTTTAGATACAATCACCTTTTCTTAAGTCTTCTGTCGGTACATAATCTGCATTTGTGCTATTACAAAAGTGTTTGGTGAATGCATATGACTTTAAATAATAAGTTAGAGAAGCTTTGTCAAGATATTTGCGCACTATATAAGTGATGATATTTATTTTTATTTCGTGGTTAAGTTAAGTCTATATATGAATTTCTTGTTATGTTTTTTCTTTGAGGTTTGCAATCTATAAAATATATTTTGAATCCAATTTTAAAAATACATTAGTTATGCTTTTCCCATTCATCTTCCAATTTTTATTTTTTTTTATAGTTTAAAGGTACACGAGTTACATTTTTTCCATTAAAATAGCTTTTAAAAATTTTCTTTTAATATAATACTCTGCTTTGAATATAGGATATTCTTAATTATATTCTTAAAACTTAATTTGATTTTGAGTAGGAACGGTCGTATTTTTTCCTTTTTTTTAATTATATGGATAATTTTAGTAATATTTGTAGGATTTAACGACCACTAATAAATATGAACTGATGTACTACAATGGAAAATGTATGCATTTAGAAGAAGAGAAAAATTAATTATATATCTAGGATAAAAAAACCTCATAAATCGTTTACCTTTAAATGGTGTTCGTTGGTTTTGATGGGCAAATGTTAGCAATTTCAAATTCAAACGAGGTCCAAAGCAAGAAATAATTTTACTTCTTATTTTATCGTGTATACTAGCATATGTATCAGACGCCTTGGACCACCAAAAATATGTTTCTCAAAAAACATAATGAGTGTGATCACACTGTTTATTTGTCCAAATTTTTTTGTGGATAACCGTGACGACATTATTAATGATGTGACTTAGTTCGAAATGGAAAACGTGTCTATTTCAAGTCCAAATGAGGCCCAGAATGGGATATACTAAATTTCTCATTTTACCTTTGCTTAAGTCCATGGATTTTGGGTTATAAGATCTTGACTTGGTTTCGGAAAAATTGTAGATTTTCGTCCGTGACGACCATGTTAATGGTGTGGGTTGGTCCATATGGGATAACTTATATATTTTCAGGTTCAAACAAAGCTTAAAACGAAAAATACCAAAATTCTATATTTTGGCAATAAACTATGAACATCAACTAAACTATTTATATTTAGGGTCTGACTCATCGAATATCCTAAATTAAATTTCAAAGTGTATCTATGTTGTTGATACCATTTTTTCGTACCTAGTTTAGTTCATTTAGGGTCTGTCAGTACGAGCTACTATCATTTGGTTTTGTATTTACACAAAAAATATTCATCGTTAATTTAGTTAGGTTTCATCTACGCACTTAACTCTAAGAGCTTCTTTCTAAGTAATGAGTACCCAAATAAGTTTCCCCACTACAACATAGTTTCATATTGTGCAACTTTTTACGTTCAACCCCCTCCCCCATTTTTTTAGTTTGACGGACTCTATCCCATGCGACCAATGTTACTTTACTTTTCTCTTTTCGGATACTCCAAAATAAATCTATACACTTTCTATTAACCTCCTTAACCACAATTTGAAGAACGATAAATACATAAACCAAATATTTGTGCACTAAGAATAGCATATATGTTATTTCTAAATCATGAGTTATATAAATAAAAATAATTAAAAATTAAAAACATATTAAAATTAATTGACTTTCGAAATTTAGCGTATGTCACACAAATTAAGGCACAGAGAGTAACATATAAATTCAATAAGATTATGTCAATAGTCCTATAAATTAGTATAATTAACAACTCAAAATATTTTAAATCTATGTAGGATTTAAATGAACTCTCTTGGTTTCATTTGTAACATATAAATCGAAACAAATAAAATAGAGTATATTGACTTTCTACTTGCATATGAATAATATGACAATAGTTGATTTCTGAACAAACCCACTATATTTTAAAGGTAAATGATTTACGTTTTTTCGATCCAAGTTGTATCATCTATTTTTACACTATTTTTGAATCTACATGATTTCGGTTTTGCAATTCCTGCACATCACTTCTTATTTGTAACGACCTTTTAGTCGTTTTGAGAAACAGATTTTATTTCTGAAAAACTGGCTGAAACGACGGACCCCACAACGGACCGTCATGGGCACGACGGACCGTCGCAGGGTCTCGTTTCAAAACACTTAGAAATTCTGAAATTGGGTACTGAAAATCGACTCTGAACCGTGGCGGAGTGGCGGGACGGACCGTCGCGAGGCTCGACGGCCCGTCACACGAGCCATTCATTTAAAATCGAAGTTTACGTAGCATGTGACGGACAGCGGATCGGACCGTCGCGCAGTACGACGACTGTCATCACTGCGTAATCCCGATGAGTCGGATTTCTGGTTAAGTTTTAAAGGGGTGTTTTGGACTATTCCTGCTATAATTATATATTTCGTGGGTTTATATTAATAACTCAAATTCTTGGGGGTTAAAAGAGGTAACCTCAAGTTAATTGGTGGGTTATAATTACCATCTTTTATTCTTAATTATATACTAATTAGGGTAAAAGAAAGAGGGTTTGAATAAAGAAAATTTTAAGAACAAGAGAAAGGGAGAGAAAGTCGAACGAGAAAGAAGAGAACAAAGCTTGGGAATTTCTTGCTCGATCACTAGTCTCCGGTGGAGGTAGGTTATGGTTTTTCTTACGATATTCGTAGTAAACTCTTAATAGTGAATGATATGTATTGATAGTATTGTAAACCCCTCTATATGATTAATTGTATGCTTGAATGAATATGATTATGTAATTGTGAATAAACAAGCATGATGAAGCTATTGAATCCCAAATCTTGATAAAAACCTAATCTCTTGTTAATGGCGAGGCCTTGGTGTAAAAGAAGGCGTGATGAACTAAAGTAATGAGATTGATGATGCCTTGGTGAGAAAGAAGGCTTGATGAATTTATAGAAAGAGATTAGGGGATCGGAGTGTCACGTTCCGACACATAGAATTAAGGGATCGGGTGTCACGAACCGACACATAGAATTAAGGTATCGGGTGTCACGAACCGACACGTAGATTTAGGGGATCGGGTGTCACGAATCGACACGTAGATTTAGGGGATCTGGTGTCACGAACCGACACGTAGATTTAGGGGATCGGGTGTCACGAACCGACACGTAGATTTAGGGGATCGGGTGTCATGAACCGACACGTAGATTTAGGGGATCAGGTGTCACGAACTGACACGTAGATTTAGGGGATCGGAGTGTCACGTACCGACACAAGAGGATTGATGAATATGAGGGAGCGGAGTGTCACGTACCGACACAAGAGAAATAAAGATAATGAATCTTGAAAGATGTTAATATACTCAATCTAATAAATCTAATTCCCAAATGAGTATGATATTGAGGCTTGAGTCCTCATGTGTGAACTTGACGGTAATTGTTAATGATATAGTACTTGTTGTTGCTACATGTTGAGTATCATAGTTGAGTTTATGATATTACTTGGTATATACTGTTTTCTATTTTGAGTTGGCCGATGAGATCTACTCAGTACCCGTGTTTTGTACTGACCCCTACTTTTATGTTTTCTTCTTGCTTATTTGTGGAGTGCAGCAAACGTGTCGTCGTCTTCGACTCAACAGTAATTCAAGCCACTCTTACTACATCGGAAATTCAGGGTGAGCTAATGCTTCTAGCTTGGACTGGATCTTCTTCTTCAAGTCTTGATTCCTTGAACTTCCGGCATGGACTAGCTTCTTATGTATTTTTAGCTTCTTAGACATTTTTAGTTTAGTCATTTGGTCATAGATGTTCTTGTTGTGATGACTTCCAGATTTTGGGGATAATGATAAGTTTTTGAGTTATAGAAGTTGATTATTGATTTTACTTATGAGTTTATGTCTTCCGCATTACTTTCTGTTGATATTATATTGAAATGTTAAGGTATAGATTGGTTGGTTCGCTCACATAGGAGGATAAATGTGGGTGCCAGTCGCGGCCCGGTTTTGGGTCGTGACAAACTTGGTATCAAAGCATTAGGTTCGTTGGTCTCATCACACAAGAACAGGTCTAGTAGAGTCTTAAGGAACGGTAGGGGGACGCCTTTACTTTTCCTTGGGAGGCTATAAGACTTTAGGAAAATTCCATTCTTTCATTCTTTCTTTCGTGCTACTACTTGAATCCAATTGGTATCTAGGTGATAGAAATTGGTATCTGACCATCTTCACTCTATTTCGCAGATGGTTAGAACTAGAGCAACGACTGCGCCAACACCAACATCGGCAAGACACGAAACGTCTGAGCCAGCCACTGGGGCTGTGGCTCGAGGGAGAGTAGTAGCAAGAGGCTGTGGTAGAGGTCGTGGGAGGACGTCCTCTAGAGGAAGAGGATGAGCACCTAATCCATATGATGCTAGGGCGGTGACTCCTCCACCGACTGAGGAAGTAGTAAGAGAGGGTGAGGAAGGGGAGAATGAACAAGTACAGAATGAGGGATTGCCTCCCCAACCTACCCCAGAGATGATCAATCAGGTTCTTGCTTATCTTAGCGGGTTATCTGATCATGGTCAGGCACCTCCAGTGTTTTCTGCACCAGCACCTCAGGATCCGGAGGTACAACATGCGGCTACTATGGCTCCCCGCATGGATGTTCCATTGGAAATAGGCACATTTCCTCGTCTGACTACAGGGCCTATAATGACAAGTGATCAGCATGAACTTTTCAGTAAGTTCTTGAAATTGAAACCTCCAGTCTTCAAGGGTGCTGAATCTGAGGATGCTTACGATTTTCTTGTTGACTGTCATGAGCTACTACACAAGATGGGTATAGTAGAACGGTTTGGTGTTGAGTTCGTGAGTTATCAGTTTCAAGGGAACGCCAAAATGTGGTGGCGGTCACATGTTGAGTGTCAACCAACAGAGGCACCACCTATGACGTGGGCCTCATTCTCTAGCTTGTTTATGGAGAAGTATATCCCCCGGACTTTGAGGGATAGGAAAAGGGATGAGTTCCTGAGCCTAGAGCAAGGTAGGATGTCGGTCAATGCATATGAGGCTAAGTTTTGTGCATTATCCAGGTATGCCACTCAACTTTGTTTCAGTCCACAGGAGCGGATTCGCCGGTTTGTGAAGGGGTTGAGATCAGAGTTGCAGATTTCGGCCTTACAGGTAGCGGCTACGGCAAAATCCTTCCAAGAAGTGGTAGACTTCGTGATAGAGGTGGAAGGAGTGAAGCCCGATGACTTCACCTAGACATCGACATCAAAAAGTTTTCGAAAGGGAGGTGAGTTTAATGGTTCTTACTCTCGAGGCCAGGGTTCCAGAGGTTACTCAGTTCGACCCATTCAGTCTTCACTACAGACTGTAGTTGGGGGTCCACCTCAGACCGGTCAACACTTCTCTGAGAGACCTATGCTTGACTCTAGAGAGTGTTATGGATGTGGGGAGACTGGACATATTAGGAGGAATTGTCCCAAACAAAGTTATAGACCCCCAATAGCTAGAGGTAGAGGTGGTCATGGTAGAGGTCGTTATTCTGGAGGACGTGGTGGTCGAGGTAATGGTGGTCACCAAAACGGCAGAGGTGATGGGCAAACTGGAGCCACTACATCACAACATGGTAGGGGCAACGAACAGACGAACGATAGGGCCCATTGTTACGCTTTCCCTGGGCGGTCTGAAGCGGAGGCATCTGATGCTGTCATCACAGGTAATCTTTTGGTTTGTGATTGCATGGATTCTGTATTGTTTGATCCTGGATCCACATTTTCTTATGTATCTTCCTCATTTGCTAATGGTCTTAATTTACATTGTGAATTGCTTGACATACCTATTCGTGTTTCTACTCCGGTGGGTGAGTCTGTGATAGTTGAAAGGGTGTATAGGTCTTGTCTTGTAACTTTTGTGGGGAGCAATACTTATGTAGACTTGGTTATCTTAGAGATGGTTGACTTTGATGTAATTCTGGGTATGACTTGGCTTTCTCCGAATTTTGCGATCTTGGATTGTAATGCTAAGACTGTGACGTTAGCCAAGCCTGGGACAGATCCGTTAGTGTGGGAGGGTGACTACACTTCCAATCCGGTTCGTATCATCTCCTTTCTTCGTGCTAAGAAAATGGTTAGTAAGGGTAGTTTAGCGTTTTTGGCACATCTCAGGGATGATACTACCCAAGTACCTCCAATTGAGTCGGTCTCGATAGTTCGTGAGTTTGTGGATGTGTTCCCTGCATATCTCCCTGGTATGCCACCGGATAGGGATATTGACTTCTGCATCGATCTTGAACCGGGCACTCGCCCCATTTCTATACCCCCTTATAGAATGGCTCCCGCAGAGTTAAGAGAGTTAAAGGCCCAACTTCAAGAGTTGTTGAGCAAAGGCTTCATTAGACCAAGTGCATCTCCTTGGGGTGCTCCGGTTTTGTTTGTGAAGAAGAAGGATGGGAGTTTTCGGATGTGCATAGACTACAGAAAACTTAATAAGGTAACTATTAAGAACAAGTATCCTCTTCCTCGCATTGATGACTTGTTCGATCAGTTACAAGGTGCTTGTGTCTTCTCTAAGATTGACTTGAGATCCGGTTATCATCAATTGAAAATACGGGCAGCAGATGTGCCAAAGACTGCTTTTCGAACGAGGTATGGGCATTACGAATTTGTGGTGATGTCTTTTGGTCTTACGAATGCCCCTGCTGCGTTCATGAGCTTGATGAACGGGATTTTTAAGCCATATTTGGACCTCTTCGTGATCGTATTTATTGATGATATATTGGTATACTCAAAGAGCAAGAAGGAACATGAAGAACATTTGAAGATTGTATTGGAAATGTTGAGGGAGAAAAAGCTTTATGCCAAGTTCTCTAATTGTTAGTTTTGGCTAGATGCAGTGTCCTTCTTGGGGCATGTAGTTTCTAAGGATGGAGTGATGGTGGATCCTTCTAAGATTGAGACAGTGAAGAATTGGGTATGACCCACTAATGTGTCAGAAATAAGGAGCTTTGTTGGGTTAGCTAGCTACTACCGCCGATTTGTCAAGGGATTCTCTTCTATTGCTTCCTAATTGACGAACTTGACTAAGCAGAATGTTCCATTTGTATGGTCGGACGAATGTGAGGAAAGCTTTCAGAAACTCAAGACTTTGTTGACTACCGCACCTATCCTTACCTTGCCAGTAGAGGGTAAGAACTTCTTCATTTATTGTGATGCATCCTATTCTGGTTTGGGTGCAGTACTAATACAAGAGAAGAATATGATTGCTTATGCTTCGAGGCAATTAAAAGTGCATGAACGTAAGTATCCAACTCATGATTTGGAATTGGCTGCGGTAGTGTTTGCATTAAAGCAATGGAGACACTATTTATATGGGGTTAAGTGTGAGGTCTACACGGATCATCGTAGTCTTCAGTATGTCTTTACTCAGAAAGATTTGAACTTGAGACAGAGGAGATGGATGGAACTACTGAAGGACTACGACATCACTATTTTGTATCATCCGGGAAAAGCGAATGTTGTGGCAGATGCTTTAAGTAGAAAGGCGGGAAGCATGGGAAGTCTAGCTCACTTGCAAGTTTCTAGACGTCCATTGGCTAGAGAGGTTTAGACTCTGGCTAACGACTTGATGAGGTTAGAAGTAAATGAGAAGGGAGGATTGTTGGCTAGTATGGAGTCAAGATCTTCTTTTCTTGACAAGATTAAGGGAAAACAGTTTAATGATGAAAAATTGATCCAGATCCGAGATAAAGTGTTGAAAGGAGAGGCTAAGGAAGCACAAATCGATGAGGAAGGTGTTTTGAGAATCAAGGGAAGGGTATGTGTACCCTGAGTTGATGATTTGATCAACACTATTCTGACAGAGGCTCGTTGTTCAAAGTATTCGATACATCCGGGTGCAACCAAGATGTACCGTGACCTAAAGCAACAATTTTGGTGGAGTAGAATGAAGCGTGATATTGTTGATTTTATTGCCAAATGTCCAAACTGTCAACAAGTAAAGTATGAACACCAGAGGCCCGGAGGAACACTTCAGAGAATGCCCATTCCTGAATGGAAGTGGGAGAGAATTGCAATGGACTTTGTGGTTGGTCTTCCCAAGACATTGGGAAAGTTTGATTCTATTTGGGTAATTGTTGATAAGTTAACTAAGTCTGCTCACTTCATTCCGGTCAAGGTGACTTACAATGTAGAGAAGTTAGCCAAACTTTACATCTCGGAAGTGGTGCGATTGCATGGGGTTCCACTATCCATCATATCAGATAAGTGCACCTTGATTTACTTCTATGTTTTGGAAAACATTGCATGCGGAATTGGGTACTAGGTTGGACCTTAGTATTGCGTTCCATCCTCAGACCGATGGCCAGTTTGAGAGAACGATTCAAGTGTTGGAAGATATGCTTCGTGCATGTGTGATAGAGTTTGGTGGCCATTGGGATAGCTTCTTACCCTTAGCCGAGTTTTCATACAATAATAGCTATCACTCAAGCATTGATATGGCTCCATTTGAAGCATTGTATGGTAGGAGATGTAGGTCTCCCATTGGTTGGTTTGATGCATTTGAGGTTAGGCCTTGGGGTACTGACCTTTTGAGGGATTCGATAGAGAAAGTGAAGTCTATTCAAGAAAAACTTCTAGCGGCGCAAAGTAGACAAAAAGAATATGCAGATCGAAAGGTTAGAGACTTAGAGTTCATGGAGGGTGAACAAGTCTTGTTGAAAGTTTCACCAATGAAAGGGGTGATGCGGTTTGGTAAAAGAGGTAAACTAAGCCCAAGGTATATTGGTCCCTTCGAAGTACTTAAGCGAGTAGGGGAGGTGGCTTATGAGTTAGCCTTGCCTCCAGGGCTGTCCGGAGTGCATCCGGTATTCCATGTGTCTATGTTGAAAAGATACCATGGGGATGGAAACTACATTATCCGTTGGGATTCAGTTTTGCTTGATGAGAACTTGTCTTTTGAGGAGGAGCCTGTTACTATTTTAGATAGAGAAGTTCGCAAGTTGAGGTCAAGAGAGATTGCATCCATCAAGGTGCAATGGAAGAATCGACCGGTTGAAGAAGCCACTTGGGAGAAGGAGGCAGATATGCAAGAAAGATACCCACATCTGTTTAAAGATTCAGGTACTCCTTCTCGCCCTTGTTTTTCTTCTTGTGATCGTTCGGGGACGAACGATGGGTAAATTGGTATCTATTGTAACGACCTGTATAGTCGTTTTGAGCAACAGATTTTATTTCTGAAAAACTGGCTGAAACGACGGACCCCACGACGGACCGTCGTGGGCACGACAGACCGTCGCAGGGTCTCGTTTCAAAACACTTAGAAATTCTGAAATTGGGTACTGAAAATCGACTCTCTGAACTTCGTGACGGAGTGGCAGGACGGACCGTCACAGGCTCGACGGCCCGTCACAGGCCATTCACTTAAAATCGAGTTTCTGTAGCATGTGACGGACGGCGGGACGGACCGTCGCGAGTACGACGGCCGTCATCAAGCGTAATCCCAGTCGGAGTCGGATTTCTGGTTAAGTTTTAAAGGGGTGTTTTGCACTATTCCTGCTGTAATTATATATTTCGTGGGTTTATATTAATAACTCAAATTCTTAGGGGTTAAAAGAGGTAACCTCAAGTTAATTGGTGGGTTATTATTACCATCTTTTATTCTTAATTATATACTAAATAGGGTAAAAGAAAGAGGTTTGAATAAAGAAAATAGAAATAACAAGAGTGTAACGATTCAAAAAAAAAAGAGAATTATATAAATAAGAATAAATAGGTATTTAAGGGCATAATTGTCCTTTCACGTTTTAAATGAATAAATAAATAAATAAACAAAACAGATTTGTATTTATTTATTTTAAATGTTATTTGACTAATTCTTGAATTAGTCTCCTAATCCAATTAGTCCTCTCTCTCTCACGCTTCTTAACTCCCTCTCTCACGTTCTCCATCTTCCTCACATTATTTCTGCCAAAATATCAACAATTTTGATGCTTGAAGAACTCACAAAAATTTTTAAGCAAAAGAAAAAGTAATCAAAACGTCAAGGCTAAGAGAGGTTTGTTGAGTGAGGTGTACGTTGAAGTGAATTGGGAGTAGTTTGGAGGAGTTTTCCGGGCAGCAACATTTAAAGTTTGAACATCGATTAAGGTATGGGTTTTCTTCTCTCTTGAATCCTTTCCCAAGAGGTCCCTTACGATTCAAACTATTCATCTCGAAACTAAGGTTTTTCCCGTTGCATGTCCCTGTCACTAGCTCCCGATGATCTTAGGTTGGGTATTCTTGTTGATAGAACTTAGGGATACTTGTTCGTGGTGATAATCTCGTTTCGAGTATGTGTTCATGATGATGTGATTATATTTTATGTCTTTCGGAAAATATGAATGTATATATGTATGTATTTGTGCAAGATTTTGATCATGACTTTGAGTCTTTCTTTAGCATGTTAATAGATTTGCGATTACTCGTGTTTTATGTGCAATTAGAGGTTCTTAAAATCGTAATATTCACATGGTTGAAAGGCTATAAATTCTAGTCACAACAAATGATCAAATCATCCCCCTAAACTTGTCTTAAGAACATTAAAGAATGTATAAGAAATAAATGCTAAATTAACGCGTAAAAATGATGTGCAAAATTATGGAGTAATGTCCCAGAACCTGGAAATAAGTTTTAGAAGAATTCTGGAAAATTTGAGCAAAAAACGAATTAAAAAAAATAGGTGAGGTCTTCAGGGATCGAACCCGAGACCTCACCAACACCTGCCTTAATAAAATAAATAAAAAGGAGTGCTGCAGGCGGGGCTCGAACTGGGGACAGGGGACCGGCGAAATTCGCCAAGAAAAGAAATAAAAAGGGGGCTGGGGGGGATCGAACTCGCGACCCCCAGCCACGCGCGAAAAGAAAAAAAAAGATTAAAGAGGAAATGCTGGGGGCGGGGATCGAACCCGCGACCCCCAGCTATGCGCGGAACGAAATAAAAGGGAGAAAAGGAACGCGAGGCGTGGGAATCGATCCCACGACCTCAGCGCTGAAGGGAGAGGCGCAAATAATAGCGTGAGGCTGTGGGGAATCGATCCCACAACCTCACTGCCACTTCCCTATTTAAAAAAAAATAGAGGGGCTGTGGGGGTTCGAACCCACCACCTCACAGCCTCCTCTTCAGCGAAAATGAGAGGAAAAATAAGGGGGCTGTGGGGGTTCGAACCCACAACCTCCCCAATGAGACGAATTTAATGAATAAATTTTAAAAAAAAAAAGGGATTGGAATGGAATTCTAATTAAAATAGAAAATTAATTCTTTCATGTATTGATGGAGATTTAATTTAGAATTCTAATTAAAATAGAAAATTTATTATTTTATGAAATGTTGAGATTTAATCTAGAGTTATAATGTTAAACCTCCGTATTGATACATAAGTCATACGTGAGTAAAATATTCAAGAATAATGTAATCTACTTTGATCAAAAATCAAGATCTTGGTATATATAAAAGATACATAAGTCTTGTAATACATAATCTTAGGAAAATAAGAATCACTTAACGAACTATAATGAAGCCCCATGGCTTGTATGTATAGACACATAAGTTTAACATACGTTCAAAAATAAGTGAACCTAAGATGTACGTAATGAAATGAAGAATGTGGTGACAATCATGATGTGAGGCTAATGTATATGAAGAGAGCAATCTCAAATGAGCCTAAGTAAATGTTACCAATACGTACTCACCAATGAGAGTGTAAGATAATGAAGAGACCAGTCTCTATAAATACTCTAATGAAAAATATTGAGTTTAAAACACTTAATACAAATGATGAGATGAGGAATCATCTATTGAGCTATGATGTCCTTATACTAGAAGCCAACTTCCATGATGTATGAGTTGAACGTAATGGAACTTTATACCGAGCACCGATAGGCTAGCTATGAGCGGTGATGCCTTCTTTCGGGAAGGGCGGAGGTTCACGTAACTCTCATGAGATGAGACTGTCCGGCTTGCCGGGTATGGGTCTCCATACATCTCCTAGTCTTTGAACCTATATTGCCACTATAGGGATCTGGCGGGGTTAAATTCCCATATACGCTAGCATGTTATTGAATCGCTTTGGCCGGTGATTCCACCTCTTTTCGGTGTGGGGAAGACACTGGATTTCATGATGCTCACATGATCTATGTAGGTTAAAGTTAAAGTTCCCAATGAATGAATGAGGCCAGCCTCAAATGAATCATATAAAGAAATGAATGATACCGAAGGTGTTGGGATAGGATAATCAAGAGGTGAGCTAGTTTCAGGTAATGACATTAGGTCATTCCTGATCATTGCACAGCAAACTCGATGAAAGTCTTAAACTACATCCTAGGTATAGCTGGTGTTTGCACTGGCCTATGAATGAATTGAAATGAAATACGAATGAATGAATGAAGCAGACTCTGTGTTTGCTAAAGAAGGCTCCCTAGTTGAGGTCCCATATGTTGAGCCCTCATTTTGGAAAGTCTTAAGGTTAAGTCTATGATAATAAGGTCTCATGGTATATGAATGAATAATATGAAAGAAACTATGTGTTATATGTTATGTGATATGTGAAGATGTTATGTCTTGTGTGCAATACGATGATTATAATGATGCATGTCACTCTCATGGCATAACTTTCCTAATCTCATTTTAGCAAGTCCACTGACTTGACTTCCAAACGTCATGTTGTTAGGAAAGAGCTCTTCTTCCTCATGCATGTCCCTGGTGTGTGATTGCATATACCCATACTTAGTACAAGTGTGTACTAATTCCATACGAACATCTACTTTTAGGTGCAGGCACAGGTGGACGCTAGAGCTACAGGATCGTTGTTGCAGCTATCCGGACGTCAACATTCATCCGGAGTTTTGTAGGTCCTCATGCTTTCGAGGATGCTACTGTTTTACATTCTAGCGTAGTTTTAGAGTTGAGCTAGTGGAGCATGTTCCACTAGCGTTTCTTTCCTGTGTTGGTTCAGACTTTGTATTGGTGCTATTTTGGCCGATATACAATTAATACTTAATGAATTATTTCTTTCAGTTGCTTATCTCTTAAATGTTAGATGGTTGATGATGAACGATTGTTTAGCAAGTATGATTAAAGAATCAAAAATTTCAAATTTTCCGCTAAAATTAATCTATGTAAAGTAAGAATGACGTAAGTAGGCTTGTCTGCGACCTCTGAGAGGTCAACGACGCCGGTCTCGTCTGGGGTCTAGATTCCGGTCGTGACAAAGTTGGTATCAGAGCGCTAGGTTAAATTCCTAGAACAATGAGTTCACATCAACCACATTAAGTAGTTTCTAAGTCATGGTAGTGAAGTGCACCACTATCCTGGATTAGAGACTGCATGATGCGTAGGAAAGACTTCCCTTCTTCTGATCTTATTGTGCTTTTCCTAATGTTTGAATTCTTGGTGTTACGAACGTGTCTAACATCAACCTTGCTGTTTTCATAGAATGAACTCTTGGGGAACTAAAGTGTCGAGGCGGAGCAGCGGCCTAGGGGTAATCGTAATCCACCCAGGCTCCAGCTGAAGGAGTGGCCATGCCAGTTAACCCAGCTGCGTTGACTGATGCGGAGGTGAGGGCATCTCTAGCCCAGATGGCACAGGCCATCACGATGCAGGCCCAAGCTATGACTGCCCAAGTCAACCGGCAGGATGTTCTGAGGGAAAACCCACCGGTTCGCAGCATAGCTGACAGACTGCGAGACTTCACGAGGATGAATCCTCCAATTTTCACAGGGGCTAAGACTTCAGAAGACCCCCAGGAATTTATAGACGAGTTGCATAAGATACTGGTGGCCATGGGGGCCACTGATATTGAGAAGGCTGAGTTGGCTTCCTACCAGCTCAAAGATGTTGCACAGACTTGGTGCAAAATGTGGCGAGATAGCCGTGTCCTAGGAGGGGTGCCAGTCACCTGGGAGCTGTTCAAGACAGCATTTTTGGAAAGGTTCTTCCCTAGAGAGATGAAAGAGGCCAAGGTTGAGGAGTTCATCAACCTCAAGCAAGGATCCATGACTGTCAGGGAGTATTCCCTGAAGTTTGTGAAGTTATCTAGGTATGTACTTCCCTTAGTATTTGATAACAAGAATGATGAGAGTACTTAACTTTGTTGAAATTATCCAGGTATGCTACTCCCTTGGTTTCTACCAGCAGGGAGGAGATGAGCAGATTCCTCACAGGAATCAATGGAGACCTGGAGGAGGATTGTCGGGCTGCGATGCTCCATGATGATATGGACCTTTCTAGATTAATGATGCATGTCCAGCAGGTAGAGGACAGCCGAAAGAGGAGAGGTGTACGTGATGTTAGGAGGCCTAGGCCTCAAGATCAGGCAGGTCCCAGCCATGGAGGCCATAGAAACAATTTTGGCGTCCGCGAGCAGCCCAAATTCAAGAAGGGGCAACAGAGTGCTGGAAATTCTGACCATCAAAGAAATACAACGCCTAGAGGAGGCAGACCCGAACCCAAGAGGGGCAATGGAGGTGAGATGCAGCGTCCAAGGAAGACTTGTACTAAGTGTGGCCGAATGCACCTTGGAGAATGTAGGCAGGGCACTAATGCCTGTTTCGGTTGTGGTAAGAGTGGACACATGGTCATAGACTGTCCCCAGAACAGAGGTCAGGCTGGGGGTAATGCTCAGCCTAGGCCTACCCCACATAATGCAGCAGCAGCCGAGCCTCCGAAGAGGAACAGATTTTATGCCTTGAAAGGTAGGGAGGAGCAGGAGAAGTCCGCTGATGTGGTCATAGGTATGCTGCAAGTATTCTCAACTTCTGTTTATGCTTTACTTGATCCAGGGTCTACGCTTTCCTTTGTGACTCCTCTACTTGCCCTTACTTTTGAAATACTACCTGAAGTTCTACATGATCCTATAGTGGTTAGTACGCCTTTAGGAGAAAATGTGAGAACCGATAGGGTATACAAGAATTGCCCAATAGTTGTGGGTGGCAAGGCTATGTGTGCAAACTTGATTGAGTTACCCATGCATGATTTTTATATTATTCTTGGCATGGACTGGCTTCACAGCCATTATGCTTGCTTGGACTGTCGTAGTAGGGTGGTGAGGTTTCGCTTCCCTGATGGAGAAGAGTTAGTCTGGGAGGGGTACAATCCGATTCGTCCTAACCCCTTGATTTCAAATCTTAAGGCCAATAAAATGATGGCCAAAGGGTTACTATGTCATCTAGTGAGTGTTAATGATTTAGATCATGATGCTCCTTCCATAGACTCGGTGCCTATAGTAAATGAATTCCTAGATGTGTTTCCTGAAGATTTGCCTGGAGTCCCTCCCCTTCGAGAGATTGACTTTGGTATTGACTTAGAACCTGATACTAAACCAATCTCAATTCCTCCTTATAGAATGGCTCCAGCAGAACTCAAAGAGTTGAAGCTGCAGTTAAAAGATCTCACTGATAAGGGTTTCATTCAACCAAGCATATCCCCTTGGGGCGCTCCAGTGTTGTTTGTAAAGAAAAAGGATGGGACCCTTAGAATGTGTATCGATTATCGGCAGCTCAACAAAGTCACTATAAAGAATAAGTATCCACTTCCCAGAATTGATGATTTGTTTGATCAGCTCCAAGGGTCTAGTTTCTTCTCTAAGATTGATCTTCGTTCAGGGTATCATCAGCTTAGAGTTAGGGATAGGGATGTCCCAAAAACAGCTTTTCGTACCCGTTATGGTCATTATGAGTTCTTGGTTATGTCATTCGGTCTCACGAATGCACCTGCTGCATTTATGGACCTCATGAACAGAGTTTTCCGTGAATACCTTGACTCTTTCGTCATAGTATTCATTGATGACATTCTCATCTACTCTAAGACCAAGGAAGAGCATGAACAGCATTTGAGACTAACCTTGCAGGTACTTAGACAACATCAGTTGTATGCCAAATTCAGCAAGTGTGAATTCTGGCTGAGATCAGTGACCTTCCTGGGCCATGTTGTGTCCGATCAAGGTGTAGAAGTGGACCCCAGAAAGACTGAAGCCGTTAAGAAGTGGCCAAAGCCTCTTACACCCACCGATATCCGTAGCTTTCTGGGATTGGCTGGTTACTACCGCAGGTTCGTGGAGGGATTTTCTTCCATTGCTGCCCCACTTACAACCTTGACAAAGAAGAAATCCAAGTTTGAATGGACGGAGACTTGTGAGAAGAGTTTCCAGGAGCTCAAGGACAGACTCACTTCAGCCCCGGTGCTTACTCTGCCTAAGAGTGGCGAGAATTACACTGTCTATTGTGATGCATCTAGGGTTGGTTTGGGATGTGTTCTTATGCAGGCTGGTAAGGTGATAGCCTATGCTTCCAGACAGCTCAAGGTTCATGAAAAGAATTATCCCACTCATGACTTGGAGTTGGCAGCTGTGGTGTTTGCATTGAAGCTGTGGAGGCATTATCTTTATGGAGTACATGTGGATGTGTTCACGGATCATAAGAGTCTCCAGTACGTGTTCACGCAGAGGGAGCTGAATCTACGGCAACGCAGATGGTTGGAGCTGCTGAAGGATTATGACATGAATGTGCACTATCATCCAGGTAAGGCTAATGTTGTGGCTGATGCTTTGAGCAGGATGAGCATGGGGAGTACAGCCCACGTTGAGGATGAGAAGAAGGAGCTAGTGAAAGAGGTACACAGACTGGCCAGACTGGGTGTGCGGTTGGTTGACTCTACTAGTGGAGGTGTTTCAGTTCACCCTAGTTCTGAATCATCCCTGATAGTGGAAGTCAAAAAGGGTCAGCATCTTGATCCTGTGTTGATGGAGATGAAGGACTC
The DNA here is from genome assembly GCA_027789145.1 of Solanum arcanum. Lineage (NCBI taxonomy): Eukaryota > Viridiplantae > Streptophyta > Magnoliopsida > Solanales > Solanaceae > Solanum > Solanum arcanum. Next base: position 25,598,892 of record CM050934.1, on the reverse strand, counting down.
AGTGTTGTTAAAAATGAATGAGTCTTTTGCTTTGGGAGATGATGGCATACTTAGATACCAGAACCGGTTGTGCGTACCAGATGTAGATGATTTACGGACCAAGATTGTTACAGAGGCCCATGGTTCCAGATATTCCATACATCCAGGTTCCACAAAAATGTATCATGATCTTAAGCAGATTTATTGGTGGAATGGCATGAAGAAGGATATTGCCGACTATGTGGCTAAGTGTCCTAATTGTCAGCAGGTTAAGGCAGAGCATCTTAAGCCTGGTGGTCTGACTCAGATTATTGAGGTTCCGACTTGGAAATGGGAGGCCATTAATATGGACTTCGTAGTTGGTCTTCCGAGGACTAGGAGACAGCATGACTCTATATGGGTTATTGTGGACAGATTGACTAAGTCTGCCCACTTTATCCCTGTGAAGTCTACTTACAGGGCCGAGGATTACGCGAGACTTTACATTGATGAGATTGTGAGATGGCATGGGATCCCTTTGTCTATTATTTCAGATAGAGGAGCTCAGTTTACTTCGCATTTTTGGAGATCTTTCCAGAAAAGCTTGGGCACGCAGGTGAAACTTAGCACTGCCTTTCATCCTCAGACAGATGGGCAGGCAGAGCGCACTATTCAGACATTGGAGGACATGTTGAGAGCGTGTGTGATTGACTTTAGAGGTAATTGGGATGACCATCTACCTTTGATAGAGTTCTCGTATAATAATAGCTATCACTCCAGCATTGGGATGGCACCGTTTGAGGCATTGTATGGTAGGAGGTGTAGATCTCCAGTTGGGTGGTTCGAGGTTGGAGAGTCATCTATTTTGGGTCCAGAGATCATTCATGAGGCCTTGGAGAAAGTTAGAATGATTAGGGACAGGTTGGCTACCGCTTACAGCCGACAAAAGTCATATGCAGACAACAGAAAGCGACCCTTAGAATTTAGCGTTGGTGACCAGGTTTACTTGAAGATATCGCCTATGAAAGGGGTGATGCGATTTGGTAGAAAAGGGAAGCTTAGTCCGAGGTATGTGGGGCCATATGAGATCCTACAGCGCGTGGGTGAGGTGGCCTATGAGTTAGCATTGCCTGCGGAGCTAGCTTCTGTTCATCCAGTCTTTCATGTCTCTATGTTGAAGAAGTGCCTAGGTGATCCAGCATCAATCCTACCTGTAGAAGGTTTGGGGGTTGGTGAAGACTTGTCCTATGAGGAAATACCTGTTGAGATCTTAGACAGACAGGTCAAGCGGCTGAGGAACAAGGAGATTGCCACAGTGAAGGTATTGTGGAGAAACCATCTTGTTGAGGGTGCTACGTGGGAGGCTGAGGCCGACATGAGATCCCGATATCCACATCTTTTCAACTCTTGAGGTTAGGTTTCCTACTCGTAAGACTATAGTTCCTTATCTCTTCGTATTTGTTGCTATTGGCTGATTGTACATAGCAATTAAGTTATGATCTCATTGGCATTATGAGGTGTAATGGTAGTGTCATTCGGGGACGAATGTTCCTAAGGGGGGATAATGTAACGATTCAAAAAAAAAAGAGAATTATATAAATAAGAATAAATAGGTATTTAAGGGCATAATTGTCCTTTCACGTTTTAAATGAATAAATAAATAAATAAATAAACAAAACAGATTTGTATTTATTTATTTTAAATGTTATTTGACTAATTCTTGAATTAGTCTCCTAATCCAATTAGTCCTCTCTCTCTCACGCTTCTTAACTCCCTCTCTCACGTTCTCCATCTTCCTCACATTATTTCTGCCAAAATATCAACAATTTTGATGCTTGAAGAACTCACAAAAATTTTTAAGCAAAAGAAAAAGTAATCAAAACGTCAAGGCTAAGAGAGGTTTGTTGAGTGAGGTGTACGTTGAAGTGAATTGGGAGTAGTTTGGAGGAGTTTTCCGGGCAGCAACATTTAAAGTTTGAACATCGATTAAGGTATGGGTTTTCTTCTCTCTTGAATCCTTTCCCAAGAGGTCCCTTACGATTCAAACTATTCATCTCGAAACTAAGGTTGTTCCCCGTTGCATGTCCCTGTCACTAGCTCCCGATGATCTTAGGTTGGGTATTCTTGTTGATAGAACTTAGGGATACTTGTTCGTGGTGATAATCTCGTTTCGAGTATGTGTTCATGATGATGTGATTATATTTTATGTCTTTCGGAAAATATGAATGTATATATGTATGTATTTGTGCAAGATTTTGATCATGACTTTGAGTCTTTCTTTAGCATGTTAATAGATTTGCGATTACTCGTGTTTTATGTGCAATTAGAGGTTCTTAAAATCGTAATATTCACATGGTTGAAAGGCTATAAATTCTAGTCACAACAAATGATCAAATCATCCCCCTAAACTTGTCTTAAGAACATTAAAGAATGTATAAGAAATAAATGCTAAATTAACCCGTAAAAATGATGTGCAAAATTATGGAGTAATGTCCCAGAACCTGGAAATAAGTTTTAGAAGAATTCTGGAAAATTTGAGCAAAAAACGAATTAAAAAAAATAGGTGAGGTCTTCAGGGATCGAACCCGAGACCTCACCAACACCTGCCTTAATAAAATAAATAAAAAGGAGTCTTTGCAAAGTGGCTCGAATCGGGACAGGGACCGGCGAAATTCGCCAAGAAAAGAAATAAAAAGGGGGCTGGGGGGGATCAAACTCGCGACCCCCAGCCACGCGCGAAAAGAAAAAAAAAGATTAAAGAGGAAATGCTGGGGGCGGGGATCGAACCCGCGACCCCCAGCTATGCGCAGAACGAAATAAAAGGCAGAAAAGGAACGCGAGGCATGGGAATCGATCCCACGACCTCAGCGCTGAAGGGAGAGGCGCAAATAATAGCGTGAGGCTGTGGGGATTCGATCCCACAACCTCACTGCCACTTCCCTATTTAATAAAAAAAAAATAGAGGGGCTGTGGGGGTTCGAACCCACCACCTCACAGCCTCCTTTTCAGCGGAAATGAGAGGAAAAATAAGGGGGCTGTGGGGGTTCGAACCCACAACCTCCCCAATGAGACGAATTTAATGAATAAATTTTAAAAAAAAGGGATTGGAATGGAATTCTAATTAAAATAGAAAATTAATTCTTTCATGTATTGATGGAGATTTAATTTAGAATTCTAATTAAAATAGAAAATTTATTATTTTATGAAATGTTGAGATTTAATCTAGAGTTATAATGTTAAACATCCGTATTGATACATAAGTCATACGTGAGTAAAATATTCAAGAATAATGTAATCTACTTTGATCAAAAATCAAGATCTTGGTATATATACAAGATACATAAGTCTTGTAATACATAATCTTAGGAAAATAAGAATCACTTAACGAACTATAATGAAGCCCCATGGCTTGTATGTATAGACACATAAGTTTAACATACGTTCAAAAATAAGTGAACCTAAGATGTACGTAATGAAATGAAGAATGTGGTGACAATCATGATGTGAGGCTAATGTATATGAAGAGAGCAATCTCAAATGAGCCTAAGTAAATGTTACCAATACGTACTCACCAATGAGAGTGTAAGATAATGAAGAGACCAGTCTCTATAAATACTCTAATGAAAAATATTGAGTTTAAAACACTTAATACAAATGATGAGATGAGGAATCATCTATTGAGCTATGATGTCCTTATACTAGAAGCCAACTTCCATGATGTATGAGTTGAACGTAATGGAACTTTATACCGAGCACCGATAGGCTAGCTATGAGCGGTGATGCCTTCTTTCGGGAAGGGCAGAGGTTCACGTAACTCTCATGAGATGAGACTGTCCGGCTTCCCGGGTATGGGTCTCCATACATCTCCTAGTCTTTGAACCTATATTGCCACTATAGGGATCTGGCGGGGTTAAATTCCCATATACGCTAGCATGTTATTGAATCGCTTTGGCCGGTGATTCCACCTCTTTTCGGTGTGGGGAAGACACTGGATTTCATGATGCTCACATGATCTATGTCGGTTAAAGTTAAAGTTCCCAATGAATGAATGAGGCCAGCCTCAAATGAATCATATAAAGAAATGAATGATACCGAAGGTGTTAGGATAGGATAATCAAGAGGTGAGCTAGTTTCGTGTAATGACATTAGGTCATTCTCGATCATTGCACAAAGAACTGATGAAAGTCTTAAACTACATCCTAGGTATAGCTGGTGTTCAGACCGGCCTATGAATGAATTGAAATGAAATACGAATGAATGAATGAAGCGGACTGTGTTTGCTAAAGAAGGCTCCCTAGTTGAGGTCCCATATGTTGAGCCCTCATTTTGGAAAGTCTTAAGGTTAAGTCTATGATAATAAGGTCTCATGGTATATGAATGAATAATATGAAAGAAACTATGTGTTATATGTTATGTGATATGTGAAGATGTTATGTCTTGTGTGCAATACGATGATTATAATGATGCATGTAACTCTCATGGCATAACTTTCCTAATCTCATTTTAGCAAGTCCACTGACTTGACTTCCAAACGTCATGTTGTTAGGAAAGAGCTCTTCTTCCTCATGCATGTCCCTGGTGTGTGATTGCATATACCCATACTTAGTACAAGTGTGTACTAATTCCATACGAACATCTACTTTTAGGTGCAGGCACAGGTGGACGCTAGAGCTACAGGATCGTTGTTGCAGTTATCCGGACGTCAACATTCATCCGGAGTTTGGTAGGTCCTCATGCTTTCGAGGATGCTACTGTTTTACATTCTAGCGTAGTTTTAGAGTTGAGCTAGTGGAGCATGTTCCACTAGCGTTTCTTTCCTGTGTTGGTTCAGACTTTGTATTGGTGCTATTTTGGCCGATATACAATTAATACTTAATAAATTATTTCTTTCAGTTGCTTATCTCTTAAATGTTAGATGGTTGATGATGAACGATTGTTTAGCAAGTATGATTAAAGAATCAAAAATTTCAAATTTTCTGCTAAAATTAATCTATGTAAAGTAAGAATGACGTAAGTAGGCTTGTCTACGACCTCTGAGAGGTCAACGACGCCGGTCTCGTCTGGGGTTTAGATTCCGGTCGTGACAAAGAGAAAGGGAGAGAAAGTCGAACGAGAGAGAAGAGAAAGAAGAGAACAAAGCTTGGGAATTTCTTGCTCGATCACTAGTCTCCGGTGGAGGTAGGTTATGGTTTTTCTTACGATATTCGTAGTAAACTCTTATTAGTGAATGATATGTATTGATAGTATTGTAAACCCCTCTATATGCTTAATTGTATGCTTGAATGAATATGATTATGTAATTGTGAATAAACAAGCATGATGAAGCTATTGAATCCCAAATCTTGATAAAAACCTAATCTCTTGTTTATGACGAGGCCTTGGTGTAAAACAAGGCGTGATGAACTAAAGTAATGAGATTGATGATGCCTTGGTGAGAAAGAAGTCTTGATGAATTGATAGAAAGAGATTAGGGGATCGGAGTGTCACGTTCCGACACATAGAATTAAGGGATCGGGTGTCACGAACTGACACGTAGATTTAGGGGATCGGGTGTCACGAACCGACATGTAGATTTAGGGGATCGGGTGTCACGAACCGACACGTAGATTTAGGGGATCGGGTGTCACGACCCGACACGTAGATTTAGGGGATCGGGTGTCACGAACCGACACGTAGATTTAGGGGATCGGATGTCACGAACCGACACGTAGATTTAGGGGATTGGGTGTCACGAACCGACACGTAGATTTAGGGGATCGGAGTGTCACGTACCGACACAAGAGGATTAATGAATATGAGGGAGCGGAGTGTCACGTACCGACACAAGAGAAATAAAGATAATGAATCTTGAAAGATGTTAATATACTCAATCTAATGAATCTAATTCCCAAATGAGTATGATATTGAGGCTTGAGTCCTCATGTGTGAACTTGACGGTAATTGTTAATGATATAGTACTTGTTGTTGCTACATGTTGAGTATCATAGTTGAGTTTATGATATTATTTGGTATATACTGTTTTCTATTTTGAGTTGACCGATGATATCTACTCAGTACCCGTGTTTTGTACTGACCCCTACTTTTATGTTTTCTTCTTGCTTATTTGTGGAGTGCAGCAAACGTGCCGTCGTCTTCGACTCAACAGTAATTCAAGCCACTCTTACTACATTGGAAATTCAGGGTGAACTAATGCTTCTAGCTTGGACTGGATCTTCTTCTTCAAGTCTTGATGCCTTGAACTTCCGGCATGGACTAGCTTCTTATGTATTTTTAGCTTCTTAGACATTTTTAGTTTAGTCATTTGGTCATAGATGTTCTTGTGGTGATGACTTCCAGATTTTGGGGATAATGATAAGTTTTTGAGTTATAGAAGTTGATTATTGATTTTACTTATGAGTTTAAGTCTTACGCATTACTTTCTGTTGATATTATATTGAAATGTTAAGGTATAGATTGGTTGGTTCGCTCACATAGGAGGGTAAATGTGGGTGCCAGTCGCGGCCTGGTTTTGGGTCGTGACATTATTGAAGTAGAGGACATAAAATCTTACAAATATTACTCAAATTGACCATATAATCCAAAAATGTAAAAATTATGAATGTGCCTACTCCAAATCAGATAAAGTTATCGAGAATAAAATTAAATATGTCTTATCTTAAAAGCTCAATAATCTATTAAAGGGAAATTGAAAGATACTTTAATGGAAAAAATATAACTCATGTACCTTCAAAATTGGAAAAAAAAATATAAAACTTATTGTGGAGGAAAATGTAACTCATGTATCACTAAAATCAAATCAAAATACATTAAAGGATTGGAAATCTCTAAACAAAATACATAATAGGAAATTCATTTATAAACTTTGAGTAACCATGGAATAAAAATCAATATCATCACCTATAAAGTGAGCAAATTTCTTCACCAAATTTCTCAAACCTATTTTGTCAATCCATCTTCATTCACCAAACCAATTTTTAATGACAAAAAATTAATATTGTGCGTGGAGAAAAGACTCAACAGAAGTTGATAGTATATAAAAGTAAAATGCTTAGTAGCTTTCAAAAAGATATGAGCAAGTGTTGTCGATGAAGCACACAAATTTTCTATCAAAACAGGAGCACATGTTGCTATTGTGGCTTATTCCCCGGGTTCCACACCATTTATTTATGATTCCTCTAACATCTTTGAAATAATAAATAAGATCCTCAATCATGTGAAGGCTTTTGTAGTCAAAGGGGGTCACTGATTTGTTTGCCTTTAGAAAAGGGTTTATCTATTTCCATTTATCTTATTTATCATTAGTTAAGAGAAATTATCACCTACTTTATGAGTGATCATTTCTTGTAACTAATACTAAATAAGATCAAGCAAGTAGATAAATCCTTTTTTAATGACATTTAAATCAATGACCCCATTTGACCGCAGAAGCCTTCACATCATTGAAGAACTTATATATGGTGTCAAAGATGCTCGAGGAATTGTAAACATATGGTACACCACCCTGGGATTAAGCAACAATAGCAACATGCGATCCTTTATAAATAGAAAGGTCTTGTATTTCCTTGACAACACTTGCCCATATATTTTTGAAAGTTACAAAGAGTTTTTCTTTAGATAATATGACCTTATGTTGAGTCTTCTATCGGTGCATAATCTGAATTTCTGCTATTACAAAAGTGTTGTAAATTAATCTTGCTTGAAATAATAAGTTAGAGAAGCTTTGTCAGGAAATTTGCGCATTATATAAGTGATGATATTTGTTTTTATTTCGTGGTTAAGTTAAGTCTATATATGAATTTCTTGTTATGTTTTCTCTTTGAGATTTGCAATCTATAAAATATATTTTGAATCCAATTTTAAAAATACATGAGTTATGCTTTTTCCATTCATTTTCCAATTTTAATTTTTTTTATTGTTTAAAGGTACACGAGTTACATTTTTTCCATTAAAATAGCTTTTAAAAATTTCTTTTAATATACTACTCTGATTAAAAGATAGGATATTCTTAATTATATTCTTAAAACTTTATTTGAATTTGAGTAGGCACGGTCGTAATTTTTCCTTTTTTTTGAATTATATGGATAATTTTAGTAATATTTGTAGGATTTAACGACCACTAATAAATATGAACTGATGTGCTACAATAGAAAAATGTATGTATTTAGAAGAAGAGAAAAATTAGATTATATATCTAGGATAAAAAAAACTCGTAAATCGTTTACCTTTAAATGGTGTTCGTTGGTTTTGATGGGCAAATGTTAGCATTTTCAAATACTAACGAGGTCCAAAGCAAGAAATAATTTTTTTCCCCATTTTATCGTGTATACTAGCATATGTATCAGACGCCTTGGACCACCAAAAATATGTTTCTCAAAAAACATAGTGAGTGTGATCACACTGTTTATTTGTCCAAATTTTTTTGTGGATAACCGTGACGACATTATTAATGATGTGACTTAGTTCGGAATGAAAAACGTGTCTATTTCAAGTCCAAATGAGGCCCAGAATGGGATATACTAAATTTCTCATTTTACCTTTGCTTAAGTCCATGGATTTTGGGTTATAAGACGGTGACTTGGTTTCAGAAAAATTGTAGATTATCGTCCGTGATGACCATATTAATGGTGTGGGTTGGTCCATAGGGGATAACTTATATATTTTCAGGTTCAAACAAAGCTTAAAACGAAAAATACCAAAATTCTATATTTTGGCAATAAACTATGAACATTTATTACCAGCAACTAAACTATTTATATTTAGGGTCTGACTTATCGAATATCCTAAATCAAATTTCAAAGTGTATCTATGTTGTTGATACCATTTTCCGTACCTAGTTTAGTTCATTTAGGGTCTGTCAGTACCAGTTACTATCATTTGGTTTTGTATGTACACATAAAATATTCATCATTAATTTAGGTAGGTTTCATCTACGCACTTAACTCTAAGAGCTTCTTTCTAAGTAATGAGTACCCAAATAAGTTTCCCCACTACAACATAGTTTCATATCGTGCAACTTTTTACGTTCAACTCCCTCCCCCATTTTTTTAGTTTGACGGACTCTATCCCATCCGACCAATGTTACTTTACTTTTCTCTTTTGGGATACTCAAAAAAAAAATCTATACACTTTCTATCAACCTCCTCAACCACAATTTGAAGAACGATAAATGCATAAACCAAATATTTGTGCACTAAGAATAACATATATGTAATTTCTAAAACATGAGTTACATAAATCACAATAATTAAAAATAAAAAACATATTAAAATTAAGTGACTTTCGAAATTTAGCGTATGTCACAAAAATTAAGGCACGGAGAGTAACATATAAATTCAATAAGATTATGTCAATAGTCCTATAAATTAGTATAATTTACAACTCAAAATATTTTAAATCTATGTAGGAATTAAATGAACTCTCTTGATTTCATTTGTAACATATAAATGGAAACAAATAAAATAGACTATATTGACTTTCTACTTGCATATGAATAATATGACAATAGTTGATTTCTGGACAAGCCACTATATTTTAAAGGTAAATAATTTACATTTTTCCATCCAAGTTGTATCATCTATTTTTGCACTATTTTTCAATCTACATGATTTCGGTTTTTCAATTCCAGCACATCACTTCTTGTTGAAGTAGAGGACATAAAATTTTACAAATATTACTCAAATTGACCTTATAATCCAAAAATGGAAAAATTATGAATGTACCTGCTCCAAATCAGATAAAGTAATCTAGAATAAAATTAAATATGTCTTATCTTAAAAGCTCAATAATCTATTAAAGGGAAATTTAAGATACTTTAATGGAAAAAATATAACTCATGTACCTTTAAAATTGGAAAAAAGTAAAAAAAAAAAAAATATAACTTATTGGGGAGGAAAATGTAACTCATGTATCACTAAGATCGAGACAAAATATATTTAAAGGATTGTTAATCTCTAAACAAAATACATAATAGGAAATTCATTTATATACTTTGAATAACCATGGAATAAAAATCAATATCATCACCTATAATGTGAGCAAATTTCGTCACCAAATTTCGAAAACCTATTGTGTCAATCCATCTTCATTCACCAAACCAATTTTTAATGACACAAAATTAATATTGTGCGCCGAAAAAATACTCAACAGAAGGTGATAGTATATAAAAGTAAAATGCTTAGTAGCTTTCAAAAAGATATGCGCAAGTGTTGTCGATGAAGCACGCAAATTTTCTATCAAAACAGGAGCACATGTCGCTATTGTGGCTTATTCTCCGAGTTCCACACCATTTACTTATGATTCCTCCAACATCTTTGAAATAATAAATAAGATCCTCAATCATGTGAAGGCTTTTGTAGTCAAAGGGGGTCACTGATTTGTTTGCCTTTAGAAAAGGGTTTATCTATTTCCATTTATCTTATTTATTATTAGTTATGAGAAATTATAACCTACTTTATGAGTGATCATTTCTCGTAACTAATACTAAATAAGATAAAGCAAGTAGATAAATCCTTTTTTAATGACATTTAAATCAACGACCCCATTTGACCGCAGAAGCCTTAACATCATTAAGGGACTTATTTATGGTGTCAAAGCTGCTGGAGGAATTGTAAACATATGGTACACCACCCTGGGATTAAGCAACAATAGCAACATGTGATCCTTTATAAATAAAAAGGTTGTGTATTTCCTTGAGAACACTTGCCCATAGGTTTTTGAAAATTACAAAGAGTTTTGCTTTAGATAATATGACCTTATGTTGAGTCTTCTGTTGGTGCATAATCTGAATTTGTGCTATTACAAAAGTGTTTGTAAATTAATATGTCTTGAAATAATAAGTTAGAGAAGCTTTTTCAAGAAATTTGCGCACTAAATAAGTGATGATATTTGTTTTTATTTCGTGGTTAAGTTAAGTCTATATATGAATTTCTTGTAATGTTTTCTCTTTGATATTTGCAATCTATAAAATATATTTTGAATCCAATTTTAAAAATACATGAGTTATGCTTTTTCCATTCATCTTCCAATTTTAATTTTTTTATAGTTTAAAGGTACACAAGTTACATTTTTTCCATTAAAATAGCTTTTATAATTTTCTTTTAATATACTACTCTACTTTAAATATAGGATATTCTTAATTATATTCTTAAAACTTTATTTGATTTTGAGTAGGCACAGTAGTAATTTTTCCTTTTTTTTTAATTATATGGATAATTTTAGTAATATTTGTAGGATTTAACGACCACTAATAAATATGAACTAATGTGCTACTATGTAAAAATGTATGCATTTAGAAGAAGAGAAAAATTAGATTATATATCTAGGATAAAATAACCTCGTAAATCGTTTACCTTTAAATGGTGTTCGTTGGTTTTGATGGGTAAATGTCAGCATTTTCAAATACAAACGAGGTCCAAAGCAAGAAATAATTTTTTCCCCATTTTATCGTGTATACTAGCACATGTATCAGACGCCTTGGACCACCAAAAATATGTTTCTCAAAAAACATAATGAGTGTGATCACACTGTTTATTTGTCCAATTTTTTTTGGATAACCGTGACGACATTATTAATGATGTGACTTAGTTCGGAATGGTAAACGTGTCTATTTCAAGTCCAAATGAGGCCCTGAATGGGATATACTAAATTTCTCATTTTACCTTTGCTTAAGTCCATGGATTTTGGATTATTAGATCGTGACTTGGTTTCAGAAAAATTGTAGATTATCGTCCGTGACGACCATATTAATGGTGTGGGTTGGTCCATAGGGGATAACTTATATATTTTCAGGTTCAAACAAAGCTTAAAACGAAAAATACCAAAATTCTATATTTTGGCAATAAACTATGAACATTTATTACCAGCAACTAAACTATTTATATTTAGGGTCTGACTCATCGAATATCCTAAATCAAATTTCAAAGTGTATCTATGTTGTTGATACCATTTTTTCGTACCTAGTTTAGTTCATTTAGGGTCTGTCAGTACCAGCTACTATCATTTGGTTTTGTATTTACACAGAAAATATTCATCATTAATTTAGGCAGGTTTCATCTATGCACTTAACTCTAAGAGCTTGTTTCTAAGTAATGAGTACCCAAATAAGTTTCCCCACTACAACATAGTTTCATATCGTGCAACTTTTTACGTTCAGCCCTCTCCTCCATTTTTTTAGTTTGACGGACTCTATCCCATGCGACCAATGTTACTTTACTTTTCTCTTTTGGGATACTCCAAAATAAATCTATGCACTTTCTATCAACCTCCTTAAACACAATTTGAAGAACGATAAATGCATAAACCAAATATTTGTGCACTAAGAGTAACATATATGTTATTTCTAAATCATGAGTTATATAAATCACAATAATTAAAAATAAAAAACATATTAAAATTAAGTGACTTTCGAAATTTAGCGTATGTCACAAAAATTAAGGCACAGAGAGTAACATATAAATTCAATAAGATTATGTCAATAGCTCTATAAATTAGTATAATTAACAACACAAAATATTTTAAATCTATTTAGGAATTAAATGAACTCTCTTGGTTTCATTTGTAACATATAAATCAAAACAAATAAAAGAGAGTATATTGACTTTGTACTTGCATATAAATAATATGACAATAGTTGATTTCTGAACAATCCCACTATATTTTAAAGGTAAATGTTTTACGTTTTTTCCATCCAAGTTGTATCATCTATTTTTGCACTATTTTTGAATCTACATGATTTCGGTTTTTCAATACCAGCACATCACTTCTTGTTGAAGTAGAGGACATAAAGTCTTACAAATACGTGGGGTTCCTTATCGTTCTTGGTGACATACCCAATGAGGTAAGCAAATCCTTTGTGAAAGGTTACATTACACTGTCTTCCTTCGAACTGACTAAAGGCTTCCCTTATTATTTTGGTTGCATTGTTCTTGGAAGCGCTGAAGTTTTTTACTGCGATGTGTATTGTGATATAATCTAAAAATGGAAAAATTATGAATGTGCCTACTCCAAATCAGATAAAGTTATCTAGAATAAAATTAAATATGTCTTATCTTAAAAGCTCAATAATCTATTAAAGGGAAATTATAAGATACTTTAATGGAAAAAATATAACTCATGTACCTTTAAAATTGGAAAAAATTAAAAAAAAATATAACTTATTGGGGAGGAAAATGGAACTCATGTATCTCTAAAATCGAGTCAAAATATATTTAAAGGATTGTAAATCTCTAACCAAAATACATAATAGGAAATTCATTTATATACTTTGAATAACCATGGAATAAAAATCAATATCATCACCTATAAAGTGAGCAAATTTCTTCACCAAATTTCTCAAACCTATTGTGTCAATCCATCTTCATTCACCAAACCAATTTTTAATGACACAAAATTAATATTGTGCGCCGAGAAAAGACTCAACAGAAGGTGATAGTATATAAAAGTAAAATGCTTAGTAGCATTCAAAAAGATATGAGCAAGTGTTGTCGATGAAGAACACAAAATTTCTATTAAACAGGACCACATGTTGCTATTGTGGCTAATTTCCCGGGTTCCACACCATTTATTTATGATTCCTCCAACATCTTTGAAATAATAAATAAGATCCTCAATCATGTGAAGGCTTTTGTAGTCAAAGGGGGTCACTAATTTGTTTGCGTTTAGAAAAGGGTTTATCTATTTCCATTTATCTTATTTATTATTAGTTAAGAGAAATTATCACCTACTTTATGAGTGATCTTTTCTCGTAACTAATACTAAATAAGACAAAGCAAGTAGATAAATCCTTGTTTAAAGACATTTAAATCAATAAACTCATTTGACCGCAGAAGCCTTCACATCATTGAGGAACTTATTTATGGTGTCAAAGCTGCTCGGGGAATTATAAACACTTGGTACACCACCCTGGGATTAAGCAAGAATAGCAACATGTGATCCTTTATAAATAGAAAGGTCGTGTATTTCCTTGACAACACTTGCCCATAGCTTTTTGAAAGTTACAAAGAGTTTTGCTTTAAATAATATGACCTTTTGTTGAGTCTTCTGTCGGTGCATAATCTGAATTTGTGCTATTACAAAAGTGTTTATAAATTAATCTGGCTTGAAATAATAAGTTAGAGAAGCTTTGTCAAGAAATTTGCGCACTATATAAGTGATGATATTTGTTTTTATTTCGTGGTTAAGTAAAGTCTATATATGAATTTCTTGTTATGTTTTCTCTTTGAGATTTGCAATCTATAAAATATATTTTGAATCCAATTTTAAAAATACACGAGTTATGCTTTTTCCATTCATCTTCAAATTTTAATTTTTTTTTATAGTTTAAAGGTACACGAGTTACATTTTTTCCATTAAAATAGCTTTTATAATTTTCTTTTAATATACTACTCTGCTTTAAAGATAGGATATTCTTAATTATATTCTTAAAACTTTATTTGATTTTTAGTAGGCACGGTCGTAATTCTTCCTTATATGGATAATTTTAGTAATATTTGTAGGATTTAACGACCACTAATAAATATGAACTGATGTGCTACAGTTGAAAAATGTATGCATTTAGAAGAAGAGAAAAACTAGATTATTTATCTAGGATAAAAAAACCTTGTAAATCGTTTACCTTTAAATGGTGTTCGTTGGTTTTGATGGGCAAATGTTAGCATTTTTCAAATATAAACGAGGTCCAATGCAAGAAATAATTTTTTCCCCATTTTATCGTGTATACTAGCATATGTATCAGACGCCATGGACCACCAAAAATATGTTTCTCAAAAAACATAATGAGTGTGATCACACTATTTATTTGTCCAAATTTTTTTGTGGATAGCCATGACGACATTATTAATGATGTGACTTAGTTCGGAATGGAAAACGTGTCTATTTCAAGTCCAAATGACACCCAGAATGGGATATACTAAATTTCTCATTTTACCTTTGCTTAAATCCATGGATTTTTGGTTATTAGATCGTGACTTGGTTTCAGAAAATTTGTAGATTGACATCCGTGACGACCATATTAATGTGTGGGTTGTTCCATAGGGGATAACTTATATATTTTCAGGTTCAAACAAATCTTAAAACGAAAAATACCAAAATTATATATTTTGGCAATAAACTATGAACATTTATTACCAGCAAATAAACTATTTATATTTAGGGTCTGACTCATCGAATATCCTAAATCAAATTTCAAAGTGTATCTATGTTGTTGATATTATTTTTTCGTACCTAGTTTAGTTCATTTAGTGTCTGTCAGTACTTGCTACTATCATTTGGTTTTGTATGTACACAGAAAATATTCATCATTAATTTAGGTAGGTTTCATCTACGCACTTAACTCTAAGAGCTTCTTTCTAAGTAATGAGTACCCAAATAAGTTTCCCCACTGCAACATAGTTTCATATCGTGCAACTTTTTACGTTCAACCCCCTCCCCCATATTTTTTGTTTGACGGACTCTATCCCATGCAACCAATGTTACTTTACTTTTCTCTTTTGGGATACTCCAAAATAAATCTATACACTTTCTATCAACATTCTTAACCACAATTTGAAGAACGATAAATACATAAACCAAATATTTGTGCACTAAGAATAACATATATGTTATTTCTAAATTATGAGTTATATACATCACAATAATTAAATATTAAAAACATATTAAAATTAAGTGACTTTCAAAATTTAGCGTATGTCACATAGATTAAGGCACAGAGAGTAACATATAAATTCAATAAGATAATGTCAATAGTCCTATAAATTAGTATAATTAACAACTCAAAATATTTTAAATCTATGTAGGAATTAAAAGAACTCTCTTGGTTTCATTTGTAACATATAAATCGAAACAAATAAAATAGAGGATATTGACTTTCTACTTGCATATGAATAATATGACAATAGTTGATTTCTGAACAAGCCCACTATGTTTTAAAGGTAAATGATTTACGTTTTTTCCATCCAAGTTGTATCATCTATTTTTACACTTTTTTTGAATCTACATGATTTCGGTTTTTCAATTCAAGCACATCACTTCTTGTTGAAGTAGAGGACATAAAATCATACAAATATTACTCAAATTGACCATATAATCCAAAAATTGAAAAATTATGAATGTGCCTACTCCAAATCAAATAAAGTTATCTAGAATAAAATTAAATATGTCTTATCTTAAAAGCTCAATAATCTATTAAAGGGAAATTCTAAGATACTTTAATGGAAAAATATAACTCATGTACCTTTAAAATTGGGAAAATTAAAAAAAAAATATAACTTATTGGGGAGGAAAATGTAACTCATGTATCACAAAAATCGAGTCAAAATATTTAAAGGATTGTAAATCTCTAAACAAAATACATAATAGGAAATTCATTTATATACTTTGAATAACCATGGAATAAAAATCAATATCATCACCTATAAAGTGAGCAAATTTCTTCACCAAATTTCTCAAACCTATTGTGTCAATCCATCTCCATTCACCAAACCAATTTTTAATGATACAAAATTAATATTGTGCGCTGAGAAAAGACTCAACAGAAGAAGATAGTATATAAAAGTAACATGTTTAGTAGTTTTCAAAAAGATATGAGCAAGTGTTGTCGATGAAGCACACAAATTTTCTATTAAAACAGGAGCACGTGTTGCTATTGTGGCTTATTCCCCGGGTTCCACACCTTAATTTATGATTCCTCCAACATCTTTGAAATAATAAATAAGATCCTCAATCATGTGAAGGCATTTGTAGTCAAAAGGGGTCACTGATTTGTTTGCCTTTAGAAAAGGGTTTATCTATGTCCATTTATCTTATTTATTATTAGTTAAGAGAAATTATCACCTACTTTATGAGTGATCATTTCTCGTAACTAATACTAAATAAGATAAAGCAAGTAGATAAATCCTTGTTTAAAGACATTTAAATCAATGACTCCATTTGACCGCAGAAGCCTTCACATCATTGAGGAACTTATTTATGGCGTCAAAGCTGCTCGAGGAATTGTAAACATATCTTACACCACCCAGGGATTAAGCAACAATAGCAACATGTGATCCTTTATAAATAGAAAGGTCGTGTATTTCCTTTTACAACACTTGCCCATAGCTTTTTGAAAGTTACAAAGAGTTTTGCTTTAGATAATATGACCTTATGTTGAGTCTTCTGTCGGTGCATAATCTGAATTTGTGCTATTTCAAAAGTGTTTGTAAATTAATATGGATTGAAATAATAAATTAGAGAAGCTTTGTTAAGAAATTTGCACAATATATAAGTGATGATATTTGTTTTTATTTCGTGGTTAAGTTAGGTCTATAAATGAATTTCTTGTTATGCTTTTTCTTGGAGATTTGCGATCTATAAAAAATATTTTGAATCCAATTTTAAAAATACATGACTTATGCTTTTTCCATTCATCTTCCAATTATAATTTTTTTTATAGTTTAAAAGTACACGAGTTACATTTTTTCCATTAAAATAGCATTTATAATTTTCTTTTAATATACTACTCTGCTTTAAAGATAGGATATTCTTAATTATATTCTTAAAACTTTATTTGAGCAAATTTCTTATTGGGGAGGAAAATGTAACTCATGTATCATTAAATTTCTTATTTAATTATATTCTTAAAACTTTAAACTCATGTACCTTTAAAATTGATTTTTTTTTTTAAAAAAATATAACTTATTGGGGAGGAAAATGTAACTCATGTATCATTAAAATCGAGTCGAAATATATTTAAAGGATTGTAAATCTCTAAACAAAATACATAATAGGAAATTCATTTATATACTTTGAATAACCATGGAATAAAAATCAATATCATCACCTATAAAGTGAGCAAATTTCTGTTAGTTTTAATAATTCAGTTTAGTAAATTTGAGTTCTGTTAGAAAATAAATTCTTATCTGTTTTGTTTGTCCTAGTCTTTAGGAAGTATTTTAAACGTGGGTTGTTACCTAGTTTATAGGAGAAAATCTTGTTCGATATTTACTATATTTTAGCCTAACGTTTACTATGTTTTTGCTTATTAGAATGACTGCATTGTAGTTTTTTTTCAGTCAATAAAAAAATTCTTTTCTATAAGTCCTCTCTTCTTCTCCGTTGTGTTTTACTCACAGAACAATATATCTCTGGAATTTGTTTCTTTCCTGTCAGTGGCATCAGAGCTGCAGGTTAGTTTCAAAAAGAAAACAAAGAGAGATATTGTGAGTTTATGGCTTCAGAGAGCAACTTCGTGCAAGCAGCCATTCCTCGTTTTGATGGTCATTATGACCATTGGAGTATGCTGATGGGAAATTTTTTACGGTCAAAAGAGTATTGGTAAATTATCGAGGATGGCATCGGCGCTCAAACGGAAGTCGAGGCTTTGACGAATAATCATAAGATGGAGTTCGATGCAAGAAAGTTGAAAGATTTGAAGGCAAACAATTACCTCTTTCAGGCTATTGAGCGTCCTATCTTGGAAACTTTTCTTTGTAAAGAAACTTTCAAGGCTATATGGGACTCCATGAGAAAGAAATATCAAGGTACTGCTAGAGTGAAGTGCAGCTTCAAGCCGTGAGAAGGGATTTTGAGACTTTGCAGATGAAAGAAGGAGAGTCTGGAATGAGTTACTGTGCTAGAACGATGGAGACTAGCAACAAAATGCGTTTCCATGGACAGAAGATGAACAATTTCACAATTGTTGAAAAGATATTGCGCTCGTTAACGCTGAAGTATGATTATGTTGTGTGCTCCATTGAGGAGTCAAAAGATATAGATGAGTTACCGCTTGATGAATTGCAAAGATCCTTATTGGTACATGAACAGAAGATGAATCGAAATTCAACTTCTGAGGAGCAGGGCTTGAAGGCTTCTACTTTTATTTCTTCCAATTCTAGAGGAAGGGGTAGAGGTAGAGGAAGAGGAAGCGGAAGAGAATATCGTGGAAATAGAGATGGAGGCAACAAAGAAGGCTGTGGAAATTTTAGAGGTAATGACTACGGTAAAGGCAGAGGAAGGGATTTCGATAAATCCAAGGTAGAATGTTATCGTTGTCAGAAATTTGGTCATTATCATTCTGAATGTTATACTAGGCTGCCTGATGAGAAACAAGAGAAGTCAAATTTCATTGAGAACAAAGAAGGAGAAACTTTGTTAATGGCAGTTCATGTTGAAAAAGAGTCTGACCAACAAGCTCTTTGGTATGTGGATACCGGTTGTAGTAACCGCATGACTGGAAGTAAGTCTTCTTTTACTTATTTAAATGAAAGCTTCTGATGGACAGTTAGTTTTGGTGATCTATCTACTGTGAATATGATGGGAAAGGGTAATATAAATTTTAGAACCAAAAATGGGTGTGTGGAGATCATATCTAATGTGTTCTATGTTCCAGCTTTGAAAAGCAATTTGCTGAGTGTCGGTCAACTGTTAGAAAAAGGATATGTCATCATCTTAAGGAATGATGCATGTGAAATTTCTTATTCTTCCAAAGGAATTATTGCTATTGTGAAAATGAGTCAAATAGGTTGTTTCCTTTGAAGATTGAAAATGTTCATTCTTGCTCTATGGCAGAAGTGAAAAACCCATCATGGTTGTGGCATTTCCGATATGGTCACTTGAACTTTGGTGGCTTGAAGATCCTTCAAATGAAGAGTATGGTGACGGGGCTTCCTTAAATTGTTGTGCCCTCCCAAGTGTGTGAAGAATGTGTTATTGGCAAACAACATCGTTCTCCGTTTCCGAAAAGTAAGTCAAGGAGAGCCAAAGAGGTATTGGGGTTGGTACACTCAGATATTTGCGGTCCAATAACACCGATATCGAATGGAGGTAAAAAGTATTTTATTACTTTTATTAATGATTATTCCAGGAAGACTTGGGTGTATATTCTGCAAAGAAAAGTCGGAGGCCTTTAATGTATTCAAAATCTTCAAAGCTCGCGTGGAGAATGAGACTGGAAGGACTGTTAAGAACCTTCGGACACATCGCAGAGGAGAATATTGCTCTAAGGTATTTGTTGATTTTTGTGAGACTAGTGGCATTCGGAAAGAGCTCACAATAGCATATACACCGCAACAAAATGGTGTGGTAGGGAGGAAGAATAGAACCATTCTCAATATGGTTCGTATCTTGCTGGCTCGGGGAAGAGTTCCAAAGGAATTTTGTCCGGAAGCAGTGAATTGGAGCATTCACATCTTGAATAGATGTCCCACTTTTGCTCTTCGAGATGTTACACCTGAGGAACCTTGGAGCGGAAGGACACCGGCAGTAGACCACTTTAAAATTTTTGGTTCCATTGCTTATGCACATGTCCCAGAAGCAAAAAGAAAGAAGCTTGACGATAGAGGTGAGAGATGTGTTTTTATTGGTGTTAGCGACACATCCAAGGCATACAAGTTGTTCAATCCTTTGACAAAGAAAGTTGTGACCAGCAGAGATGTCATTTCTGATGAAGAAAATACTTGGGAATGGAGTATGGAGAAGTCTACTCCAATTGTGTTTGATACTGGAGCCGAAGAAGTAGTTGCGATGCCTGAAAGTGCAGAGAATTCAGCTTCTATTTCTTTGGAATTCTACCAATTTGTTCTTTGAAATTTCACCAATCAATGAAACTGCATCAAAGAACTTTAGAAAAAACTGATGCAGCTGAACAACCTCTTCGTCGTGCTCGCAGAAGGCCCGCGTGGATGACAGATTATAAGGTAACAGGAATTGATGTTAATAAAGATGTTTCCCATTTTGCAGTGTTTGCAGATTGTGATCCTACAACTTTTGAGAATGCTATCAAAGAGGAGAAATGGAGGAAAGCTATGGATGATGAGATTGATGCTATTGAAAGAAATGGAACCTTGGAGTTATCAAATCTTTCAAAGGGGCAGAAAACCATTGGTGTCAAGTGGGTCTATAAGACAAAATTGAAAGAAGATGGTGAAATTGACAAGTATAAGGCATGATTGGTGGCTAAGGGATATAAGCAGGAGCTTGGTGTGGACTACACTGAAGTGTTTGCTCCAGTCGCAAGGCATGACACCATTAGAATGGTAATTGCCTTGGCGGCACAAAATTCATGGCCTATCTTTCAATTGGATGTCAAATCATCTTTCTTACATGGATACTTGGAGGAAGAGGTATTTATTGAACAACCTTATGGTTATATTAAAATTGGAGATGAGCATAAGGTATACAAGTTGAGAAAGACTCTCTATGGACTAAAACAAGCTCCACGAGCTTGGTATAGTCGCATTGAGGCTTACTTTCTAAAAGTTGGTTTCCTTAAATGTCCATATGAGCACTCACTTTTTGTTAAAATTGGAGAATTTGCGAAAATGCTCATTGTGTGTTTATATGTTGATGATCTTAAATTAACCGGGAATGATGGTGCCATGTTTTCTGATTTTAAGAAATCTATGATGGATGAATTCGAGATGTCTGATCTTTGTAAGATGCATTATATTCTTGGTTTTGAAGTTGTGCAATCTTATGATGGTATATGTGTTTCCCACAAGAAATATGTGCGGGAAATTTTAAACCGATTAAAGATGAAGAATTGCAATTCCGCCGATACTCCAGTTGAGTTTGGCCTGAAGCTAAACATAGCTGGAAGAGGAGCTAAGGTAGACAACACACTCTACAGGCAAATTGTAGGTAATTTGATGTGTCTTACTGCCACAAGGCCCGACATCATGTATGGTGTAAGTCTTATAAGCAGGAATATGGAGAGCCCGATGGAAATTCACCTGCTAGCTGCCAACAGAATCCTTCGCTACTTACAAGGAACTAAGGATTTCGGTTTGTTCTACAAGAAGGGTGAAAAATCTGATTTGATTGGTTTTGTTGACAACGATTATGCAGGTGATCAAGACGACAGAAAGAGCACTTCAGGCTATGTTTTTGTGCTAGGCACAAGGGTTATTTTATGGTCTTCCATGAAGCAAAAAATTGTCACTTTATCGACTACTGAAGCAGAATTTGTTGCTGCTAAAACCTGTGCTTGTCAAGCTATTTGGTTGAGGAAAATTCTTGAAGAACTACAATTCAAACAAAAAGGAGCAACTATAATTTTCTGCGACAACAGCTCTGCAATTAAGCTATCGAAAAATCCTGTTCTACATGGAAGAAGCAAGCACATCGATGTGAAGTATTATTTCCTGCGAGATCTCAATAACGAAGGAACAGTAGAGATGCAGTACTGCTGAAGTGAAGATCAGTTGGCGGACATTTTTACTAAACCTCTCAGGTCTCTCCCTTTCCAAAAGCTGAGGAGGTTGATGGGCATCAACACAATGGAAGAGTTCAAGAAGCTGAAGTTAAACTGAAGCTTGAGAGCTTTCAGTTTAAGGGAGGGTGTTAGTTTTAATAATTCAGTTTAGTAAATTAGAGTTCTGTTACAAAATAAATTCTTATCTGTTTTGTTTGTCCTAGTCTTTAGGAAGTAGTTTAAACGCGGGTTGTTACCTAGTTTTTAGGAGAAAATCTTGTTGCTTATTTACTATATTTTAGCTTAACGTTTACTATGTTTTTGCTTATTAGAATGACTGCATTGCAGTTTTTTTTCAGTCAATAAAAAAATTCTTTTCTATCAGTCCTCTCTTCTTTTCCATTGTGTTTTACTCACAGAACAATATATCTCCGGAATTTGTTTCTTTCCTATCAATTTCTTCACCAAATTTCTCAAACCTATTGTGTCAATCCATCTTCATTCACCAAACCAATTTTTAAAGACAGAAAATTAATATTGTGCGCCGAGAAAAGACTCAACAGAAGGTGATAGTATATAAAAGTAACATGTTTAGTAGCTTTCAAAAAGATATGAGCAAGTGTTGTCGATGAAGCACACAATGCAGATGTTGCTATTGTGGCTTATTCCCAGCATTCCACACCATTTATTTATGATTCCTCCAACATCTTTGAAATAATAAATAAGATCCTCAATCATGTGAAGGCTTTTGTAGTCAAAGGGGGTCATTGATTTGTTTGCCTTTCGAAAAGGGTTTATCTATTTTCGTTTATCTTATTTATTATTAGTTAAGAGAAATTATCACCTACTTTATGAATGATCATTTCTCGTAACTAATACTAAATAAGATGAAGCAAGTAGATAAATCCTTGTTTAAAAAAATTTAAATCAATGACCCCATTTGACCGCAGAAGCCTTCACATCATTGAGGAACTTATTTATGGTGTCAAATCTGCTCGAGGAATTGTAAACATATGGTACACCACCCTGGGATTAATCAACAATAGCAACATGTGACCCTTTATAAATAGAAAGGTCGTGTATTTCCTTGACAACACTTGCCCATAGCTTTTTGAAAGTTACAAAGAGTTTTGCTTTAGATAATATGACCTTATGTTGAGTCTTCTGTCGGTGCATAATCTGAATTTGTGCTATTACAAAAGTGTTTGTGAATTAATATGTCTTGAAATAATAAGTTAGAGAAGCTTTCACAAGAAATTTGCGCACTATATAAGTGATGATATTTGTTTTTATTTCGTGGTTAAGTTAAGTGTATATATGAATTTCTTGTTATGTTTTTTCTTTGAGATTTGCAATCTATAAAATATATTTTGAATCCAATTTTAAAAATACATGAGTTATGCTTTTTCCATTCATCTTCAATTTTTTTTTATAGTTTAAAGGTACACGAGTTACATTTTTTTCCATTAAAATAGCTTTTATAATTTTCTTTTAAAATACTACTCTGCTTTAAAGATAGGATATTCTTAATTATATTCTTAAAACTTTATTTGATTTTGAGTAGGCACGGTCGTAATTTTTCCTTTTTTTTGAATTATATTGATAATTTTAGTAATATTTATAGGATTTAACGACCACTAATAAATATGAACTGATGTGCTACAATGGAAAAATGCTGCATTTAGAAGAAGAGAAAAATTAGATTATATATCTACGATAAAAAAACCTCGTAAATCGTTTACCTTAAAATGGTGTTCGTTGTTTTAGATGGGCAAATGTTAGCATTTTCAAATTCAAATGAGGTCCAAAGCAAGAAATAATTTTTTGTCCCATTTTATCGTGTATACTAGCATATGTATCAGACGCCTTGGACCACCAAAAATATGTTTGTCAAAAAAGATAATGAGTGTGATCACACTGTTTATTTGTCCAAATTTTTTTGTGGATAACCGTGACGACATTATTAATGATGTGACTTAGTTCAAAATGGAAAACGTGTCTATTTCAAGTCCAAATGAGGCCTAGAATGGGATATACTAAATTTCTCATTTTACCTTTGCTTAAGTCCTTGGATTTTGGGTGATTAGATCGTGACTTGATTACAGAAAAGTTGTAGATTGTCATCCCTGATGACCATATTAATGGTGTGGGTTGGTCCATAGGGGATAACTTATATATTTTCAGGTTCAAACAAAGCTTAAAACGAAAAATTCAAAATTTCTATATTTTGGCAATAAACTATGAACTTTTATTACCAGCAACTAAACTATTTATATTTAGTGTCTGACTCATCGAATATCCTAAATTAAATTTCAAAGTGTATCTATGTTGTTGATACCATTTTTTCGTACCTAGTTTAGTTTATTTAGGGTCTGTTAGTACCAGCTACTATCATTTGGTTTTGTATGTACACAGAAAATATTCAATCATTATTTTAGGTTGGTTTCATCGACGCACTTAACTCTAAGAGCTTCTTTCTAAGTAATGAGTACCCAAATAAGTTTCCCCACTACAACATAGTTTCATATCGTGCAACTTTTTATGTTCAACCCCCTCCCCCATTTTTTTAGTTTGACGGACTCTATCCCATGTGACCAATGTTACTTTACTTTTCTCTTTTGGTATATTCCAAAATAAATCTATTCACTTTCTATCCACCTCCTTAACCACAATTTGAAGAACAATAAATACATAAACAAAATATTTGTGCACTAAGAATAAAATATATGTTATTTCTAAATCATGAGTAATATAAATCACAATAATTAAAAATTTAAAACATTTTAAAATTAAGTGACTTTCGAAATTTAGCGTATGTCACACAAATTAAGGCACAAAGAGTAACATATAAATTCAATAAAATTATGTCAATAGTCCTATAATTTAGTATAATTAAAAACTCTAAATATTTTAAATCTATGTAGGAATTAAATGAACTCTCTTGGTTTCATTTGTAACATATAAATTGAAACAAATAAAATAGAGTATATTGACTTTCTACTTGCATATGAATAATATGACAAAAGTTGATTTCTGAACAAGCCCACTGTATTTTAACGGTAAATGATTTACGTTTTTTCCATCCAAGTTGTATCATATATTTTTACACTATTTTTGAATCTACATGATTTCGGTTTTCCAATTCCAGCACATCACTTCTTGTTGAAGTAGAGGACATAAAATCTTACAAATATTACTCAAATTGACCATATAATCCAAAAATGGAAAAATTATGAATGTGCCTACTCCAAATCAGATAAAGTTATCTAGAATAAAACTAAATATGTCTTATCTTAAAAGCTCAATAATCTATTAAAGGGAAATTCTAAGATACTTTAATGGAAAAAATATTACTCATGTACCTTTAAAATTGGAAAAAATTTAAAAAAAATATAACTTATTGGGGAGGAAAATGTAACTGATGTATCATTAAAATCGAGTCAAAATATATTTAAAGAATTGTAAATCTCTAAACAAAACACATAATAGGAAATTCATTTATATACTTTGAATAACCATGGAATAAAAATCAATATCTTCACCTATAAAGTGCGCAAATTTCTTCACCAAATTTCTCAAACCTATTGTGTCAATCCATCTTCATTCACCAAACCAATTTCTAAAGACACAAAATTAATATTGTGCGCCGAGAAAAGACTCAACAGAAGGCGATAGTATATAATAGTAAAATGCTTAGTAGCTTTCAAAATGATATGAGCAAGTGTTGTCGATGAAGCACACAAATTTTCTATCAAAACAGTAGCACATGTTGTTATTTTGGCTTATTCCCCGGGTTCCACACCATTTATTTATGATTCCTCTAACATCTTTGAAATAATAAATAAGATCCTCAATCATGTGAAGGCTTTTGTAGTCAAAGGGGGTCATTGATTTGTTTGCCTTTAGAAAAGGGTTTATCTATTTCCATTTATCTTATTTATTATTAGTAAAGAGAAATTATCACCTACTTTATGAGTGATCATTTCTCGTAACTAATACTAAATAAGATAAAGCAAGTAGATAAATCTTTGTTTAAAGACATTTATATCAATGACCCCATTTGACCGCAGAAGCCTTCCCATTATTGAGGAACTTATTCATGGTGTCACAGATGCTCGAGGAATTGTAAACACATGGTACACCACCCTGGGATTAAGCAACAATAGAAACATGTGATCCTTTATAAATAGAAAGGTCGTGTATTTCCTTGACAACACTTGCCCACAGCTTTTTGAAAGTTACAAAGAGTTTTGCTTTAGATAATATGACCTTATGTTGAGTCTTCTGTCGGTGCATAATATGAATTTGTGCTATTACAAAAGTGTTTGTGAATTAATATGGCTTGAAATAATAAGTTACAGAAGCTTTGTCAAGAAATTTGCGCACTATATAAGTGATGATATTTGTTTTTATTTCGTGGTTAAGGTTAAGTCTATATATGAATTTCTTGGTATGTTTTTTCTTTGAGATTTGCAATCTATAAAATATATTTTGTATCCAATTCTAAAAATATCTGAGTTATGCTTTTTCCATTCATTTTCTAATTTTAATTTTTTTTATAGTTTAAAGGTACACGAGTTACATTTTTTCCAATAAAATAGCTTTTATAATTTTCTTTTAATATACTACTCTGCTTTAAAGATAGGATATCCTTAACTATATTCTTAAAACTTTATTTGATTTTGAGTAGGCACGGTGGTAATTTTTCCTTTTTTGAATTATATGGATAATTTTAGTAATATTTGTTGGATTTAACGACCACAAATAAATATGAACTGATGTGCTACAATTGAAAAATGTATGCATTTAGAAGAAGAGAAAAATTAGATTATATATCTAGGATAAAAAAACCTCGTAAATCGTTTACCTTTAAATGGTGTTCGTTGGTTTTGATGGGCAAATGTTAGCATTTTCAAATTCAAACGAGGTCCAAAGCAAGAAATAATTTTTTCCCATTTTATTGTGTATACTAGAATATGTATCAGACACCTTGGACCACCAAAAATATGTTTCTCAAAAACATAATGAGTGTGATCACACTGTTTATTTGTCCAAAATTTTTTGTGGATAACCATGAAGACATTATTAATGATGTGACTTAGTTCGGAATGGAAAACGTGTCTATTTCAAGTCCAAATGAGGCCTAGAATGGGATATACTAAATTTCTCATTTTACCTTTGCTTAAGTCCATGGATTTTGGGTTATTAGATCTTGACTTGGTTTCCGAAAAAATGTAGATTATCGTCTGTGACGACCATATTAATGGTGTGGGTTGGTCCATAAGGGATAACTTATATATTTTCAGGTTCAAATAAATCTTAAAACGAAAAATACTAAATTTCTATATTTTTGCAGTAAACTATGAACATTTATTACCAGCAACTAAACTATTTATATTTAGGGTCTGACTCATCGAATATCCTAAATCAAATTTCAAATTGTATCTATGTTGTTGATACCATCTTTTCGTACCTAGTTTAGTTTATTTAGGGTCTGTCAGTACCAGCTACTATCATTTGGTTTTGTATGTACACAAAAAATATTCATCATTATTTTAGGTAGGTTTCATCTACGCACTAAACTCTAAGAGCTTCTTTCTAAGTAATGAGTACTCAAATAAGTTTCCCCACTACAACATAGTTTCATATCGTGCAACTTTTTACGTTCAACCCACTCCCCCATTTTTTTAGTTTGACGGAATCAATCCCATGCAACCAATGTTACTTTACTTTTATCTTTTGGGGTACTCCAAAATAAATCTATACACTTTCTATCCACCTCCTTAACCACAATTTGAAGAACGATAAATGTATAAACCAAATATTTGTGCACTAATAATAACATATATGTTATTTCTAAATCATGAGTTATATAAATATAATTAATTATTAAAATTAATAACTTATTAAAATTAAGTGACTTTCGAAATTTAGCGTATGTCACACCAATTATGGCACAGAGAGTAACATATAAATTCAATAAGATTATGTCAATAGTCCTACAAATTAGTATAATTAACAACTCAAAATATTTTAAATCTACGTAGGAATTAAATGAACTCTCTTGGTTTCATTTGTAACATATAAATCGAAACAAATAAAACAGAGTATATTGACTTTCTACTTGCACATGAATAATATGACAATAGTTGATTTCTGAACAAGCCCAATGTATTTTAAGGGTAAATGATTTACGTTTTTTCCATCCAAGTTGTATCATCTATTTTTTCACTATTTTTGAATCTACATGATTTCGGTTTTTCAATTCCTGCACATCACTTCTTGTTGAAGTAGAGGACATAAAATCTTACAAATATTAATCAAATTGACCATATAATCCAAAAATTGAAAAATTATGAACGTGCCTACTCCAAATCACATAAAGTTATCTAAAATAAAATTAAATATGTCTTATCTTAAAAGCTCAATAATCTATTAAAGGGAATTTCTAAGATACTTTAATGGAAAAAATATAACTCATGTACCTTTAAAATTGGAAAAAAATAACTTATTGGGGAGGAAAATGTATCTGATGTATCATTAAAATCGAGTCAAAATATATTTAAAGGATTGTAAATCTCTAAACAAAATACATAATAGGAAATTCATTTATATACTTTGAATAACCATGGAATAAAAATCAATATCATCACCTATAAAGTTAGCAAATTTCTTCACCAAATTTCTCAAACCTATTGTGTCAATCCATCTTCATTCACCAAACCATTTTTTAATGACACAAAATTAATATTGTGCGCCGAGATAAGACTCAACAGAAGGTGATAGTATCTAAAAGTAAAATGCTTAGTAGCTTTCAAAAAGATATGAGCAAGTGTTGTCGATGAAGAACACAAATTTTCTATTAATACAGGAGAACATGTTGCTATTGTGGCTTATTCCCCGGGTTCCACACAATTTATTTATGATTCCTCCAACATCTTTGAAATAATAAATAAGATCCTCAATCATGTGAAGGCTTTTGTAGTCAAAGGGGGTCATTGATTTGCTTGCCTTTAGAAAAGGGTTTATCTATTTCCATTTATCTTATTTATTATTAGTTAAGAGAAATTATCACCTACTTTATGAGTGATCATTTCTCGTAACTAATACTAAATAAGATAAAGCAAGTAGATAAATCCTTGTTTAAAGACATTTAAATCAATGACCCCATTTGACCGCAGAAGCCTTCACATCATTGAGGAACTTATTTATCGTGTCACAGCTGCTCAAGGAATTGTAAACATATGGTACACCATGCTGGGATTAAGCACCAATAGCAACATGTGATCCTTTATAAATAGAAAGGTCGTGTATTTCCTTGACAACACTTGCCCATACCTTTTTGAAAGTTACAAAGAGTTTTGCTTTAGATAATATGACCTTATGTTAAGTCTTCTGTCGGTGCATAATCTGAATTTGTGCTATTACAAAAGTGTTTGTGAATTAATATGACTTGAAATAATAAGTTAGAGAAGCTTTGTCAAGAAATTTGCGCACTATATAAGTGATGATATTTGTTTTTATTTCGTGGTTAAGTTAAGTCTATATATGAATTTTATGTTTTTTCTTTGAGATTTGCAATCTATAAAATATATTTTGTATCCAATTTTAAAAATACATGAGTTATGGTTTTTCCATTCATCTTCCAATTTTAATTTTTTTATAGTTTAAAGGTACACGAGTTACATTTTTTCCGTTAAAATAACTTTTATAATTTTCTTTTAATATACTACTATGCTTTAAAGATATGATATTCTTAATTATATTCTTAAAACTTTATTTGATTTTGAGTAGGCACGGTCGTAATTTTTCCTTTTTTTTTGAATTATATGGATAATTTCAGTAATATTTGTAGAATTTAACAACCACTAATAAATATGAACTGATGTGCTACAATGGAAAAATGTATGCATTTAGAAGAAGACAATAATTAGATTATATATCTAGGATAAAAAAACCTCGTAAATCGTTTACCTTAAAATGGTGTTCGTTAATTTTGATTGGCAAATTCTAGCATTTTAAAATTCAAACGAGGTCCAAAGCAAGAAATAAATTTTTCCCCCATTTTATCGTGTATACTAGCATATGTCTAAGACGCCTTGGACCACCAAAAATATGTTTCTAAAAAAAAATAATGAGTGTGATCACACTGTTTATTTGTCCAAATTTTTTTTGTGGATAACCGTGACGACATTATTAATGATGTGACTTAGTTCGGAATGGAAAACGTGTCTATTTCAAGTCCAAATGAAGCCCAGAATGGGATATACTAAATTTGTCATTTTACCTTTGCTTAAGTCCATGGATTTTGGGTTATTAGATCGTGACTTGGTTTCAGAAAAATTGTAGATTGTCGTCCGTGACGACCATATTAATGGTGTGGGTTGGTCCATAGGGGATAACTTATATATTTTCAGGTTCAAACAAAGCTTAAAACGAAAAATACCAAATTTCTATATTTTGGCAATAAACTATGAACATTTATTACCAGCAACTAATCTATTTATATTTATGGTCTGACTCATCGAATATCCTAAATCAAATTTCAAAGTGTTTTATGTTGTTGATACCATTTTTTCGTACCTAGTTTAGTTTATTTAGGGTGTGTCAGTACGATCTACTATCATTTGGTTTTGTATGTACACAGAAAATATTCATCATTATTTAAGGTAGGTTTCATCTATGCACTTAACTCTAAGAGCTTCTTTCTAAGTAATAAGTACCCAAATAAGTTTCCCCACTACAACATAGTTTCATATCGTGCAAGTTTTTATGTTCAACCCCCTCCCCCATTTTTTTAGTTTGACGGACTCTATCCCATGCGACCAATGTTACTTTACTTTTCTTTTTTGGGATACTCCAAAATAAATCTATACACTTTCTATCCACCTTCTTAACCCCAATTTGATGAAACATAAATATATAAACCAAATATTTGTGCACTAAGAATAACATATATGTTATTTCGAAATCATGAGTTATATAAATCACAATAATTAAAAATTTAAAACATTTTAAAATTAAGTGACTTTCGAAATTTAGCGTATGTCACACAAATTAAGGCACAAAGAGTAACATATAAATTCAATAAGATTATGTCAATAGTCCTATAATTTAGTATAATTAACAACTCAAAATATTTTAAATCTATGTAGGAATTAAATGAACTCTCTTGGTTTCATTTGTAACATATGAATCGAAACAAAAAAAATAGAGTATATTGACTTTCTACTTGCATATGAATCATATGACAATAGTTGATTTCTGAACAAGCCCACTGTATTTTAAAGGTAAATGATTTACGTTTTTTCCATCCAAGCTGTATCATCTATTTTTACACTATTTTTGAATCTACATGATTTCGGTTTTTCAATTCCAGCACATCACTTCTTGTTGAAGTAGAGGACATAAAATCTTACAAATATTACTCAAATTGATCATATATTCCAAAAATGGAAAAATTATGAATGTGCCTACTCCAAATCAGATAAAGTTATCAAGAATAAAATTAAATATGTCTTATCTTAAAAGCTCAATAATCTATTAAAGGGAAATTCTAAGATACTTTAATGGAAAAAATATTACTCATGTACCTTTAAAATTGGAAAAAATTAAAAAAAAAACAACTTATTGGGGAGGAAAATGTAACTGATGTATCATTAAAATCGAGTAAAAATATATTTAAAGGATTGTAAATCTCTAAAAAAAAATACATAATAGGAAATTCATTTATATACTTTGAATAACCATGGAATAAAAATCAATATCTTCACCTATAAAGTGAGCAAATTTTTTCACTAAGTTTCTCAAATCTATTGTGTCAATCTATCTTCTTTCACCAAACCAATTTTTCAAGACACAAAATTAATATTGTGCGCCGAGAAAAGACTCAACAGAAGGTGATAGTATATAAAAGTAAAATGCTTAGTAGCTTTCAAAAAGATATGAGCAAGTGTTGTCGATGAAGCACATGTTGCTATTTTGGCTTATTCCCCGGGTTCCACACAATTTATTTATGATTCCTCTAACATCTTTGAAATAATAAATAAGATCCTCAATCGTGAGAAGGCTTTCGTAGTCAAAGGGGGTCATTGATTTGTTTGCCTTTAGAAAAGGGTTTATCTATTTCCATTTATCTTATTTATTATTAGTTAAGAGAAATTATCACCTACTTTATGAGTGATCATTTCTCGTATCTAATACTAAATAAGATAAAGCAAGTAGATAAATCCTTGTTTAAAGACATTTATATCAATGACCCCATTTGACCGCAGAAGCCTTCACATCATTGAGGAACTTATTTATGGTGTCACAAATGCTCGAGGAATTGTAAACATATGGTACACCACCCTGGGATTAAGCAACAATAGCAACATGTGATCCTTTATAAATAGAAAGGTCGTGTATTTCCTTGACAACACTTCCCATAGCTTTTTGAAAGTTACGAAGAGTTTTGCTTTAGATAATATGACCTTATGTTGAGTCTTCTGTCGGTGCATAATCTGAATTTGTGCTATTACAAAAGTTTTTGTGAATTAATATAGCTTGAAATAATAAGTTAGAGAAGCTTTGTCAAGAAATTTGCGCACTATATAAGTGACGATATTTGTTTTTATTTCGTGGTTAAGTTAAGTCTATATATGAATTTCTTGTTATGTTTTTTCTTTGAGATTTGCAATCTATAAAATATATTTTGAATCCAATTCTAAAAATACATGATTTATGCTTTTTCCATTAATCTTCCAATTTTAATTTTTTTTATAGTTTAAAGGTACACGAGTTACATTTTTTTCCATTAAAATAGCTTTTATAATTTTCTTTTAATATACTACTCTGCTTTAAAGATAGGATATTCTTAACTATATTCTTAAAACTTTATTTGATTTTGAGTAGGCACGGTCGTAATTTTTCCTTTTTTTTTTAATTATATGGATAATTTTAGTAATATTTGTAGGATTTAACGACCACTAATAAATATGAACTGATGTGCTACAATGGAAAAATTTATGCAATTAGAAGAAGAGAAAAATTAGATTATATATCTTGGATAAAAAAACCTCGTAAATCGTTTACCTTTAAATGGTGTTCGTTGGTTTTGATGGGCAAATGTTAGCATTTTCAAATTCAAACGAGGTCCAAATCAAGAAATAATTTTTTCCCATTTTATTGTCTATACTAGAATATGTATCAGACGCCTTGGACCACAAAAAATATGTTTCTCAAAAAACATAATGAGTGTGATCACACTGTTTATTTGTCCAAATTTTTTGTGGATAACCGTGACGACATTATTAATGATGTGACTTAGTTCGGAATGGAAAACGTGTCTATTTCAAGTCCAAATGAGGCCCAGAATGGGATATACTAAATTTCTCATTTTACCTTTGCTTAAGTCCATGGATTTTGGGTTATTAGATCTTGACTTGGTTTCAGAAAAATTGTAGATTATCGTCCGTGACGACCATATTAATGGTGTGGGTTGGTCCATAGGGGATAATTATATATTTTCAGGTTCAAATAAAGCTTAAATCGAAAAATACCAAATTTCTATATTTTTGCAATAAACTATGAACATATATTACCAGCAACTAAACTATTTATATTAAGGGTCTGACTCATCGAATATCCTAAATCAAATTTCAAAGTGTATCTATGTTGTTGATACCGTCTTTTCGTACCTAGTTTAGTTTATTTAGGGTCTGCCAGTACCAGCTACTATCATTTGGTTTTGTATGTACACAGAAAATATTCATCATTATTTTAGGTAGGTTTCATCTACGCACTTAACTCTAAGAGCTTCTTTCTAAGTAATGAGTACCCAAATAAATTTCCCCACTACAACATAGTTTCATATCGTGCAACTTTTTACGTTCAACCCCCTCCCCCATTTTTTTTGTTTGACGGACTCTATCCCATGTGACCAATGTTACTTTACTTTTCTCTTTTGGGATACTCCAAAATAAATCTATACACTTTCTATCCACCTCCTTAACCACAATTTGAAGAACGATAAATATATAAACCAAATATTTGTGCACTAAGAATAACATATATGTTATTTCTAAATCATGAGTTATATAAATATAATTAATTATTAAAAATTAAAAACATATTAAAATTAAGTGTAACGACCCGCTAGATCATTTTGATAACTAGGACTAGTTTGACTCCTTCTGGAAATGTAAATGGGTACTTTTAAATTATTCGAAGACAAAGAGTATTTAGTTGATAAAAATTTTATTGAATAACTAATAAAGTTAATAGTTAGTGGGTCATTTCATAATTCATTTATTACCTTTTATACTTGACCCATATAATTAAATTAAGTTAGTGGGCTTAATCACTTTTAATACTTAATTAATATTAGAAAAAAATAAAGGAGTAAGGGTAAGAAACTGTAACGACCTGTTTAGTCGTTTTGAGCAACAGAGTCCATTTCTGGAAAAACTGGCTGGGACAACGGATGGAACGACGGACCGTCGTGGTCTCGACGGCCCGTCGAGGGAGTGTCGTTCCATGACACTTAGAGTTTTGAAATTGGGTACTGAAAAATCGACTCTCTGTAAGTTGTGACGGACCTGCAGGACGTGCCGTCACATCCACGACGAACCGTCGTGAGTCCCGTTGCAAAACACTTCAACTTTTGAGAAATTGATGCAAGAAAACGAGTTTCTGACCGTCATGACGGAGGGGCCAGGACGGACCGTCACAGGGGTGACGGGCCGTCGCAGACCACCTGGAGTCTGGGGAGACACGACGGCCTGTGTGACGGACCGTCGCAGGCGTGACGGCCCGTCACAGGCTGCACAATCCCAGGCAGTTTAGGATTTCTCCACACGTTTTAAGGGACGTTTTGGACTATTCTTTCCTTAATTATAAAGTTTGAGGGTTATTATTAATAAATCTAATTACTTGGGGGTTAAATAAGGTAACCTTAAGTTAATTAGTGGGTCATTATTACCATCTTTCATTCTTAATTATATATGAATTAGGGTAAAGGAAAGAGGGTTTGAATAAAACAAAAGAGAAAGAACAGAGAGAGAGAAAGTATTGATCGATCGAATTGGCTGAGGAGAATATCAAAGCTTGGGAAATTGCTTGTTGATTCCAATTCTTCGGTGGAGGTAGGTTATGGTTTTCATGCTATTCGTAGTAAACTCTTAATAGCGAATGATATATGTTAGTAGTATTGTAAAACCCTTCTATATGCTTAATTGTATGCTTGCATGAATGATGTTATTATGTAATTATGAATAAATAAGCATGACGAAGCTATTGAATCCCAAATCTTGAAAGAAACTTTAATCTACTTGTTAATGATAAGGCCTTGGTATAAAAGAAGGCTTGATGAATTAAAGTAATGGGATTGATGATGCCTTAGTATAGAGAAGGCTTGATGAACGGATATAATGAGAATTAGTGGATCGGAGTGTCACGTTCCGACACATAGTATTAGTGGGACGGGTGTCACGAACCGACACGTAGAATTAGGGGATCGGAGTGTCACGTACCGACACATATACGGGATCGGGTGTCACGAACCGACACGTAGATTTAGGGGATCGGGTGTCACGAACCGACACGAAGATTTAGGGGATCGGGTGTCACGAACCGACACGTAGATTTAGGGGATCGGGTGTCACGAACCGACACGTAGATTTAGGGGATCGGAGTGTCACGTACCGACACAAGAGGATTAATGAATATGAGGGAGCGGAGTGTCACGTACCGACACAAGAGGAATATGAATAATTAATCGTGAAAGATGAGAATATACTCAACATAATGAACTTAATTCCCAAATGAGCATGGTATTGAGGCTTGAGCCTTCATGGATGAACTTAATGGTACTTATTGATGATTATAGTACTTGTTGTTGCTACATGTTGAGTTTTATAGTTGATTTACGATATTAACTGATATATACTGTTTTCTATTTTGAGTTGGCCGATGATATCTACTCAGTACTTGTGGTTGTACTGACCCCCCCCCCCTACTTTTATGTTTTCTTCTTTGCTAATTGTGGAATACAATAACGTTCCGTCATCTTCAACTCATGATGATTCAAGCCGCCTTACTACACCGAAATTCGGGGTGAGCTAATACGTCTAGCTTGGACTGGATCTTCTTCTTCAAGTCTTGATGCCTTGAACTCCGGCATGGACTAGCTTTTATGTATTTTTAGTTCTTAGACATTCTTAGTTTAGTCATTTGATTGTAGATGTTCTTGTGATGATGACTTCCAGATTTTGGGGATATTAATAATAGTTATTGATTTTATTAATGAGTTTAAGTCTTCCGCATTACTTTCTGTTGTTATATATTGAAATGTTAAGGTTTAGATTGGTTGGTTCGCTCACATAGGAGGATAAATGTGGGTGCCAGTCGCGGCCCCGATTTGGGTCGTGACAAACTTGGTATCAGAGCATTAGGTTCGTTGGTCTCATCACACAAGAACAGGTCTAGTAGAGTCTTAAGGAACGGTAGGGGGACGCCTTTACTATTCCTTGAGAGGCTATAAGACTTTAGGAAAATTTCACTCTTTCATTCTTTCATTCGTGCTACTACTTGAGTCCAATTGGTATCTAGGCGATACGAATTGGTATCTGACCATCTTCACTCTATTTCGCAGATGGTTAGAACTAGAGCCACGACCGCGCCGACAACAACACCGGCAAGACAAGAAACGTCTGAGCCAGCCACTGGGGCTGTGGCTCGAGGGAGAACAACGGCAAGAGGCCGTGGGAGAGGTCGTGGGAGGACGTCCTCTAGAGGAAGAGGACGAGCACCTAGCCCATCTGATACTAGGGCGGTGACTCCTCCACCGACTGAAGAGGTGATAAGAGAAGGGGAGGATGGGGTGAATGAGCAAGTACAGAATGAGGAAATGCCACCTCAACCTACCCCAGATATGATCAATCGTGTTCTCGCTTATCTTAGCGGGTTATCCGATCACGGTCAGGCACCTCCAGGGGTTTCGCACCAACACCTCCGGTTTGAGGTACGACATGCGGCTACTATGGCTCCTCGCATGGATGCACCATTGGGAATGGGCACATTTCCACGTCGACTCTCGGGCCTATTATGACAAACGATCAACACGAACTTTTCAAGAAGTTCTTGAAATTGAAACCTCCAGTCTTTAAAGTGCGAGAATCAGAGGATGCCTACGATTTTCTGGTTGATTGTCATGAGCTACTACACAAGATGGGTATAGTAGAGAGGTTTGGTGTCGAGTTCGTGAGCTATCAGTTTCAAGGGAACGCCAAAATGTGGTGGCGTTCACATGTTGAGTGTCAACCAACAGAGGCACCACCTATGACTTGGGAATCATTCTCGAGTTTGTTCATGGAGAAGTATATCCCAAGGACTTTGAGAGATAGAAAGAGGGATGAGTTCTTGAGTCTGGAGCAAGGTAGAATGACGGTTAATGCATACGAGGCTAAATTTCACACTATCCAGATACGCCACCCAACTGTTTTAGTCCACAAGAACGGATCCGCCGTTTTGTGAAGGGGTTGAGATCGAGTTGCGGATTTCGCCTTACAGTAGCGGCAACGGCAAAATCCTTCCAAGAGGTGGTGGACTTTGTGATAGAGGTGGAAGGAGTGAAGCCAGATGACTTCACCACAACTTCGACATCAAAAAGGTTTCGAAAGGGAGGTGAGTTTAATAGTTCGTATACTAGAGGACAGACTTCCGGAGGCTACTCAGTTCGACCAATTCAGTCTTCACTACAGACTGTAGTTGGGGGACCACCTCAGACCGGTCAACACTTCTCTGAGAGACCTATGCTTGACTCTAGAGAGTGTTATGGATGTGGGGAGACTGGACATATTAGGAGGAATTGTCCCAAACAAAGTTATAGACCCCCAATAGCTAGAGGTAGAGGTGGTCATGGTAGAGGCCGTTATTCTGGAGGACGTGGTAGTCGAGGTAATGGTGGTCACCAAAACGGCAGAGGTGATGGGCAAACTGGAGCCACTACTACGCAACATGGTAGGGGCAACAGCGGACGGACAAATAATGGGGCCCATTGTTACGCTTTCCTGGGAGATCTGAGCGGGCGTCGATCTTTGTCATCACAGGTAACCTTTTGATTTGTGATTGCATGGCTTCCGTATTGTTTGACCCTGGCTCCACGTTTTCATATGTATCTTCATCATTTGCTAATGGTCTAAATCTACATTGTGAATTACTTGATATGCCTATTCGCGTTTCTACTCCGGTGGGTGAGTCTGTGGTAGTTGAAAAAGTGTATAGGTCTTGTTTGGTGAATTTTGTGGGGAGCAACACTTACGTAGATTTGGTTATCTTAGAAATGGGTGATTTTGATGTAATTACAGGTATGACTTGGCTTTCTCCGAATTTTGCAATTTTGGATTGTAATGCTAAAGCGGTGGCGTTAGCCAAGCCTGGCAGATCCGTTAGTGTGGGAGGCGACTACACTTCTAATCCGGTGCGTATCATATCCTTTCTTCGTGCTAAGAAAATGGTTAGTAAAGGGTGTTTAGCTTTCTTGGCACATCTTAAGGATGACACTATCCAAGTACCCTCAATTGAGTCGGTTTCGGTAGTCCGTGAGTTTTTGGATGTGTTCCCCGCAGATCTTCCTGGTATGCCACCAGATAGGGATATTGACTTCTGCATCGATCTTGAACCGGGCACACGCCCCATTTCTATACCCCCTTATAGAATGGCTCCCGCGGAGTTAAGAGAGTTAAAGGCTCAACTTCAAGAGTTGTTGAGCAAGCGCTTCATTAGACCAAGTGCATCTCCTTGGGGTGCTCCGGTTTTGTTTGTGAAGAAGAAGGAT
This sequence comes from Solanum arcanum, assembly GCA_027789145.1. Classification (NCBI taxonomy): domain Eukaryota; kingdom Viridiplantae; phylum Streptophyta; class Magnoliopsida; order Solanales; family Solanaceae; genus Solanum; species Solanum arcanum. Next base: position 25,559,956 of record CM050934.1, on the reverse strand, counting down.
GGGAGTTTTCGGATGTGCATAGACTACAGACAACTAAACAAGGTAACCATAAAGAACAAGTATCCTCTTCCTCGCATTGATGACTTGTTCGATCAGTTACAAGGTGCTTGTGTCTTCTCTAAGATTGATTTGAGATCCGGTTATCATCAATTGAAAATACGAGCAACGGATGTGCCAAAGACCGCTTTTGAGCGAGGTATGGGCATTACGAATTTGTAGTGATGTCTTTTGGTCTTACGAATGCCCCTGCTGCGTTCATGAGCTTGATGAACGGGATTTTTAAGCCATATTTGGACCTTTTCGTGATCGTATTTATTGATGATATATTGGTATACTCGAAGAGCAAGAAGGAACATGAAGAGCATTTGAGAATGGTATTGGAAACGTTGAGGGAGAAAGAGCTCTATGCCAAATTCTCTAAGTGTGAGTTTTGGCTAGATGCGGTGTCCTTCTTGGGGCACGTAGTTTCTAAGGATGGAGTGATGGTAGATCCATCTAAGATTGAGACAGTGAAGAATTGGGTGAGACCCACTAATGTGTCAGAAATAAGAAGTTTTGTGGGGTTAGCTAGTTACTACCGCCGATTCGTCAAGGGATTCTCTTCTATTGCTTCCCAACTGACGAACTTGACTAAGCAAAATGTTCCATTTGTATGGTCAGATGAATGTGAGGAAAGCTTTCAGAAGCTTAAGACTTTGTTGACTACCGCACCAATTCTTACCTTGCCAGTAGAAGGTAAAACTTCATTGTTTATTGTGATGCATCCTATTCGGGTTGGAGTGCGGTGCTAATGCAAGAGAAGAATGTGATTGCTTATGCTTCAAGGCAATTAAAAGTGCATGAACGTAACTATCCGACCCATGACTTGGAGTTGGCCGCGGTAGTATTTGCACTAAAGCAATGGAGACACTATTTGTATGGAGTTAAGTGTGAGGTCTATACGGATCATCGTAGCCTTCAGTATGTCTTTACTCAGAAAGATTTGAACTTGAGACAGAGGAGATGGATGGAGTTACTAAAGGACTACGATATCACTATCTTGTATCATCCGGGGAAGGCGAATGTTGTGGCGGATGCGTTGAGTAGAAAGGCGGGAAGCATGGGAAGTCTAGCTCACTTGCAAGCTTCTAGACGCCCATTGGCTAGAGAGGTTCAAACTCTGGCTAACGACTTGATGAGGTTAGAAATAAATGAGAAGGGAGGATTGTTGGCTAGTGTGGAGTCGAGATCTTCTTTTCTTGACAAGATTAAGGGAAAACAGTTTAATGATGAAAAATTGATCCGGATCCAAGACAAAGTGTTGAAAGGAGAGGCCAAAGAAGCGACAATCGATGAAGAAGGTGTGTTGAGAATCAAAGGAAGGGTGTGTGTACCCCGCGTCGATGATTTGATCAACACTATTCTAACAGAGGCTCATAGTTCACGGTATTCTATACATCCGGGCGCGACCAAGATGTACCGTGACCTAAAGCAACACTTTTGGTGGAGTAGAATGAAGCGTGATATTGTTGACTTCATTGCCAAGTGTCCAAACTGTCAACAAGTGAAGTATGAACACCAAAGGCCCGGAGGAACACTTCAGAGAATGCCTATTCCTGAATGGAAATGGGAGAGAATTGCAATGGACTTTGTGGTTGGTCTTCCAAAGACATTGGGTAAGTATGACTCCATTTGGGTAGTTGTCGATAGGTTAACTAAGTCTGCTCATTTCATTCGGTAAAGGTGACTTACAAATGCAGAAAAGTTAGCCAAGATCTATATTTCAGAAATCGTACGATTGCATGGGGTTCCACTCTCCATTATATCGATAGAGGTACGCGATTTACTTCTAAGTTTTGGAAAACATTGCATGCGATTGGGTACTAGGTTGGACCTTAGTATCGCGTTCCATCCTCAGGCCAGATGGTCAGTCTGAGAGGACGATTCAAGTGTTGGAGGATATGCTTCGTGCATGTGTGATAGAGTTTGGCGGCCATTGGGATAACTTCCTACCCTTAGCGGAGTTTTCGTACAATAATAGCTATCACTCAAGCATTGATATGGCCCCATTTGAAGCATTGTATGGGAGGAGATGTAGATCTCCCATTGGTTGGTTTGATGCATTCGAGGTTAGACCTTGGGGTCTTGATCTCTTAAGGGATTCGTTAGATAAGGTGAAGGGCATTCAAGAAAAGCTTCTAGCGGCGCAAAGTAGACAAAAGGAGTATGCAGATCGAAAGGTTAGGGACTTAGAGTTCATGGAGGGTGAACAAGTCTTGTTGAAAGTTTCACCAATGAAAGGGGTGATGCGGTTTGGCAAAAGAGGTAAGTTAAGTCCAAGGTATATTGGACCATTTGAAGTGCTTAAGCGAATAGGGGAGGTGGCTTATGAGTTAGCCTTGCCCCCGGGGCTGTCCGGAGTACATCCGGTATTCCATGTGTCCATGTTGAAAAGATACCATGGAGATGGAAACTACATCATCCGTTGGGATTCAGTTTTGTTGGATGAGAACTTGACTTATGAAGAGGAACCGGTTGCTATATTAGATAGAGAGGTTCGCAAGTTGAGGTCGAGAGAAATTGCATCCATCAAAGTTCAATGGAAGAACCGACCGGTTGAAGAGGCTACTTGGGAGAAGGAGGCGGATATGCAAGAGAAATACCCACATCCGTTTTCTGATTCAGGTACTCCTCTTCGCCATGGTTTTCTTCTTTTGATCGTTCGGGACGAACGATGGGTAAATTGGTATCTATTGTAACGACTGTTTAGTCGTTTTGAGCAATGAAGTCCATTTCGGAAAAAGCGGCTGGGACAACGGATGGAACGACGGATCGTCGTGGTCTCGACGGCCGTCGAGGAGTGTCGTTCCATGACACTTAGAGTTTTGAAATTGGGTACTGAAAAATCGACTCTCTGTAAGTTGTGACGGACTGCGGGGCGTGCCGTCACATCCACGACGAACCGTCGTGAGTCCCGCTGCAAAACACTTCAACTTTTGAGAAATTGATGCAAGAAAAGCGAGTTTCGACCGTCATGACGGAGGGGCGAGACGGACCGTCACCAGGGGTGACGGGCCGTCGCAGACCACCTGGAGTCTGGGGAGACACGACGGCCTGTGTGACGGACCGTCGCAGGCGTGACGGCCCGTCACAGGCTGCACAATCCCAGGCAGTTTAGGATTTCTCCACACGTTTTAAGGGACGTTTTGGACTATTCTTTCCTTAATTATAAAGTTTGAGGGTTATTATTAATAAATCTAATTACTTGGGGGTTAAATAAGGTAACCTTAAGTTAATTAGTGGGTCATTATTACCATTTTTCATTCTTAATTATATATGAATTAGGGTAAAGGAAAGAGGGTTTGAATAAAACAAAAGAGAAAGAACAGAGAGAGAGAAAGTATTGATCGATCGAATTGGCTGAGGAGAATATCAAAGCTTGGGAAATTGCTTGTTGATTCCAATTCTTCGGTGGAGGTAGGTTATGGTTTTCATGCTATTCGTAGTAAACTCTTAATAGCGAATGATATATGTTAGTAGTATTGTAAAACCCTTCTATATGCTTAATTGTATGCTTGCATGAATGATGTTATTATGTAATTATGAATAAATAAGCATGTGAAGCTATTGAATCCCAAATCTTGAAAGAAACTTTAATCTACTTGTTAATGATAAGGCCTTGGTATAAAAGAAGGCTTGATGAATTAAAGTAATGGGATTGATGATGCCTTGGTATAGAGAAGGCTTGATGAGCGGATATAATGAGAATTAGTGGATCGGAGTGTCACGTTCGACACATAGTATTAGTGGGACGGGGGTCACGCACCGACACGTAGAATTAGGGGATCGGAGTGTCACGTACCGACACATATAGGGGATCGGGTGTCACGAACCGACACGTAGATTTAGGGGATCGGGTGTCACGAACCGACACGCAGATTTAGGGGATCGGGTGTCACGAACCGACACGTAGATTTAGGGGATCGGGTGTCACGAACCGACACGTAGATTTAGGGGATCGGAGTGTCACGTACCGACACAAGAGGATTAATGAATATGAGGGAGCGGAGTGTCACGTACCGACACAAGAGGAATATGAATAATGAATCGTGAAAGATGAGAATATACTCAACATAATGAACTTAATTCCCAAATGAGCATGGTATTGAGGCTTGAGCCCTCATGGATGAACTTAATGGTACTTATTGATGATTATAGTACTTGTTGTTGCTACATGTTGAGTTTTATAGTTGATTTACGATATTAAGCGATATATCTTGTTTTCTATTTTGAGTTGGCCGATGATATCTACTCGATTACTTGTGGTTGTCTTGACCCTACTTTTATGTTTTCTTCTTTGCTAATTGTGGAATACAATAACGTTCCGTCATCTTCAACTCATGATGATTCAAGCCGCCTTACTACACCGGAAATTCAAAGTGAGCTAATACGTCTAGCTTGGACTGGATCTTCTTCTTCAAGTCTTGATGCCTTGAACTCCGGCATGGACTAGCTTTTATGTATTTTTAGTTCTTAGACATTCTTAGTTTAGTCATTTGATTGTAGATGTTCTTGTGATGATGACTTCCAGATTTTGGGGATATTAATAATAGTTATTGATTTTATTAATGAGTTTAAGTCTTCCGCATTACTTTCTGTTGTTATATATTGAAATGTTAAGGTTTAGATTGGTTGGTTCGCTCACATAGGAGGGTAAATGTGGGTGCCAGTCGCGGCCCCGATTTGGGTCGTGACAAAAACTATCTGTGTGCGGCGTGAATGCAAACGTGAGGGATCGAACGAAAATTTACGGGTAAGAAGCAATTTGAGTTTTTTTCTTGACTTTTACTTGGGTAATAATGATTGTATGATTGTTGTGTTAATTATTTTGATATGAGGTTTTGAAAGATTGGTTGGCAGAAGTAGTGCCGTTTTTTCTGAATTTGGGAGGGGACACTTTATTAATTAAATTGATAAATAAATAAAAATTTGTTAATAATTAAGGCAATTGCAATAGGTTGGTAGTAGTAAGTGTCAAATCTTTGGAAAGCATATGCTAGAAAAATTGAAAAGTAATAGTAGTAGAAAGGTTTGTTGTCTTTTTCTTAGTTGCTGGAAATTTTTTATTGTTTATATATTAGAATTGCAGTGGCTGTAGTTAATGGGGTTTTAGGCCAAAAAAAGAAGGAAAAAAAATAAGTAGGAGGTCATATTGAGGCAGGTATATAGGAAGCATGAGAATTTAGTATCTGCAAGTTAGTTCTTCGTATTGATTATTACCTTTGCTTATTTTCATGTTATTATAACATTATCAATTTAGTTTTTGTTATATTAAAATAAGTAATTAATTATTAGATGTATATTATATGATTAGCGTTGAAATTGAGATACTTGGAGGAATTAAGGCTTAACATTAGGCTCGAACGTTAGCAATTTGGATCCTTGACATGTAATTATATCAAGAGTAGGATCTTGATTGAACATATGAGTGAGTTTTGAGGTTTATGTTGTACCTATAATAAATATAAATGTCTACAAACTCGCTTATTTACGAACCTTGCATCATTGGTAGATCGTGAGCGTTTTGAATCTTTGCATAAAGGGAAGGAACTATCTTAAAGATTCGTGATACGAATTCGGCACTTGAGGTATGTTATGACTTTTTAGACTTGTTGAAGGACGTTTTCATAATTAAAGAAAAAAAAATGAAAATAGACAAAGGGGTAAGGGCGAAAGATGTGGGTCTCATATGAATGATGTGACGGGCATTGGTACGAGTACCGGTGTTATAAAACAAAAAGGTTACTACTATAGAATGCGGATTGTAATTTGAGAATTTCCAAAGCATATGGGCATTAACTGATATATTAATGACTTGAAATCCTTGTGTGATTGTGTTTTATTTATTTCACCTGTATAGTTGTGATAATTGAGTTGGTTATGTATTATGTTCATATTGATTGATTTAGATGCATCATTATCCCCTATATTGAAATAATATTGTGCACATGCATAGACATGAGACTGAGTATAATTTGGGCACGTGGAGATCGTCCGTGCTGGGCATGGTGGGATGTTAAGATTGTAATTTTGGCACGTGGAGACCGTCCGTGCGAAAATTATTTGATATTATGATAGTGCGTTGAGATCGTCCGCAACGACACGTGGAGATCGTTCGTGTTGGTATATGGACCTCGCGAGTCCCCCATGGGTCATGAACTCTCGATGTGTTTCCGTGGAGTATCATGTATATACGGTTGAGTGTGTACTGGGTATTCTGAGACAATTCATTACATGGTGTTATATTGCATTGCATTTCATCACATCATTTATTTTGATGATTATGTGTTTCGTTTGGTGTTTGGAAAATACTTGATGTTTGATTAACTTTATTGATGAAACCTAAATAGTGAGTGTAATATATATATATATATATATATATATATATATATATATATATATATATATATATATATATATATATATATATATATATATATATATATATACTCATATAATTTACCAATTTATTTTTTTTGTATAAACTCCCGTACTACTTCTTCGTTGTCGGTCAATGAGAGATACTGGGTACACGTGGTTTCGTACTCATACTACGCTTGTTGCACTCTTTGTGGTGCAGATTCGATTCTGAGTAGGAGCACATCTCATGGAGCAAATTGAGTCCGGCTTGAAGTTCTTGGAGTTGTGGTGAGCTGCTTGGCTGTTCCGTGGCCCACACCTCCCTCTATCTTTACGTATTCTTTATTTAGTATTCAGACAGGATATCCCTTAAGTTAGATTTGTCATTTTAGTTTCAGACTTGCATCATATTCTAGAATCTCTTGTACTTATGACACCAATTCTTGGGGTGATATATTTTAGCTTCCGCATTTCGTACTTATAAGGAACTCAATGTTGGAGATTCTTGCTAAGTGTTAGTCTTTTTACTCATTTGTTGGTTTAGTTGGGTTAATATGTTGGGTTGGCTTACCTATTGGTTGGGAACATAGGTGCCATCACGACTTGCAGATTTGGGTCGTGACAAATTTGGTATCAGAGCGTTAGCTTCATCGGTCTCAAGAGTACAAGAGCAATGTCTAGTAGAGTCTTGCGGATCGGTATGAAGACGTCCATACCTATCTTCGAGAGGCTATAGGACATTTAGGAAATATTCTGTTCTTTTATTCATTATCGTGCACACTTGACCTTGTAGAAATTCTAATCTTGATATCTCATTCTCTCTTAGATGGCGAGGAATCGTACATCGGCAAGTAGTGGTCAGGATCCTATTCCTGCGCCTGCTTCTGGGAACATCATCCGAGGTAGAGGTAGGAGACGAGCTCGAGGTCGGGGTAGGGGCCATGTTGCAGAACCTGCGGATGTTCAAGTACCAGTAGCTACTCAGGGTCGTGATAGGACCGTACCTCCTGATGCAGAGGTTATTCATGAGGATGTGCAAGATCGTGTCGAGGGGGATGGGCCAGCTGAGGCTCCAACCAGTACTATTGTCCCCCCAGTGCTTAAAGATACCTTGGCTCGTATATTAGGAATCCTAGAGGGGATGGCCCAGGCAGGAGCTTTGCCTGTCACTTCTGATGGCTCAGAGACTCGTGTTGGAGGTCAAACTCCAGATCCGATAGTTGCTCCAGATTCTCAGACTCCCAGGACTCAGCCAGCTTCCGCTGTAGCTCCTCGTTTGGATAGTATGGAGTTTCCAGATATGACATCACATTTGGTGAACAGGCCTTCTATGACTATTGATGAGCAAATGATGTTTGGGAGGTTAAGACTAATGAATCCTCCTACTTATACTGGTGACTTAGCTGAGGATGCATATGAGTTTATAGTTAGTTGTCATGAGAGGTTGCAGAATCTTGGATTAGTGGAGTCTCATGGAGTTGACTACACAGCATTTCAGATGACTGGCTCTTCTAAACAGTGGTGGAGGGATTATATTAGTAGTAGGCCAGCTGGATCTCATCCACTATCCTGGACTGAGTTTACTCAGGTATTTCTATCCAAATTTGTTCCACGCAGTGAGAGGGAGCACAAGAGGGCCGAGTTTGAGGGTTTGCAGCAAAATGGTATGTCAGTTACAGAGTATGAGGGTAAATTTCATGCCTTGGCTAGGCATGCTTCGATGATACTTCCCACAGAGGCTGAGAGAGTGAGGAGGTTTGTTAAGGGGCTGATAATTCCAATTCGTCTAGGAGTTCCTCAGGTTGCTGCTTCTGGTGTTCCATTCCAGAAAGTGGTAGATGCTGCTAAGGAGTTGGAGATGATTCGATGTGAGGAATTTGAGCAGCGAGAGGGAAAGAGGACTCGTTATTCAGGTGATTATGGTGGTGCTCCGCCTAGGAGTCGGGGTTACTTCGGCAGAGGTTATCACCCTCAGTCCAGCAGACCCATTCATGCTGCTATACCAGCGTCTGAGGTTGGTTACGCTGGGCATAACTCTTCGAGCTCGGTACATACTTCGCAGGGTTTATCTTCTAGACCAGTAGTTCGTGGAGGGCATTCTGTTCATTCAGGTTCCTCATCAGCCTGCGTCTCGTAGGGGTTGCTTTGAGTGCGGTGATATGGGACACTTTGTGAGAGACTGCCCTAGGACCAGACGTGGTGGCTTACATCAGGGTTCTCAGGTTTCGACTTCCAGGGCTGCACAACCTCCAGCTAGGGGTGGTGCACAGAATGGTAGAGGTGGTTCTCATTCAGGTAGAGGTGGTTCTCCTTCTGGTCGAGGTGGTGGTCGTGGAGGTTCACAATCTGATGGAGGTCGTTCTCACTGTTATGCTTTTCCAGGTAGGCCAGAGGCTGAAGCCTCAGATGCTGTTATCACAGGTATTATTCCGGTTTGTCATCGACCAGCTACTGTATTATTTGATCCAGGCTCTACTTATTCTTATGTGTCCACATATTTTGCTCCTAGTCTGGATATATTGTGTGAGTCTCTTGATTTGCCGATATGTGTTTCTACTCCTGTCGGGGATTCTGTAGTTGTAGATCAAGTGTATCGTTTATGTACTGTTACATTGATGGGGTATGACACTCATGAAGATCTAAAGGTCTTAGATATGATAGATTTTGATGTGATTCTTGGTATGGATTGGTTATCTTCTTACCACGCAATTTTAAATTGTCATGCCAAGACCATCACTTTAGCTATACCTGGAATTCCTATAGTAGAATCGAGATGTACTCTTAGTCATCCTTGTAAGGGTGTGATATCATTCCTTAAGGCTCGTCAGTTGGTACAGAGAGGATGTTTGGCGTACTTGGCCCACATTCGACATACTAGTATTGAGACTGCTATGCTTGAGTCTATTCCAGTAGTGAGTGAATTTTCAGAAGTATTTTCGACCGATTTGCCAGGTCTTCCACCAGATCGAGATATTGATTTTTGTATTGATGTAGAGCCAGGCACTCGGCCTATTTCCATTCCTCCTTATCGTATGGCACCGGCTGAATTGAAAGAGTTGAAGGAGCAATTGCAGGATTTGTTGAGCAAAGGTTTTATTAGACCAAGTGTATGTACTTGGGGTGCTCCAGTGTTATTTGTGAAGAAGAAAGATGGATCTATCCGTATGTGTATTGACTATCGGCAGTTGAACAAGGTAACCATCAGAAATAAGTATCTGATACCTCGTATTGATGATTTATTTGATCGATTCTGAAGTGCTTGAGTTTTCTCCAAAATTGACTTGAGATCTGGCTATCATCAGCTGAAGGTTAGGGCGGAGGATATCCCTAAGACGGCTTTTCGAACACGTTAAGGTCATTATGAGTTTTTGGTGATGTCTTTCGGACTGACTAATGCCCCAGCAGCTTTTATGGACTTGATGAATGGAGTGTTCAGACCGTATTTAGATTCCTTTATTATTGTCTTCATAGATGATATATTGATATACTCACGCACTAAGGAGGAACATGAGCATCATTTGAGGATTGTTCTTGGGATTCTAAAGGAGAAGAAGTTTTATGCAAAGTTTTCAAAGTGTGAGTTTTGGCTTAGTTCGGTAACATTCTTGGGACATGTAGTGTCCAAGGAGGGTATCATGGTGGATCCTAAGAAGATTGAGGCGGTTAGAGATTGGGTCAGACCTACTTCAGTTACTGAGATTCGGAGTTTCTTGGGCCTTGCAGGTTATTATCGACGGTTTGTAGAGGTTTTATCATCCATTGCATCTCCATTAACTAGATTGACACAGAAGGAGGTGACTTTTCAGTGGTCTGACGAATGTGAGGTTAGTTTCCAAAAGCTCAAGACTTTATTGACTACTGCTCCGATTTTGACCCTACCCGTGGAGGGAGAGGGTTTTGTCGTATATTGTGATGCTTCTCGGGTTGGTTTGGGTTGTGTGTTGATGCAGAAGAGAAGGGTGATAGCTTATGCTTCGAGGCAGTTAAAGGTTCATGAGAAGAACTACCCTATTCATGATTTAGAGTTGGCGGTTGTGGTGTTTGCATTAAAGATTTGGAGGCATTATCTTTATGGTGTGCATTGTGAGGTGTTCACGGATCATCGTAGTCTCCAATATATATTCAATCAGAGGGATCTAAATTTGAGGCAGAGGAGATGGTTGGAGTTGCTCAAAGACTACGATATGACTATTCTTTATCACCAACGCAAAGCAAATGTTGTAGCAGATGCCTTGAGTCGGAAGGCGGTAAGTATGAGTAGCCCAGCCATGTTACAGGTTGTCGAGCGTCCCCTAGCTAGGGATGTCCAATCCCTATCCAATAGCTTTATGAGACTTGATATTTCAGAATCTGGTAAGGTATTGGCTTATATGGAGGCTAGGTCATCCTTGTTGGAGCGGATTCGAGCTCAACAGTTTGATGATGGTGATTTATGTAAGATTGGGGACAAGGTTTTAAAAGGAGAAGCCAGGGCTTCAATTCTTGATAGTGAGGGAGTTTTGAGGATTAAGGGCCGTATATGTGTTCCTCGTACAGGTGATTTGACCAGATTGATCATGGAGGAGGCTCATAGTTCGAGGTACTCTATTCATCCGGGGGATAATAATATGTATCGTGACTTGAATCAACATTATTGGTGGTGTCGTATGAAGAGGGACATAGTAGATTTTGTATCCCAGTGTCTGAATTGTCAGCAAGTGAAGTATGAACACCAAAAGCCTGGAGGTGTGAGACAGAGGATGCCTATACCTGAGTGGAAGTGGGAGAGTATTGCTATGGACTTTGTGGTAGGATTGCCATGTACTTTGGGTAAGTTTGATGCTATATGGGTCATTGTGGATCGACTGACTAAGTCTGCACACTTTGTACCAGTTCAGACGACCTATAATTCAGAGAAGTTAGCCAAAATCTATATTCGAGAGATAGTTCGTTTGCATGGGGTTCCTATTTCTTTTATTTCAGATCGTGGCACTCAATTTACATCTCATTTCTGGCGGTCTATGCAGAAAGAGTTGGGCACTCGGGTGGATCTTAGTACAGCCTTTCACCCTCAGACTGATTGTCAATCTGAGCGGACTATTCAGGTTCTCGAGGATATGTTGCGGGCATGTGTGATTGACTTTGGTGGTCAGTGGGACCAGTTCTTGCCTCTAGCGGAGTTTGCTTACAATAATAGTTATCACTCGAGCATTGGGATGGCACCATTTGAGGCTCTGTATGGTAGGAGATGTCGATCTCCAATTGGCTGGTTTGATGCATTTGAGGTTAGACCATGGGGTACAGATTTGTTGAGGGAGTCCTTGGACAAGGTCAAGTTGTTCCAAGATAGACTTATCATGGCTCAGAGCAGGCAAAAGAGTTACGCAGATAGGAAGATTCGTGATTTGGAGTTTATGGTTGGAGAGAAGGTTCTACTTAAGGTTTCACCCATGAAGGGTGTGATGAGATTTGAAAAGAAGGGCAAGTTGAGTCCAAGGTACATTGGTCCTTTCGAGGTTGTGGAGCGTATTGGTGAGGTGGCATATCAGTTGGCTTTGCCACCTGGGTTGTCAGGTGTCCATCCTGTATTTCATATTTCAATGCATAAGAAGTATCATCAGGGTGGTGATCACGTGATTCAATGAGATTCAGTGTTACTTGATCAGAATTTGACTTTTGAGGAAGAGCCGATCACCATTTTGGATAGGCAAATTCGGAAGCTAAGGTCCAAAGAGATTGCTTCAGTAAAGGTTCAGTGGAAGCATCGTCCAGTGGAGGAGGCTACATGGGAGACAGAGGCAGACATGAGGAGTAAATATCCTCATCTTTTTGAGCGTTCAGGTTAGCTCTTTTCTTTTCCACGTTTGTTTAAGTGGTAGGTGATGTAACGACCCGCTAGATTATTTTGAGAACTAGGACTAGTTTGACTCCTTTTGGATATTTAAATGGGTACTTTTAAATTATTCGAAGACTAAGAGTATTTAGTTGATAAAAATTTTATTGAATAACTAATATAGTTAATAGTTAGTGGGTCATTTCATAATTCATTTATTACCTTTTATACTTGACCCATATAATTAAATTAAATTAGTGGGCTTAACCACTTTTAATACTTAATTAATATTAGAAAAAAAATAAAGGAGAGAGGGTAAGAAACTATCTATGTGCGGGGGTCGAACGAAAATTTACGGGTAAGAAGCAATTTGAGATTTTTTCTTGACTTTTACTTGGGTAATAATGAATGTATGATTGTTGTGTTAATTATTTTGATATGAGGTTTTGAAAGAAAGGTTGGCAGAAGTAGTGCCGTTTTTTCTAAATTTGGGAGGGGACACTTTATTAATTAAATTCATAAATGAATAAAAATTTGTTAAAAATTAAGGCAATTGCAATAGGTTGGTAGTAGTAAGTCTCAAATCTTTGGAAAGCATATGCTAGAAAAATTGAAAAGTAATAGTAGTAGAAAGGTTTGTTGTCTTTTTCTTAGTTGCTGGAAATTTTTTATTGTTTATATATTTGAATTGCAGTGGCTGTAGTTAATGGGGTTTTAGGCCAAAAAAAAGGAAAAAAAAATAAGTTAGGAGGTCATATTGAGGCAGGTATATAGGAAGCATGAGAATTTAGTATCTGCAAGTTAGTTCTTCGTATTGATTATTACCTTTGCTTATTTTCTTGTTATTATAACATTATCAATTTAGTTTTTGTTATATTAAAATAGGTTATTAATTATTAGATGTATATTATATGACTAGCGTTGAAATTGAGATACTTGGAGGAATTAAGGCTTAACATTAGGCTTGAACGTTAGCAATTTGGATCCTTGACATGTAATTATATCAAGAGTAGGATGTTGATTGAACATATGAGTGAGTTTTGAGGTTTATGTTGTACCTATAATAAATTTAAATGTCTACAAACTCGCTTATTTACGAACCTTGCATCATTGGTAGATCGTGAGCGTTTCGAAACTTTGCATAAAGGGAAGGAACTATCTTAAAGATTCGTGACACGAATTTGGCACTTGAGGTTTGTTAAGACTTTTTAGACTTGTTGAAGGACGTTTTCATAATTAAAGAAAAAAAAAAGAAAATAGACAAAGGGGTAAGGGCGAAAGATGGGTATCAATGATGTGACGGGCATTGGTACGAGTAACGGTGTTATAAAACAAAAAGGTTACTACTATAGAATGCGGATTGTAATTTGAGAATTTCCAAAGCATATGGGCATTAACTGATATATTAATGACTTGAAATCCTTGTGTGATTGTGTTTTATTTATTTCACCTATATAGTTGTGATAATTGAGTTGGTTATGTATTATGTTCATATTGATTGATTTAGATGCATCATCATCCCCTATATTGAAATAATATTGTGCACATGCATAGACATGAGACTGAGTATAATTTGGGCACGTGGAGATCGTCCGTGCTGGGCATGGTGAGATGTTAAGATTGTAATTTGCGCACGTGGAGACCGTCTGTGCGAAAATTATTTGATATTATGATAGTGCGTTGAGATCGTCCGCACAGACACGTGGAGATCGTCCGCATAGACACGTGGAGATCGTCCGTGTCGGTATATGGACCTCGCGAGTCCCCCATGGGTCATGAACTCTGGATGTGTTTCCGAGGAGTATCATGTATATACGGTTGAGTGTGAACTGGGTATTCTAAGACAATTCATTACATGGTGTTATATTGTATTGCATTTCATCACATCATTTATTTTGATGATTATGTGTTTTGTTTTGTGTTTGGAAAATAATTGATGTTTGATTACCTTTATTGATGAAACCTAAATAGTGAGTGTAATATATATATATATATATAATTTACGAATTTAATTTTTTTGTATAAACTCCCGTCACTACTTCTTCGTTGTCGGTCAATGAGACATACTGGGTACACGTGGTTTCGTACTCATACTACGCTTGTTGCACTCTTTGTGGTGCAGATTCGATTCCGAGTAGGAGCACATCTCGTGGAGCAAATTGAGTCCGGCTTGAAAATCTTGGAGTTGTGGTGAGCTGCTTGGCTGTTCCGTGGCCCACACCTCCCTCTATCTTTACGTATTCTGTTATTCAGTATTCAGACAGGATATCGCTTAAGTTAGATTTGTCATTTTAGTTTCAGACTTGCATCGTATTCTAGAAGCTCTTGTACTTATGACACCAATTCTTGGGTAACATTTTTTTTCAGTTTTCCGCATTCGTACTTATAAGGAACGCAATGTTGGAGAATTGACAATTTATTGCCTTTTCACTTATTAGTTAGATAAGTTTGTTAAAATATGTTCGTTGGCTTACCTATTAGTGGGGAACGTAGGTGCCATCACGACTCATGATTCTTGGGTCGTGACATTAAGTGACTTTCGAAATTTAGCGTATGTCACACAAATTAAGGTACAGAGAGTAACATATAAATTCAATAAGATTATGTCAATAGTCCTATAAATTAGTATAATTAACAACTCAAAATATTTTAAATCTATGTAGGAATTAAATGAACTCTCTTGGTTTTATTTGTAACATATAAATCGAAACAAATAAAATAGAGTATATTGACTTTCTACTTGCATATGAATAATATGACAATAGTTGATTTCTGAACAAGCCCACTATATTTTAAGGGTAAATGATTTACCTTTTTTCCATCCAAGTTGTATCATCTATTTTTACACTATTTTTGAATCTACCTGATTTCGGTTTTTTAATTCCAGCACATCACTTCTTGTTGAAGTAGAGGACATAAAATCTTACAAATATTACTCAAATTGACCATATAATCCGAAAATTGAAAAATTATGAATGTGCCTACTCCAAATCAGATAAAGTTATCTAGAATAAAATTAAATATGTCTTTTCTTAAAAGCTCAATAATCTATTAAAGGGAAATTCTAAGATACTTTAATGGAAAAAATATAACTCATGTACCTTTAAAATTGAAAAAAAATTTAACTTATTGGGGAGGAAAATGTAACTGATGTATCATTAAAATCGAGTCAAAATATATTTAAAGGATTGTAAATCTCTAAACAAAATACATAATAGGAAATTCATTTATATACTTTGAATAACCATGGAATAAAAATCAATATCATCACCTATAAAGCGAGCAAATTTCTTCACCAAATTTCTCAAACCTATTGTGTCAATCCATCTGCATTCACCAAACCAATTTTTAATGACACAAAATTAATATTGTGTGCCGATATAAGACTCAACAGAAGATGATAGTATATAAAAGTAAAATGCTTAGTAGCTTTCAAAAAGATATGAGCAAGCGTTGTCGATGAAGAACACAAATTTTCTATTAAAACAGGAGCACATGTTGCTATTGTGGCTTATTCCCGGGTTCCACACAATTTATTTATGATTCCTCCAACATCTTTGAAATAATAAATAAGATCCTCAATCATGTGAAGGCTTTTGTAGTCAATGAGGGTCATTGATTTGCTTGCCTTTAGAAAAGGGTTTATCTATTTCCATTTATCTTATTTATTATTAGTTAAGAGAAATTATCACCTACTTTATGAGTGATCATTTCTCATAACTAATACTAAATAAGATAAAGCAAGTAGATAAATCCTTGTTTAAAGACATTTAAATCAATGACCCCATTTGACCGCAGAAGCCTTCACATCATTGAGGAACTTATTTATGGTGTCACAACTGCTCGAGGAATTGTATACATATGGTACACCACCCTGGGATTAAGCAACAATAGCAACATGTGATCCTTTATAAATAGAAAGGTCGTGTATTTCCCTGACAACACTTGCCCATAGCTTTTTCAAAGTTACAAAGAGTTTTGCTTTAGATAATATGACCTTATGTTGAGTCTTCTGTCGGTGCATAATCTGATTTTGTGCTATTACAAAAGTGTTTGTGAATTAATATGGCTTGAAATAATAAGTTAGAGAAGCTTTGTCAAGAAATTTGTGCACTATATAAGTGATGGTATTTGTTTTTTATTTTGTGGTTAAGTTAAGTCTTTATATGAATTTTATGTTTTTTCTTTGAGATTTGCAATCTATAAAATATATTTTGAATCCAATTTTAAAAATACACGAGTTATGCTTTTTCCATTTATCTTCCAATTTTAATTTTTTTTATAGTTTAAAGGTACTTGAGTTACATTTTTTCCCATAAAATAGCTTTTATAATTTTCCTTTAATATACTACTCTGCTTTAAAGATATGATATTCTTAAATATATTCTTAAAACTTTATTTGATTTTGAGTTCGCACGGTCGTAATTTTTCCTTTTTTTTGAATTATATGGATAATTTTAGTATTATTTGTAGAATTTAACGATCACTAATAAATATGAACTGATGTGTTACAATGGAAAAATGTATGCATTTAGAAGAAGACAAAAATTAGATTATATATCTAGGATAAAAAAAACCTTGTAAATCGTTTACCTTTAAATGGTTTTGTTGGTTTTGATGGGCAAATGTTAGCATTTTCAAATTCAAACGGCGTCCAAAGCAAGAAATAATTTTTTCCCATTTTATCGTGTATACTAGCATATGTATCACACGCCTTGAACCACTAAAAATATGTTTTTTTAAAATACATAATGAGTGTGATCACACTGTTTATTTGTCCAAATTTTATTGTGGATAACCGTGACGACATTATTAATGATGTGACTTAATTCGGAATGGAAAACGTGTCTATTTCAAGTCCAAATGAGGCCCAGAATGGGATATATTAAATTTCTCATTTTACCTTTGCTTAAGTTCATGGATTTTGTGTTATTAGATCGTGACTTGGTTTCATAAAAATTGTAGTTTGTTGTACGTGACGACCATATTAATGGTGTGGGTTGGTCCATAGGGGATAACTTATATATTTTCAGGTTCAAACAAAGCTTAAAAAAGAAAATACCAAATTTCTATGTTTTGGAAATAAACTATGAACATTTATTACCAGCAACTAAACTATTTATATTCAAGGTCTGAATCATCGAATATCCTAAATCAAATTTAAAAGTGTATCTATGTTGTTGATACCATTTTTCTTACCTAGTTTAGTTTATTTAGGGTCTGTCAGTACCAGCTACTATCATTTGGTTTTGTATGTACACAAAAAATATTCATCATTAGTTTAGGTAGGTTTCATCTACGCTCATAACCCTAAGAGCTTCTTTCTAAGTAATGAGTACCCAAATAAGTTTCCCCACTACAACATAGTTTCATATCGTGCAACTTTTTACGTTCAACCCCCTCCCCCATTTTTTTAGTTTGACGCACTCTATCCCATGCAACCAATGTTACTTTACTTTTCTCTTTTGGGATACTCCAAAATAAATCTATACACTTTTTCTATCCACCTCCTTAACCACAATTTGAAGAACGATAAATACATAAACCACATATTTGTGCACTAAGAATAACATATATGTTATTTCAAAATCATGAGTTATATTAATTACAATAATTAAAAATTAAAAACATATAAAAATTAAGTGACGTTCAAAATTTAGCGTATGTAACACAAATTAAGGCACAAAGAGTAACATATAATAAGATTATGTCAATAGTCCTATAAATTAGTATAATTAACAACTCAAAATATTTTAAATCTATGTAGGAATTAAATGAACTATCTTGGTTTCATTTGTAATATATAAATCTAAACAAATAAAATAGAGTATATTGACTTTCTACTTGCATATGAATAACATGACAATAGTTGATTTCTGAACAAGCCCACTGTATTTTAAAGGTAAATGATTTACATTTTTTCAATCCAAGTTGTATCATCTATTTTTACACTATTTTTGAATCTACATAATTTCGTTTTTTAAATTCCAGCACATCACTTCTTGTTTAAGTAGAGGACATAAAATCTTACAAATATTACTCAAATTGACCATATAATCCAAAAATGGAAAAATAATGAATGTGACTACTCCAAATCAGATAAAGTTATCTAGAATAAAATTAAATATGTCTTATCTTAAAAGCTCAATAATCTATTAAAGGGAAATTCAAAGATACTTTAATGGAAAAAATATAACTCATGTACCTTTAAAATTGGAAAAAAAATACAACTTATAGGGGAGGAAAATGTAACAGATGTATCGTAAAAATCGAGTAAAAATATTTTTAAAGGATTGTAAATCTCTACACAAAATACATAATAGGAAATTCATTTATATACTTTGAATAACCATGGAATAAAAATCAATATCATCAACTATAAAGTGAGCAATTTCTTCACCAAATTTCTCAAACCTATTGTGTCAATCCATCTTCATTCACCAAACCAATTTTTGATGACACAAAATTAATATAGTGCGCCGAGAAAAGACTCAACAGAAGGTGATAGTATATAAAAGTAAAATGCTTAGTAGCTTTTAAAAAGATATGAGCAGGTGTTGTCGATGAAGCACACAAATTTTCTATTAAAACAGGAGCACAAGTTGCTATTGTGGCTTATTCCCCGGGTTCCACACCATTTATTTATGATTCCTCCATCATATTTGAAATAATAAATAAGATCCTCAATCATGTGAAGGCTTTTGTAGTCAAAGGGGGTCATTGATTTGTTTGCCTTTAGAAAAGGGTTTATCTATTTCAATTTATCTTATTTATTATTAGTTAAGAGAAATTATCACCTACTTTATGAGTGATCATTTCTCGTAACTAACACTAAATAAGATAAAGCAAGTAGCTAAATCCTTGTTTAAAGACATTTAAATCAATGACCCCATTTGACCGCAGAAGCCTTCACATCATTGAGGAACTTATTTATGCTGTCAAAGCTGCTCGAGGATTTGTAAACATATGGTACACCACCCTGGGATTAAGCAACAATAGCAACATGTGATCCTTTATAAATAGAAAGGTCGTGTATTTCCTTGACAACACTTGCCCATACCTTTTTGAAAGTTACAAAGAGTTTTGATTTAGATAATATGACCTTATGTTGAATCTTCTGTTGGTGGATAATTTGAATTTGTGCTATTACAAAAGTGTTTGTGAATTAATATGGCTTGAAATAATAAGTTTGAGAAGCTTTGTCAAGAAATTTGTGCACTATATAGGTGACGATATTGGTTTTTTTATTTTGTGGCTAATTTAAGTATATAAATGAGTTTCTTATTATGTTTTTTTCTTTGAGATTATAATCTACAAAATATATTTTGATTCCAATTTTAAAAATACACGAGCTAAGCTTCCTCCATTAATCTTCCGATTTAAATTTTTTTCAAAGTTTAAAGTTACATGAGTTACATTTTTTTCATTAATGTAGTTCCCAATTTTATTTTAATATACTACTCTTCTTTCAATATTGGATATTCTTAAAACATAAATTTATTTTGAGTAGGCACTGTAACGATCAAATTTTTTTTGAATAAATAGGTACTTACGGTAATTTAATTATTAATTTAAAATCTAAAATTTTAAGGGCATAATGGTCCTTTCACGTATTAATTAAAATAAATCAGATTTGCATTAATCTAATTTAAATCCTATTTGACTAAGTCTTGAATTTAGTCTCCTAATCCTAATAACACTTTATCTCCCTCTCACTTTCTCCATATCTCTCTCTCTCTCGTTGGTTTCTGCCAAAAATAATTTCAAGAACTAAGAATACATCAAGAGTTATTCACACTTGAAGAACTCACATTTTTAAGTAAAAGACAAAGTAATCAAAACGTCAAGGCTAAGAGAGGTTCGTTGAGTGAGGTGTACGTTGAAGTAAATTGGGAGTGGTTTGGAGGAGTTTCTGGGCAGCAACATCAGCGTTTGAACATCGATTAAGGTATGTGTTCTATTCTCTCTTTGTCCCTTTCCCAAGAGATCCCTTAAGGTTCAGATTATTCATTCCGAAAACTAGGATTGTTCCCCGTTGCATGTCCCTGTAACTAGAGCCCATTGAATTATATGTTGGTTATGTTTGCTGGTAGAAAGCTAGGGATGAAACATATTTTCGTGATGTTTATGTGTTTATATGTATGTTTAGAATTATGTGACTTATGTTGATGTTTTTGAAAAAGTAACAACGTGTGTATGTGTGTGTCGCCTTGGCTATTGATCAGGGTTTAGGATTTGAAATGGCATGATAGTTCTTTATATTTCATGTACACATGTTGATGTAAATGTGATGTTTATATGAGTTGAAATGTGGCTGATTTGAGGGATAATCTTTTGTTTAAACGAATCCATTAAAACGCACCTAAAACTTTCTAAATGCAATATAAAATTCCCCTAAGAACTAAGGTGTAACTTGATAAAAGGATGCTGAAAAATTAGGAGAAAATTTCCAGCTTTTTGTGATTAATTTCGGTCAGCAAAGAGGGTTCAAAATGTTGAAAAATGAATCAAAACAAGTGAGGTCATGGAGGATTGAACCCGTGACTTCACTATGTTAAAAACCATGAAAATAAAGAAGTAAAAATAAATGTGGAGA
Organism: Solanum arcanum; assembly: GCA_027789145.1. Taxonomy (NCBI): domain Eukaryota; kingdom Viridiplantae; phylum Streptophyta; class Magnoliopsida; order Solanales; family Solanaceae; genus Solanum; species Solanum arcanum. The sequence continues at coordinate 25,539,149 of CM050934.1, read as the reverse complement.
GTGGGGATTGAACCCACAACCTCAAATTAATTAGGAAAGGCTTGTTTAATCTTGGGGAACATTCATACTGTTGAATAAGTTTCTAAGGAAAGTTCCTAGCACGACTCAAGTTTATGTGTATGTATCACTTAAGAATATTATTGTAGTAATATTTGTCCTAATTCATGTATTATTATTTTGATATTTTACTTTCCCCATTTGTTATATTTTTCCAACATATTTATGCACACATGAGCACTATAAATCAATATACAATTAAAAACTTATTAAAATTTGGTGACTTTCAAAATTTAGCATATATCACACAAATTAAGACAGAGAGAGTAACATATATATTCTTTAAAATTATGTCAATAGTCCTATAAATCAGTATAATTAACAACTCAAAATACTTTATAGTTATGTAAAAAATTAATGAGCACTCTTAATTGCATTTATAACATATAAATTGAAACAAAAAAATAACATATATTAATCTTGTACTTGGATATGCATTATATGACAAAGATGATTTTAGAACAAGCCCACTATAGTTTAAAGGTAAATGATTTGTGTTTTTCCATCAAAGTTATATTAACTAATTTCACCATCTCTAAATGTACATGATTCACGTTATTTCACTTCTAGCACATCACTTCTTATTGAAAAAGATGATATAAAATCCTACGTACATTACTAAAATTGTCCATATAATTCAAAAATGGAAAAACTATGAATGTGCTTACTCCAAATCAAATAAAGTTTTTAAGAATATAAATAAAAATGTCTTATCATTAAAGAGTAGTAATCTATTAAAGGAAAATTAAAAGATACTTAGTGGAAAAAATATAATACCTTTCAATTATGTAAAAAAAATTATAAAATGAAACTTGAGTGGAAAAAAACTTACTCATGAACCTATAAAATTAGAGTAAAAATATATTTAAGGTTTGTAAATCTCTAAGAAAAATACATAATAGGAGATTCATTTATAGACTTAACCACGAAATAAAAACAAATATCACTGTCACCCCGAGCCTATACACTGGGTGTGGCCGGCACTCGAAGACCATTGTTGGCCTCGAAAGGACCCTTGTTTTGTCTTACTTACTCAACGGAAGACTTAAACATAAGAGAGATAACTCCAAGATATATAATTACTTAGCCAAAAATACAATTTAAGTCCTTAAACAATATTTAAAATAACAATGTAAAGATAATTGAACTACTAATTGTCTATCAAGCCTCTAAAAACAACTAAGATGGATGTTGGGGAAAACCCCACAACATCCTAATTAAATACACTAAAATTAGTAAAAGAGTCTTCCGGAATGTAAGGAGGCTCCCTAACTGACTCGGGAGTGCTCAACTGGATCAATTGTGTGCTAGTGTCGATCCTCGTTACCTGTGTCTACATTATAATACTATGCAGGCCAACTGGTGTTAGTACATTAAATATACGTGTATGCGAGTTGGAATGATAAACAACATAAGTTTGACAGAGGTTCTGAAAGAAACATATAGCTGACTCTTCTCAATTCATGAATATCGAACTAAGTTCATTTCATTATAAAGCAATTTATTGAATACACTATATAAAAACATGTTTTGGTACATAGATGTCATCTATGTGTATACAAAAGAATATAACATAACTCTAAATGTATGTAAAAATACAATAAACTGATGTAAATCATAATTCAAAAATTTCTCTGGGCGATTATCTAACAAACAACCATCACTATGAGCCTAAGTGATGGTACAAGGCTTTACCTCATATTGACAAGGACCATTCTAAACTTTGACTTGAGTATAGATCCTGAACTCACTAACTAGATCTACTAGTCTATGCTAAAAAGTACCAAGAAATCATCTAAAAAGTATGATCCTTTCTCTGCCCATGATTATTACATGGTTTATGGGGCTTGAGTTATATGAACTTGTGTCCCCATATCAGTGCTCTATACTGCTCCCAACATATACTTAGCTCATATGTGTTTGAAACAACTTCTTCTATGGTTTTAGATAATTGCTCAAACATAGCTTAAAAACTCTATTGGAAATGATAGTCTCATTTTTACTGAAAAACTAGCTCAATGGCTCTTTTGCAAATCTCAGTTTTCATTGTTTAAATGTGAAAACATTTACAAATTTCTTAGGGAATACTTAGTTGGCTTATTAACTTTTGAGAAATAAACTTAACTCATTACTCAACTTCAAAACATAAGTCATAAGCAAATTTAAAATGTGTGTGAAAGACTTATGAAAACTTGAAATGGACTTCTCTACTTGACTCTTGACTTCATTTGACTTTGATCTTAATCGTTTTTTACTTGACTTTTAACTGATCTTTCAATTAAATTATAGATTCAAGGATTTTTATTTGTGTTTGAGACGATTTCATGTTGTTTGGGAATGATTCTAGATAGCTAAACATGAGAATATACCAAAATAAAGATTTGAAGGTGGGGCCGCAATGCAGAGGTAAACTTAAATTTTGATTCAGAAAACATTTTTTTGGGGCAAAACACCTCCTGTCAGCTCTGCAAAGTAGAGCAGAATTTTTCAATTCTGGGAATAGTCGTGCGATTTGAGGCAGAACATCTCGTGTCATCTCAGCAACGTAGAGCAGAAATTTTCAATTCTAGGAATAGGTCGTGTGATGTGCTCCAATGCTCAATTTTGCATGTCAAAATTACTTGTCTGTTTTTCTTCCCCAATCCACAAAATCTCAGTTCTTTTTCTTAAATCATTTTAGATACAAATACCCAGCAAATTTACCTAGGAATCTAACTCGAGACGACTCTAAAAAATGACGTAATGAACTCAGAAACTTCCTGACTCAGGCAAATTAAAGAACAATATAGGAATTAAAGAATAGGCATTACAATTATCAATATTCAAACTGTGAGGATCGAATTCACGCACACACACTAGATGAATGAAGAACACAAGAACTTTCAAGAGAAAGAGATGAGAAATCTTGAGAGAGAGAGAAAACCTAATATTTTGTGGTAACACCCTGTGAGTAAACTTCCACGGCGGTGAGGTATATTTATATTAATAAATCAGATTATTTTCTGTTACAGAGAATAAATAGAGAATAAATAGGAAATCCTAAAATAGAGAATAAATAGGAAAGCCTAAAATTAATCAGGCTCCACTACCTAAGAATTCTCCCACTTGGAGACTGACTCAGTCATCCAAAAAATACATTCTCAAAAAAATATCTCTTCATCATCAACATCTTTACCGCACCGCAACATCTGTAGCAACAACTACAGAAGACCAACCGAGGTTTTACATAACCTCAGTTTCCCAACATCAACACATTTCGTCAACATGTCTGTTGGGTTCTTTGCACCCTCTATCTTCTCCAAGCACATATCACCATCCTCCACTGCCCTGCGAGTGAAATGGTATCGCCTTCTGATGTACTTTGTCTTCGAATGATAGACTGAATTTTTCACCAACTGCATGTCACTCTGGCTATTTGAGTAAAGAATCTTCTCGCTCTTCTTCTTGCCCATTGCCTCAAGAGAATCTTCCAGCCATATCATCTCTTTCCCAACTTCAGCTATTGCCACATACTCAGCTTCAGTAGATGAAAGAGAAACACATTTTTGAAGCTTGGACATCCAACTCACTACTGTTCCACCTATGGTGTAAATGTACCCGGATGTACTCTTGCTCGAGTCAACATCCCCACCAAGATCAGCATCCACAAAACCCTGTAGAGTCACGTTGCCTTTTCCAAAACAAAGTGAAGCACTGGATGTACCTCTTAGATATCTCAAAAGCCACTTCACAACTTCCCAATGCTCTTTCCCAGGGTTCGCCATGTACCTGCTAACAACTCCCACTGCATGTGCTATATCAGGTCTAGTGCAGACCATAACATACATCAAACTACCAACTGCTGAAGCATATGGAACAAGTGTTATGTGATCACGCTCCTCGGCAGTCTTGGGTGACTGCTCCTTTGACAATTTAAAGTGATTTGCCAATGGAGTAGTCCTGGGTTTAGCATCATTAACCCTGAATCTGCTCAGCACCTTCTCAATGTACAACTCCTGAGATAGATTTAAAGTGCCAGCAGATCTATCCCGAGAAATCTTCATCCCCAAAATCTGCTTTGCTGGACCCAAATCTTTCATCTCAAACGCTGCAGACAACCTTGTCTTCAGATTGTTAATCTCCCAAATACTAGGTCCTGCAATCAACATATCATCCACATACAAGAGTAGAAAAACATATGAATCAGTGTATTTCTTGAAGTAACAACAAGGATCCTTTTCAGCTTTGCAGAATCCATACTTGGTCATAAAGGAGTCAAACTTCTTGTACCACTACCTTGGTGCTTGCTTTAGTCCATACAAGCTCCTAGTGAGCTTGAACACCATGTGTTCCTTGCCTGGAACCACAAATCCTTCCGGTTGCTGCATATAGATCTCTTTGTCCAGATCTCTATGTAAAAACGCTGTTTTTACATCCATTTTCTCTAGATGCAAATTCTCCGATGCAACAACACTCAACATAATTCGAATAAAGGTTAACTTCACAACAGGAGAGAATATTTCAGCATAATCAATACCTTTCCGTTGTGAATATCCTTTAACCAGTAAACGAGCCTTGAACCTTCTTTTGCCATCTGGTTCAGTCTTGATTCTGAACACCCACTTGTTCAGCAAAACTCTCTTCCCTGTAGGTAGCTCATTCAACACTCATGTGTCGTTCTTCTCAACTGACCTCATCTCATCATCCATGGCTTGCTCCCACTTGATCGAATCCTCCACCTGTAGGGCCTCATCAAAAGACTTTTGTTCCCCCTCTTCAGTCAGCAATAGATAGTGTAATGACGGTGAATACCTATCTGGTGCCCTGATGGATCTAGATGATCTCCTTAACACTTTCTCAGGTGAAACTTGCTCCACTTCAGATTCTTCAGTAGGAGTTGGTTGAGTATCTGCTTTGACATCTCTACGGTTACTCTTCTCCAACTCAACCTCAACTCCCACTTGCTTTGTAATCTCTAGAACCTTCTGCTCTCTGTCCTTGTAAAGGACAGACTCTTCAAATGTCACGTCACAATGTCTCAGGATCTTTCTGTTCTTGTCATCCCTAAAAGTGTACACAAATAGATCAGAACCATAGCTTATGAAGTAACACTTCACAGCCTTGGTATCTAGCTTGTCTCTCTTTTCTGGATCAACATAAACATAAGCAGTGCAACTAAAAGTCCTCAAGTGTGAGTACTTGAGTTCTTTTCCTGTCCACACCTCCTCTGGAATCTTGAACCCTAAAGGAACTGATGGTCCACTATTGATCAAGTATGCAGTTGTGCTCACAGCATCCGCCCAAAGTGTTTTGGGCAGCCCACAGTGTATCCTCATACTCCTTGCACGCTCATTCAATGTTCTGTTCATCCTCTCAGCAATTCCATTCTGCCTTGCCTTACCGGGAACTGTTCTCATTAATCTGATTCCCTCAGCTGCACAGAATGCCTTGAACTCTTATTTGTCATACTCTCCTCCATTGTCAGACCTTAGGCATTAAACCGGTCTGATTCTCAAGTTCAGCTTTCCACTTCTTGAAAGTCGCAAACACATCTGACTTATGCTTCAAGAAGTAAACCTTCCTGCTTAAATCATCAATGAAGGTAACATAGAATCTGGATCCTCCAAGTGATGATACTGGAGATGGTCCCCAAACATCTGCATGGACCATTTCCAATTGCACTTTCTTTGGCTCTTTAGGAATCTTTGTGAAGCTTACTCTTTTCTGTTTGCCCATAACACAACTCTCACAAAGACCCATATCAACAGACTTCAGACCGTCTAATGCTCCTTTTGTAACCAGCATCTTCATTCTTTTAGTACTCATGTGTCCAAGTCTGTTGTGCCACAGACATGAACCAGAAGCACCTTCAGCAACAGCGGCCATGTTTATACACCCTGCGGTGGTGTACAAGGTTCCATATTTGGTGCCACGAGCTACTACCATAGCACCTTTCACGATCTTCCACGAACCTTTCCCAAACTCTGCTGCATATTCCGTGCTATCCAACTGACTAACAGAGTTTAGATTTCTCTTGATCCCAGGAATATATCTGACATCCTCCAATGTCCACTGGTTTCCCGAGGTGGTCTTTATGCAAACATCCACCTTTCCTTCAATCTCTAAGGCTTTATTGTCAGCAAGATATACTTTTCCAAAATTTCCAGATTTGAAATTTCGGAACAACTCCTTGCTTGGAGACAAATGGAAAGATGCACCAGAATCCAAAATCCATGATTCAACCGGGCTGTTCACACTAAGGATTAGAGCATCCCCAATGTCCTCTGATGAATTTACAGAATTATTGTCATCTCCAAATTTCTGATTCTGTTTCTTCATTGGATTTGTACAGGTCGTCTGAAAGTGCCTTTTTTCTCCAAAGTTCTAACAAGTCACGTTTGATCTATTCAAGGATTTTCCTCGATTCGTTGATTTTGATCGACTATGTGGATTTTGTCCTTTTGTCTTACTTCTCCCCCTTCGATTAACGCTTAGAGCACTGCCCGATGAATCTCTCACTTCTCGTTTGCGAATACTTTTGCTAAGAACAACATCACGGATTTCATAAAACTTCAGTTTCTCAGATCCACGAGAATCGCTAATCGCAGCAACAACAGTATCCCAAGACTCGGGTAGAGATCACATCAAAATCAACGCCTTAATTTCATCTTCGAAATTAATATCCACAGAATTGAGTTGACTCACAATCATATTGAACTCGTTTATATGATCAGAAACGGATCCAGTTTCAGACATCTGTAAATTGAACAATCTACGCATCAAATATACCTTGTTCATAGACGATGGTTTTTCATACATGTTTGACAGTGCCTTGAATAGACTGGACCTAGTCTTCTCCTTCATGATGTTGAACGCCACGTTTCTTGACAAAGTCAACCGGTTCAACCCTAGAGCCTGGCGATCCTTGAGTTTCCACTTCTCTTCCGTCATGGATTCCGGCTTTACCCCGGTCAACGGTTCGTGAAGATCTTTCTGGTACAGATAATCTTCGATCTGCATCTTCCAGAAACTGAAATTGGATCCATCAAACTTCTCGATTCCAAGCTTCGAACTATCTAACTTCTATGATCGTGTTGAATCTCTTAAGCTCTGATACCAGTTGTTAGGATCGAATTCACGCACACACACTAGATGAATGAAGAATACAAGAACTTTCAAGAAACCCTATATTTTGTGGTAACACCCCGTGAGTAAACTTCCACGGCGGTGAGGTATATATATATTAATAAATCAGAGTATTTTTGGTTACAGAGAATAAATAGAGAATAAATAGGAAAGCCTAAAATAGAGAACAAATAGGAAAGCCTAAAATAGAGAATAAATAGGAAAACCTAAAATTAATCAGGCTCCACTAACTAACACAAACACCTTTAAGATCAATCAAAACGGAAATAAATACGTTTGGCACATGGGAGAATGTCTTACATACCTAATCGAAGTAAATCCTCGGCAAAACCACGACCAAACTAGAAGTATTTTGGCGAATCTTATCATTTTCTTCTTCTTCTTATCTTATCCTTTCTTCTTAGCCTTAACATGAAATTTCAAGATTGCAAAAAATAAAATAAAATCGGATTTGACCCATATTAAGCTCCTTAAAACATATAAAAATAATAGTGCATGGAAAAGGCTAAAATACCCTTTTAAATTCCATATTTGGATATTTCCATAATCCAAACGGCCAACTTTGGAAAGGCATAACTCACTCATACAAACTCAGAATGGCGCCAATGTGGCAGCGGCGATCCAAGAGATTTTCAAACCATATCCAGAACTACACCTAACTCATCCTGAGCTAGGAGTTATGGTCATTTAAAGTTTACCAAAAACTTATTTTTAATTTACTTAAAATTTACTAGATTACCTTAGACTTCCCAAAAGTAACTATTTTTTCAGATTTTAAACTCTTCTCCAGTTCTTCCTAGTTTAGAAATGTTACAATCATCACTTATAAAGTGCGCAAGTTTCTTCACAAAGTTTATCAAACCTATTCTGTTAAGCCATCTTCATTCACCAAGAACTTTTTTTACTGACACAAATTCATTTTATGCACTGAGAAAAGACTCAACATAAGGTAATAATATCTAAAGAAAAATGCTTTGTAGCTTTCAAAAAGATATGGGCATGTGTTGTAAAGAAAGAACGCAATCTTTCTAATACAAGGTGAGCACATGTTGCTATTGTTGCTTATCCCCCAGGTGTATACCATGTGTATATGATTTCTCCAACAACTTTGACACAATAAAATACTTCCTCAATTATGTGAAGTCTTCTATAGTCAAAGTGGGTCATTGATTTGATTGTCTTTATGAAAGGATTTATTTATTTCTTTTTATATTATTTAGTATTAGCTAAGAGAAATTATCACCTAGTTTATGAGTGATCATTTATCTTAACCAATACTAAACAATATAAAACAAATAGATAAAATCCTTCTCTTAAGGCATTAAAATAAATGACCGCATTTGATTGAAGAAGCCTTTACATTATTGAAAAACTTATTTATTGTATGAAGGCAATCATAAATATATTGTATGACACCCTGCGATTAAGCCTAAATTGCAACATTTTATCCTATTCTAATAGAAAGTTCGTATACTTCCTTTACAACACTTGTCCATAGCTTTTTTAAAGTGACAAAGTGTTTTGCTTTAGATATTATCACCTTCTGTTGAGTCTTCTATATGTACATGAACTGAATTTGTGCTATTACAAAAGTTTTTAGTGAATGGATATGGCTTGACATAATAAGATTGAGAAACTTTGTCAAGAAATTGGTGCACTATATAGGTGAAGATATCTGTTTTTATTTCGTGGTTATATTAAGTATATATCTGAATTTCTTATTATGTTTTTTTTCTTTGAGAATTATAATCTATAAAATTTGATTTGAATCCAATTTTAAAAATACACGAGCTACGCCTTTTCAAATCATCTTCCGATTTTAAGTTTTTTCAAGTTTAAAGGTACATGAGTTACATTTTTCCCATTAAAGTAGCATCTAATTTTCTTTTAATATACTACTCTACTACTTCAAATATAGGATATTCGGAAAACTATATTTAATTTTAAGTAGGCATAATCGTAATTTTTTCATTTTTAAATTATATGGATAATTTTAGTAATATTTGTAGGATTTAACGTCCTCTAATTATATATTATGTTATGTACTACATTGGAAAAATGTATACATTTAGAAGAAGAGAACAATTAGATTATATATGTAGGATTAAAAACGTAAATCATTTACCTTTAAATGATGTACATTGGTTTTGAGAAGCAAATGTTAGCATTTTAAAATTCAAACGAGGCCCAAAGCAAGAAATACAATTATTTTCCCATTTCATCGTGTGTACTAGCACTTGGATCAGGCTCCTTAGACCACCCAAAAAAAAATTCTGAAAAAGCTTAATGATTGTGATCATATTGTTTATTTGTCCAAACTTTTTTGTGGATAACCGTGACGACCTTATTAATGATGTGGCTTGGTTCGGAATGGAGAAGATCTGTATTTCAAGTCTAAATGAGGCCCAGAACAGAATATACTGAATTTATAGTTTTACCTTTGTTAAAGTCCATGCATTTTGGGATATTAGTGATCCTGACGTGGTTTCAGAATTGTTGATTGGCGTCTGTGACGAACATATAATTGGTGTGTGTTGGTCCAGAGGGGGAAAATTCTATATTTTTAAGTTCAAACAAAGTTTAAAACTGAAAATAACAAATTGTTATTTTTTGGCAACAACAATGAAGATATATTACTAACAACCAAAAAATCTACATTTATTTAGGGTCTGACTCATCGAATATCCTCAATCAAATGTCAAAGAGTATCATCATATTGATACCGATATTCTGTACCTAGTTTAAGTTTATTTAGGGCCTTTCAATACCAACTACTATCATTCAGTGATATATGTACACAAAAATATTCATCATAATTTTAGATAAATTACATCAACCCACGTAACCCAAAGAGCTTCTTTCTAAGTTATGAGTACAAAAATTAGTTTCCCCAGTACAACATAGTTTCATATCTTGCAACATTTAACTTTCAGACCCCCCACCCCCACCCCACCCCCTGATTTTTTAATTTGACGGACTCTATCCCATGCTATCAATGTTACTTTACTTTTCTCTTTTGGGCTACTCCAAAAGAAATCTCTACGTATTCTATCCACCTCCTTAACAACAATTTGAGGAAGGAAAAAAAATAAAACCCAATATTTGTGCACTAAAAATAACTTATATGTTATTTCAAAATCACGAGTTACATAAATAACATTACTTAACAATTAAAAATATATTAAAATTAAGTGACTTTCGAAATTTAGCATATGTCACACAAATTAAGACAAAGAGAGTAACATATAAGTTCTTTAAAATTATGTCAATAGTCCTATAAATTAGTATAATTAACAACTCAATATAATTTAAAGCTATGTAGAAATTTAATGAACTCTCTTAATTTCATTTGTAACATATAAATCGAAACAAATAAAATAACGTAAATTGAGTTTCTACCTGCATATGCATAATACGACAATAGTTGATTTCTAAACAAGCCCGTTGTATTTTAAAGGTAAATGATTTATGTTTTTATTCCATCCAAGTTATATCATCTATTTTTACACTATCTCTAAATGTACATGATTTAAAGTTTTTCAAGCACACCACTTCTAATTGAAGCAGAGGACATAAAATCCTACAAATATTACTAAAATTGTCCATATAATCCAAAAAAGGAAAAATTATGAATGTACCTACTCCAAAATGAATACAGTTATTAAGAATAAATTAAAAATGTCTTTTTTTAAAAGCGCAATAATCTATTAAAGGAAAATTAGAAAATACTATAATGGAAAAAAATATAACTCATGTACCTTTCAAATAGGAATTTTTTTTTTTAAAAATGTAACTTATGTATGAAAAAATGTAACTCATGTACCTTTGAAATCAAGTCAAAATATATTTAAAGGATTGTAAATCTCTAAGAAATATACATCATAGGAAATTCATTATATACTTAACATTACCGCGGAAATAAAATTAATATCATCACCTATAAAGTGAGCAAATTTCATTACAAAGTTTCTCAAACCTATTCTGCCAAGCCATCTTCATTCACCAAACCAATTTTTAATGACAAAAATTAATATCCTGCACCAAGAAAAGATTCAACAGAAGATGATAATATCTAAAGAAAAATGCTTTGTAGCTTTAAAAAAGATATGAGCAAGTGTTGTCGATGAAGCACACAAACTTTCCATTAAAACTGGAGCAAATGTTTCTATTGTGGTATATTCCCCGAGTACCACCCTATTTATTTATGATTCCTCCAACATCTTGTCACGACCCAAAACGAGCCGCGAGTGGCGCCCACACTTATCCTACTATGTGAGAGAACCAACCAATCTAAACCCTGACATTTCAACAATAATAAACAGAATATAATGCGGAAGACTTAAAACTCATTAATGAAAATAGATTAATAACTTCTAAAAACTCAAATACTTATTATTCCCAAAATCTTGAAGTCATCATCACAAGAACATCTATCCTCAAATTACTAAATCTAAGAGTATCTAAGAAGCTAAAATAAATAATAGAGATGGTCCATGTGAACTTCAAGACATCAAGACGCGAAGGAAAGAATCCAGTCCGAGCTAGGAATAATAGCTCACCCTGAAGTCTGATTATGCTGCAGTCTGGCTAGAGTTGCGGTTGAGTTGAAGACGATGACACGTTTGCTGCACTCCACAATTAACAAAGAAAAACAATACAAGTAGGGGTCAGTACAAAACACAAGTACTGAGTATGTATCATCGGCCAACTCAAAATAGAAAGCAATATATTTCAGATAATAACATAAAATCAACTACATACTCAACAAGTAACAACAACAAGTACCATAACCCTTGGTTACAACCCCAAGCACATCGATGAGGACTCAAGCCTCCACACCTTACTCATTTGGGAAATAGTTCTTTAAATTGAGTATATTAACATATTTCAAAATTCATTCTCTTTACTATCCTGGTGTCGGAACGTGACACTCCGATCCATTACTATCCTGGTGTCGGAACGTGACACTCCGATCCATCTACTATCCTGGTGTCGGAACGTGACACTCCGATCCATCTACTATCCTGGTGTCGGAACGTGACACTCCGATCCATCTACTATCCTGGTGTCGGAACGTGACACCCGATCCTCTAATACTATCCTAGTGTCGGAACGTGACATCCGATCCTCTAATACTATCCTGGTGTCGGAACGTGACACCCGATCCTCTAATACTATCCTGGTGTCGGAACGTGACACCCGATCCTCTAATCTCATTACTTTAGTTCATCAAGCCTTCTTTTATACCAAGGCATCATCATTAACAAAGTAAATTTAAGATTTAAGATTCACAGCCTCATCTTCCCAGTCCATTACAATTACATATTCACATCATGCAAGCATACAATTAAGCATATAGATGACTTTACAATACTACCCAATACATATCATTTGCTATTAAGAGTTTACTATGAAACAACATAAACCATAACCTACCTCCACCGGAGAATTCGTGATCACGCAAGCTATCTTCCCAAAACCTTTGCTTTCCTCTGCGTTCTTCTATTTCTCTCGCTCATTTCTCCCTTCTCTCTCTGTTCTTTCTATTTTTCCTTATTCAAACTCCTCTTCTTTTACCCTAATTAGCATATAATTAAGTATAACAGATGATAAAATAACCCACTATTTATTTCAAGGTTATCTCCTTTAACCCCCAAGTAATTGAATTATTAACATTAACCCACTAACTTTATAATTATAAGCATGAATAGTCCAAAACGCCCCTTTAAAAACTTTAATAGAATTCTGACCCGAGTGGACTTACGGAGCCTGTGACGGCCCGTCACGACTGTGACGGTCCATCCTGCAGGTCTGTCACAAGGATCAGAGAGTGAATTATGTGGAAAGATTTGTGACGGCCCGTCGTGCCAATGACCGTCCGTCCTGCCATTTCGTCGTGAAGTTCAGAGAGTCGATCTCAGTACCAAAATTTTTAGAATCTAAGTGTTTTGGAACGAGACCCCCTCGACGGTCCGTCGTGCCCATTACGGTCCATCGTGGGATCCGTCGACCCAGACAGTTATTTCCAGAATAAACTCTACTGCTCAAAACGACTAAACAGGTCGTTACACATCTTTGACACAATAAATAAGTTCCTCATTCATTTGAAGGGTTTTGTAGTCAAAGGGGGCCATTGATTTGATTGCCTTTAGGAAATTATTTATCTATTTCTTTTTATCTTATTTTGTATCAGTTATGACAAATTATCACCTATTTTATGAGTTATCTTTTGTCGTAACTAATAACAAATAAGATAAAACAAATAGATAAATCCTTATTTAAAGGCAATCAAATCAATGACCCCATTTGACCGCAGAAGCCTTTTCATCATTGAGGAACTTATTCATGGTGTCAAAGCTGCTGGAGGAGTTATGAAGATATGGTATGCCACACTTTGATAAAGCAACAATATCAACATGTGATCCTATTCTAATAGAAAGTTTTTGCGCTTCCTTGGCAACACTTCCCCATAGCTTTTTAAAAGCTACAAAGTGTTTTGTTTTAGATATTATCACCTTTTGTTAAGTCTTCTGACGGTACATAATCTGCATTTGTGCTATTACAAAAGTGTTTGGTGAATGAATTTGACTTTAAATAATAAGTCAGAGAAGCTTTGTCAAGAAATTTGTGCACTATATAAGTGATGATATTTGTTTTTATTTCCTGGTTAAGTTAAGTCTATAATATGAATTTCTTGTTATGTTTTTTCTTTGAGATTTGCAATCTATAAAAAATATATTTTGAATCCAATTTTAAAAATATATGAGTTATGCTTTTTCCATTCATCTTCCAATTTTAATTTTTATAGTTTAAAGGTACACGAGTTACATTTTTTTCCATTAAAATAGATTTTATAATTTTCTTTTAATATACTACTCAGCTTTAAAGATAGGATATTCTTAATTATATTCTTAAAACTTTATTTGATTTTGAGTAGGCACGGTCGTAATTTTTCCTTTTTTTTGAATTATATGGATAACTTTAGTAATATTTGTAGGATTTAACAACCACTAATAAATATGAACTGATGTGCTACAATGGAAAACTGTATGCATTTTGAAGAAGAGAAAAATTATATTTTATATCTAGGATAAAAAAACCTCGTAAATCGTTTACCTTTTAATGGTGTTCGTTGATTTAATGGGCAAATGTTAGCATTTTCAAATTCAAACGAGGTCCAAAGCAAGAAATAATTTTTTTCCTATTTTATCCTGTATACTAGCATATGTATCAGACGCCTTGGACCACGAAAAATATGTTTCTCAAAAAACATAATGAGTGTGATCACACTGTTTCTTTTTGTGGATAGCCGTGACGACATTATTAATGATGTGACTTAGTTCGGAATGGAAAACGTGTCTATTTCAAGTCCAAATGTGGCCCGGAATGGGATATACTAAATTTCTCATTTTACCTTTGCTTAAGTCCATGGATTTTGGGTTATTAGATCGTGACTTGGTTTCAAAAAATTATAGATTGTCGTCCATGACGACCATATTAATGGTGTGGATTGGTCCATAGGGGATAACTTATATATTTTCAGGTTCAAACAAAGCTTAAAACGAAAAATACCAAATTTCTATATTTTGGCAATAAACTATGATAATTTATGACCAGCAACTAAACTAATTATATTTAGGGTCTGACTCATCGAATATCCTAAATCAAATTTCAAAGTGTATCTATGTTATTGATACCAGTTTTTCGTACCTAGTTTAGTTTTTTTAGGGTCTATCAGTAGCAGCTACTATCATTTGGTTTTGTATATACACAGAAATATTCATCATTATTTTAGGTAGGTTTCATCGACGCACTTAACTCTAAGAGCTTCTTTCTAAGTAATGAGTACCCAAATAAGTTTCCCCACTACAACATAGTTTCATATCGTGCAACTTTTTACGTTCAACCCCCTCCCCCCTTTTTTTAGTTTGACGGACTCTATCCCATGCGACCAATGTTACTTTACTTTTCTCTTTTGGGATACTCCAAAAAAAATCTATACACTTTATATACACCTCCTTAACCACAATTTAAGGAACGATAAATACATAAACCAAATATTTGTGCACTAAGAATAACATATATGTTATTTCTATATCATGAGTTATATAAATCACAATAATTAAAAATTAAAAACATATTAAAATTAAGTGACTTTCAAAATTTAGCGTATGTCACACAAATTAAGGCACAGAGAGTAACATATAAATTCAATAAGATTATGTCAATATTCCTATAAATTATTATAATTAACAACTCAAAATATTTTAAATCTATGTAAGAATTAAATGAACTCTCTTGGTTTCATTTGTAACATATTAATCGAAACAAATAAATAGAGTACATTGACTTTCTACTTGCATATGAATAATATGACAATAGTTGATTTCTGAACAAGCCCACTGTATTTTAAAGGTACATGATTTACGTTTTTTCCATCCAAGTTGTATCATCTATTTTTACACAATTATTAAATCTACATGATTTCGGTTTTTTAATTCCTGCACATAACTTCTTGTTGAAGTAGAGGACATAAAATCTTACAAATATCACTCAAATTGACCATATAATCCAAAAATGGAAAAATTATGAATGTGCCTACTCAAAATCAGATAAAGTTATCTAGAATAAAATCAAAAATGTCTTATCTTAAAAGCTCAATAATCTATTAAAGGGAAATTCTAAGATACATAAATGGAAAAAAATATAAATCATGTACCTTTAAAATTGGAAAAAATTTAAAAAAAAATATAACTTATTGGGGAGGAAAATGTAACTCATGTATCATTAAAATCGAGTCAAAATATTTTTAAAGGATTGTAAATCTCTAAACAAAATACATAATAGGAAATTCATTTATATACTTTGAATAACCATGGAATAAAAATCAATATCATCACCTATAAAGTGAGCAAATTTCTTCACCAAATTTCTCAAACCTATTGTGTCAATCAATCTTCATTCACCAAACCAATTTTCAATGGCACAAAATTAATATTGTGCGCCGAGAAAAGACTCAACAAAAGGTGATAGTATATAAAAGTAAAATGCTTAGTAGCTTTCAAAAAGATATGAGCAAGTGTTGTCGATGAAGCACACAAATTTTCTATTAAAACAGGAGCACATGTTGCTATTGTGGCTTATTCCCCGGGTTTCACACCATTTATTTATGATTCCTCCAACATCTTTGAAATAATAAGTAATATCCTCAATCATGTGAAGGCTTTTGTAGTCAAAGGGGGTCATTGATTTGTTTGCCTTTAGAAAAGGGTTTATCTATTTCCATTTATCTTATTTATTATTAGTTAAGAGAAATTATCACCTACTTTATGAGTGATCATTTCTCGTAACTAATACTAAATAAGATAAAGCAAGTAGATAAATCCTCGTTTAAAGACATTTAAATCAATGACCCCATTTGACCGCAGAAGCCTTCACATCATTGAGGAACTTATTTATGGTGTCAAAGCTGCTCGAGGAATTGTAAACATATGGTACACTACCCAGGGATTAAGCAACAATAGCAACATGTGATCCTTTATAAATAAAAAG
Source organism: Solanum arcanum (assembly GCA_027789145.1). Classification (NCBI taxonomy): domain Eukaryota; kingdom Viridiplantae; phylum Streptophyta; class Magnoliopsida; order Solanales; family Solanaceae; genus Solanum; species Solanum arcanum. Next base: position 25,522,415 of record CM050934.1, on the reverse strand, counting down.
GTCGTGTATTTCCTTGACAACACTTGCCCATAGCTTTTTGAAAGTTACAAAGAGTTTTGCTTTAGATAATATGACCTTATGTTGAGTCTTCTGTCGGTGCGTAATCTGAATTTGTGCTATTACAAAAGTGTTTGTGAATTAATATGGCTTGAAATAATAAGTTTGAAAAGCTTTGTCAAGAAATTTGTGCACTATATAGGTGACGATATTGGTTTTTTTATTTTGTGGCTAAGTTAAGTATATAAATGATTTTCTAATTATGTTTTTTTCTTTGAGATTACAATCTACAAAATATATTTTGATTCCAATTTTAAAAACACACGAGCTACGCTTTCTCCATTAATCTTCCAATTTTAATTTTTTTTTTCAAAATTTAAAGGTACATGAGTTACATTTTTTCATTAAAGTAGTTCCCAATTTTATTTTAATATACTACTCTGCTTTCAATATATGATATTCTTAAAACATAAATTTATTTTTAGTAGGCACTGTAACGATCCAAAAAAAATTTGAATAAATAGGTACTTACGGTAATTGAATCAAAACAAGTGAGGTTATGGAGGATGGAACCTGTGACCTCACCATGTTAAAAACCATGAAAATAAAGAAGTAAAAATAAATGTGGAGAGTGGGGATTGAACCCACAACCTCCCTATTGTAGCAATTTTAATTCTAAATATCAAAGGGGTTGGGGGGGCTCGAATCCCCAACCCTTCGGTTGATTAATAGTAAAATTAAAAAAGAAAATTTATCCCTTCACGTAAATATTGAGATTTAAATTAGAATTTTAATTAAAATAGAAAATTAATTTTTTCATGTTGATATTTAATTTAGAATTCTAATTAAAATAGAAAATTAATTCTTTCATGTAAATATGGAGATTTATTTTAGAATTCTAATTAAAATAGAAAATTATTTCTTTCATGTAAATATTAAGATTTAATTTAGAATTCTAATAAAAAATAGAAAAGTAATTCTTTCATGTAAATATTGAGATTTAACTTAGAATTCTAATTAAAAAATGTTGAGATATAATTTAGAATTCTAATTAAAATAGAAAATTAATACCTTCACGTAAATGTTGAGATTTAATATAGAATTCTAATTAAAATAAAAAATTAATCCCTTCTTGTAAATGTTGAGATTTAATTTAGAATTCTAATTAAAATATAAAATTCATTATTTCATGAAAAATTTGAGATTTAATTTAGGTTCTAATGTTATGAATATTAGAAATAAAAAGAATGAAAAATATAAATGATATCCAAGTGATTCAAGATTTGGGTTCCCATGCCCAAACCTCCGTATTGATACATAAGTCATAGGTGAGTAAAATATTCAAGAATAATGACATCTACTTAGATCAAAAATAAAGATCTTGACATATATACAAGATAAATAAGTCTTGTAATACTTAATCTAAGGAAAGTAAGAATCACTTAGCGAACTATGAATAAAGCCTCATGGCTTGTACGCATAGACACGTAAGTCTAACATATGTTCAAAACTAAGTGAAGCTAAGATATACGTAATGAAATGATGAATCTTACGAGGGTTATGTACGAATGTAAGATACACTAAATGGCCAAGTGCATTGGCATATGATGAGATGAACTACGAAATGAAGAAATGAATATTCACGTTAAAAGAGGTGAGTAACCATGAAAAGCAAAGGTGCTAATAATGAAGAATTTGGAGACAATCATGATGTGAGGATAATGTATATGATGAGAGCACTCTCAAATGAGCCTAAGTAAATATTACGAATACGTACTCACCAATGAGAGTCTAAAATAATGAAGAGATCAGTCTCTATGAACACTCTAATGAAAATATTGAGTTTAAAACACTTAATGCTAATGATGAAATGAGAAATCATCTAATGATCTATGTTGTCCTCATACTAGAAGCTAGCTTCCATGATGTATGAGTTGAATGTAATAGAAATTTATACTGAGCACCGATAGTCTTGCTATGAGCGGTGATGCCTTCTTTCGGGAAGGGCGGAGGTTCACGTAACTCTCATAAGATGAGACCGTCCGGCTTGACGGGTATGGGTCTCCATACATCTCCTAGTCTTTGAACCTATACTGCCAATATAGGTTTCTGGCGGGGTTAAATTCTCATATACGCTAGCATGTTATTGAGTCACTTTAGCCGGTGATTCCACCTCTTTTCGGTGTGGGGGAGACACTTGATTTCATGATGCTCACATGATCTATGTCAGTTAAAGTTAAAGTTCCCAATGAATGAATGAGGCCAGCCTCAAATGAATCATATAAAGAAATGAATGATATCGAAGGTGTTAGGATAGTATTGTAAAGAGTTGAGATAGATTCAGGTAATGACATTAGGTTATTCCTAATCATTGCACAGCAAAACCGATGAAAGTCTTAAATTACATCATAGGTATAACTGGTGTTCACACTGGCCTATGAATGAACTGTAATGAGGTACGTATGAATAAATGAAGCAGGCTTTGTGTTTGCTAAAGAAGGCTCCCTAGTTGAGGTCCCATATGTTTAGCCCTTATTTTGGAAAGTGTTAAGGTCAAGTTCATGATAACAAGGTCTCATGGCATATTAATGAATAATATGAAAGAAGCTATGTGTTATATGTTATGTGCTAAATGAAGGTGTTATGTGTTGTGTGCCATACGATAATTATATTGATGCATGTCACTCTCATGGCATAACTTTTCCAATCTAAATTTGGCAAGCCCACTGACTTGACTTCCAAAAATCATGTCGTTAGAAAAAAGCTATTCTTTCTCATGCATGTCCCTGGTGTGTGCTTGCACAAATCCATACTTAGTACAAGTGTGTACTAATTCCATACAAACATCCACTTTTAGGTCCAGGCACAGGTTGACTATAGAGCTACAGGTTCGTTGTTACAGCTTTCCGGACGTCAACATTCATCCGGAGTTTGGTAGGTCCTCACTCTTTCGAGGATGCTATTGTTTTACATTCTAGCATAGTTTTAGAGTTGAGCTAGTGGAGCATGTTCCACTAGCGTTTCTTTCCTATTTTTGTTCAAACTTTGTATTGGTGCTATTTTGGCCGACATACAATTAATACTTAATGAATTTATTTTTCAGTTGGTCAACTCTTATGGTTAGATGGTTGATGATAAACGATTACAAAATATTAAGAATATTTATCAAGTATTATTAAAGATTAAAAAATTTCAATTTTTTCGCTTAAATTAACCTATGTAAAGTAACAATGACGTAAGTAGACTTGTTTGCGACCACTGAGAGGTCAACGGCGCCGGTCTCGTCTAGGGTCTAGATTTAGGTCGTTACAAAGTTTGTATCATATCCCTAGGTTATATTCCGATAATAATGAGTTCACATCAACCACATTGAGTAGTTTCTAAGTCATGGTAGTGAAGTGCACCACTATCCTTGATTAGAGACTGCATAATGCTTAGGAAAAATTTCCATTCTTCTGACCTTAACGTCTTTTCCTAATATCTGAATTCTTTGTTTTATGAACGTGTCTAACATTAATCCTTGTTGTTTTTAGAGAATTAAAACTTGGTGAACTAAGGGTCTGAGGACAGGAAGGGCAGCAACTAGGGGTAATAGGAATCAACCCCAAGCTCCAGCTGAAGAAGTGGACATGCAAGTTAACCTAGATGGGTTGACTGATGCTGTGGTGAGGGAATCTCTATCATAGATGTCACAGGCCATCACGATGCAGGCTCAGGCTATGACTGCCCAAGTCAACCGGCAGGATGTTCAGAGGAAGAACCCACCAGTTCGCAGCATGGCTAACAGACTTCGAGATTTCACGAGGATGAATCCTCCTATATTCACAGGGGCTAAGACTTCAGAGGATCCTCAGGAGTTTATAGACGAGGTTCATAAGATTCTGGTGGCCATGGGGACATTGATATTGAGAAGGCTTAGCTGGTTTCCTACCAACTAAAGGATGTTGCACAAAGTTGGTGCAAGATATGGCAAGATAGCCGTGTCCTAGGTGGATTGCCAGTCACATGGGAGTTGTTCAAGACAGTATTTATGGAAATATTTTTCCCCACAGATATAAGGGAGGCCAAGGTTGAGGAGTTCATCAACCTTAAACAAGGATCTATGACAGTCAGGGAGTATTCCCTGAAGTTTGTGAAACTATCAAGGTATGCCACTTCTCTTGTGTCTAACAGCAGAGACGAGATGAGTAAATTCTTGACAGGAATTGCTGAGGATCTCAAAGAGGAATGTAGGGAATCTATGTTGTATGACATCATGGACCTTTCCAGGCTTATGGTCCATGTCCAGCAAGTGGAGGAATGCTGAAAGAGGAAACACACTAGGGTAGGGAACAAGTCAAGGCAAGCTGAGGAGAATTTTTCAGGGTAGAGTAGTACTGAAATCAGGGATAAGACCAAGTTTAAGAAGAGACACTTTCACCAAGGGGAGTCAAGTTCATCCAAGGGTCTGCATGATAGGAATGATGAGTCTAGAGTTAAGAGAAACAATGAAGTAGATACACCTCAAGAGAGACCACCTTGCAGGAAGTGTCGCAAATTACATGGAGGAGAGTGTATGAGGAGAGTGTAAGAGTGTATAGTCTTTGAACCTATACTGCAAATTTAGGGTTCTGGCGGGGTTAAATTCCCATGTACGCTAGTATGTTATTGAGTCACTTTAGCCGGTGATTCCATCTCTTTTCAGTGTGGGGGAGACATTGGATTTCATGATGCTCACATGATTCCATCTCTTTTCAGTGTGGGAGACATTAAAGTTCCCAATGAATGAATGAGGCCAACCTCAAATGAATTGTATAAAGAAATGAATGATACCGAAGGTGTTAGGATAGGATTATCAAGAGGTGAGCTAGATTCAGGTAATGACATTAGGTTATTCCTTATCATTGCACAACAAACCTGATGAAAGTCTTAAACAACATCCTAGGTATAGCTGGTGTTCACACTGGCCTATGAATGAACTTAAATGAAGTACGTATGAATGAATGAAGCATACTCTGTATTAGCTAAAGAAGGATCCCTAGTTGAGGTCCCATATGTTGAGCCCTATTTTTGGAAAGTCTTAAGGTCAAGTCCATGATAACAAGGTCTCATGGCATATGAATGAATGATATGAAAGAAGTTATGTGTTACATGTTATGTGCAATTCCACTAACTTGACTTCCAAAAATCACGTCGTTAGGAAAAAGCTATTCTTTGTCATGCATGTCCCTGGTGTGTGCTTTCATATACCCATACTTAGTACATGTGTGTACTAATTCCTAACAAACATCCACTTTTAGGTGCAGGCACAAGTGGACGGTAGAGCTTCAAGTTCGTTGTTGCTGCTATCTAGACGCCAACATTCATCCGGAGTTTGATAGGTCCTCACGCTTTCGAGGATGCTACTGTTTTACATTCTAGCATAGTTTTAGAGTTAAGCTAGTGGAGCATGTTCAACTAGCGTTTCTTTCCTGTTTTGGTTCAGCTGCTTATCTCTTAAAGGTTATATGGTTGATGATGAACGAATACGAAATATTAAGAATGTTTAGCAAGTATGATTAAATAATAAATTTTTTTAAATTTTTTGCTAAAATTAACCTATGTAAAGTAAGAATGACGTAAGTAGGATTGTTTGTAACCACTGAGAGGTCAACAATGCTGGTCTCGTCTGGGGTATAGATTCTGTCATTACAGGCACAATAGTAGTTTTTCCTTTTTTGAATTATATGGAAAATTTTAGTAATATTTGTAGGATTTAATGTCCTCTAATTAAACATGATGTTATGTGCTACATTGGAAAAATGTATCCAATTAGAACAAGAGAACAATTAGATTATATATCTAAGTTAAAAAAAATGTAAATCACTTACCTTTGAATGGTGTGTGTCGGTTTTGATAAGCAAATGTTAACATTTTTCAAATTCAAATGAGTCCCACTACAAGAAATACAATTTTTCCTATTTCATCGTGTATACTAGCACATGAATTAAGCGCCTTGGACCACCCAAAATATTTTTCTGAAAAAGCATAATGAGTGTGATCACACTGTTTATTTGTCCAAATTTTTTTGTGGGTAACCGTGACAACCTTGTTAATGATGTGGCTTAGTTCGGAGTGGAAAACCTCTGTATTTCAAGTCCAAATGAGGCCCAAAATGGGATATACTGAATTTCTTATTTTACCTTTGTTAAAATCTTTGGATTTATGGTAATTAGTGATCCTAGGTGGTTTCGGAATTGTTGATTGGTGTCAATGACGGCCATGTTAATGGTGTTTGTTGGTCCAGAGGGGAACATTTCTATATTTTCAAGTTCAAAAGAAGCCTAAAAGAGAAAATACCAAATAGTTATTTCTTTGCAATAAACTATGAACATATATTTTTTGATACATATACTATTAACCATGTGTTAAGAAATAATATTTATTAGAGACTAAATATTTGCTCAATTTCAATAGATCATATATTCATTTATGGTGTCTATTTACTTATATAGTAGAGAATTTGGTAAAGTTTTATCTTCTACACAGAGGATTAAATCATCGGTTCTTATAAGTATAAAATTTTTGGTTCACAATCTAAGATGGAAATTTGACATGCCATCGGGTACGATTGTAGCACAACATTATATGTAATTTGTCCTAATAATGGGAACGGTATAGTTCCAACTTCCTGTGCTAGTAAATTTTGTATGTATTGAACCAGACTAAGTAAAGATAGTTCTTTGAGATTGACAGACAAAAACATATTCGCTTAAGTATTAAATGTACTTATATTCTTAATTGTGGTATAACTATTATGATCTGTATAAATTAATTATTATTCTTATTTATTAAAATATTAGATTCTCAGATGGGTAAATATATAATAAATAACCCAGTGTGCCTGTAAATTATTGTTGGGTATGTAGCAAGAATTGATGAGAAATAGAGGGATGGAGAGGATTTTTGAAAAGTTGAGAACTTGAAAAGTCCTCTTATGCTTTAATGAAAAGGCATTTGTCCCTCATCGGTGATGGAGAGAAAAAATAGGAGATTTTAAATACAGAAAGACACTTATTAACTGTCAAAATGGTTGGAAAGAGGAACCCCCCTGGTACCATCGTCGTCGTCGTCGCTCGGCTTCGGCTTCGGCAAATGATCGAGAGATTATTTTTTGGACAAAGTTTTTTTTATTAATTAATTAATTAATTAATTAAAATGGCCAAAAAATATTTTCAATTAATTTGTTGACAATTTTTTAGTTGACTAACCCGATCCGACTCGGATCTGCGTGCGACCCGTTTTATTTGATTTTTCCCGTTTTACTTAAATTTCCCCCCATGGCTGTTCTGAAAGATTGTAATTTTCAGCAACAGTCAGTACCATTTGAAAGGTTGCAAACTTTTATTAATGGTTGTGTGAATTTTGAAAGGGTTGCAACCTTTAAGAACATATTCTTCTTGCCTATAAATACCACTCATTATTCAAAATATTTCCTGACAAATTTTCTGATCTTCTTCTTCTTCTTCTTTTTCTGCAGATATTTTTCTTCATGTACTTTCCTGCTGTAGATTGATTCGCTGACAGTAGAGTTTTTGGTATCTACACTCTGCTGATTAAGACCATTTTACCCTAGGAGGTTATATTCCAAATCAAACCTCACATACTAGAGGGAAATAATTTCCTTAAGGGGACACTGTGAGTTCAGTGGACTGGATCTTTTTTCGATTTAATTTTTTTTTCAAATTCTTGTACGTTCTTACAGATTTTAGTTAAATTTCTGTTTATCTCTCTTACTCGTTGTATAAATTTCAGCTAATTCGTGTTTCTGAACAATTTATTAAAACCAGTAAGTTCTAGTTTTGATAACATAGATCGAAAACATTATTAAGAAATTTAAATTTTCTTAAATATGTGTTTCTTGTGGAGACAAAAATCTTTGTGATTTTATACTCCTTTAAGTCTGCAATTGTAGTTTATTGCTTACGTAGATTGTATCAATTTTTGTTTATCAGAAATGGCAATCAATGGTGTTACAGTGGCTGTTGCTGCACCAACCCGGACTCTTGTACCACAAGCAGAAAAAAGGGGTAAATTCACAGGTGTGAATTTCAAAGGATGGTTGCAACGAGTATTTTTCTGGCTTAGCACTCTTGGTCTGTAGAAATTTACAAGTAAAGATACTCAAGTTCATGCTGATGATATGCCAGACAGAGAAAAATCATGATTATTGAAGCATGGAAACAGATAGACTTCCCATGTAAAGGCTACATTTTGAGTGCTTTAGAGGATGACCTATATAATGTCTATAGTTAAATAACAACTTCAAAAGAGTTGTGGGATGCACTTGAGAAGAAATATAAGACAGAAAATACATGCATGAAAAAGTTTGTGGTCGTAAAGTTTTTAAACTATAAAGTGGTAGATAGTAAAACTGTTGGATCACAAGTGCAGGAACTTCAACTTATTCTCCATGATCTGATTGCTGAAGATATGTTAGTAAATGAAGGTTTTCAAGTAGCTGCAATGATCAAGAAGTTGCCTCCTTCGTGGAACGATTTCAACAATTATATAAAGCACAAGTGTAAAGAAATAAAGCTTGAAGATCTTCTGATTCGGCTCAAGATTGAGGAAGATAACAAAAACGCCGAAAAAAAGTCGCGAAAGATTTCAACAGTAATTGGAGTTAATATTGTTAAATAAGCTCCTACCAAAGACAAAAAGAGAAAGAAGTCCAACAGCAGAAGTCAAAACAGGTCAAGAAGAAATTCAAAGGCAACTGTTACAATTGTGGCAAGGCTGGTCATAGGTCTTCTGATTGTCATGCTCTAAGAAAGGACAAAAAGAAAGGCAAAGTCAAAAGTTAAGAAAATATCATGGAGAAGATGGAAGATGCAGATGACTTGTATGCAATGATCTTGAAGTGTAACTAAGTTGGAAATCCCAAGGACTGGTTTCTTGACTCCGGTGCCACTAGGCATATTTGCTCGGTGAAAGAAGTCTTTGCAACGTACACTCCTGCTGAATATAATGAAGATTTATTCATGGGAAACACAACAACAACAAGGATTGCAGGAACTGGGAAAGTAATGTTGAATATGACATCTGGCAAGGTGTTGACTTTGATTAATGTTCTGCATGTCCCTACTATTAGGAAGGATTTAGTTTCTGTCACGCTACTCGTTAAAAACAGGTTTAAGTGTGTCCTAGGTAGTGATAATGTTGTAATAAGTAAGAATGAAATGTTCATAGGAAAGGGCTAATTCAATGAGAGTAATTTCAAACTAAATGTAATGGTTGCTGACAGTATTAATAAAAAATCTTCTTCTAGTTACTTATTGTAGTTAAGTGATTTATGACATGCCCGTTTGGGATATATAAATTACAAAGCCTCACGAAAATTGGTTAATCTAGAAGTATTGCTTGATTTTAAATGCGATAAGTCGAAATGCGAAATTCCTGTGGAAAGTAAGTTTGTTAAACTTCCTTACAAGTTTGTTGAAATAAATTCTAAAACTTTAGGCTTAATTCACACAGATATATGCGATAGGAAGTCAACACCATCTCGTGGTGGGAAAAAGTATTTTATAACTTTTATTGATGACTGCACTCGATTTTGTTATGTATATTTTTTTAATAGTAAGGATGAAGCAATTGATGCATTTAAGCAATAAAAAAATGAAGTGGAGAACCAATTAAATCTAAAGATAAAAATGATTCAGAGTGATAGGGGTGGAGAAAATGAGTCTCCTTTTGCATAGATATGTTTGGAATATGGTATTATTCGTCAAACTACTGCGTCTTATACACCACAGTCAAATGCTTTGGCAGAACAAAAGAACAGAATATTAAAGAAAATGATGAATGCCTTAATGATCAATTCTGGTTCACTGCGAAACCTTTGGGGGAAGCCATCCTTACAGCTAGTAAAATACTCAATAGAGTACCCCATCGAAAAAAATAATCAATTCCATATGAGTTGTGGAAAGGAACAAAACCCAACTTGAAATATTTCAAAGTGTAGAGGTGTTTAGGCAAGGTAAAGGTTCCTTTTACCGAAGAGGATTAGAATTGGACCCAAAATAGTAGATTATGTCTTTATTGGGTATGTGGTGAACAGTAAATCCTATCGGTTTTTGGTTTACAAATCTGATAATCCTAAGATTCATATTAATACGATAACTGAATCAAATAATGCAGAGTTTTTTGAAAATATTTATCTGTATAAAACTCAAAGTGAGTCAACAAGTGAAAGACCTAAATGACCACGAGAAAAATCAATGAAAAATATTCTAACTAGTGAGGAACCTAGGCGTAGTACTCGGCAACGAAAATCGTCTTTTTCGGACCAGATTTTGTAGCACTATTGCTTGAAAATGAGCCTCAAACATGTAAAGCAACTATGTCTTCGTCTGAGTCAACTTATTGGAAAGAAGCATTCAAGAGTGAGACTGAATCAATTTTAAGCAATCACAATTGAGAATTGGTTTATCTTCCTCTAAGAAATAAACCTTTAGGATCAAAGTGGATCTTTTAAAGGAAAATGAAACCTGATGGGACTATTGACAAAATATAAGGCTAGACTGGTAGTCAAAAAGTACAGACAAAAGGAAGGTCTGGACTACTTTGACACATACTCTCCACTAACAAGGATAACATCAATTACTATGTTAATAGAACTAGCAACAACGCATGATCTTAAAATCCACCAAATGAATGTAAAGACAACCTTCTTAAATGGAGAGTTGGAGGAAGAAATTTACATGGAACAACCTGAAGAGTTTATAATCCTAGTAAATAAAAGAATGTTTGTAGACTTGTGAAGTCACTTTATGGACTAAAGAAAGCACCCAAACAATGGCATGCTAAATTTGACAAAACAATGTTGGCAAATGGATTCAAGATTAACTAAAGTGATTTATGTTTTTACATTAAAAATGTTATGAATAATTAAGTCATTGTTTATTTGTATGTTGATGACATGTTAATAATGAGTAAAGAAATTGACAAATGCTACTAAGCGCATGTTATCCAGCAAGTTCGATATGAAAGACTTATGATTTGTTTATTTGATGTAAGGGGTCAGGATTATCAAAACTCCCCAGGGACTAGCATTATCTCAATCTCCAATTGATTTAAGTTATACCTGTAAAAAGAATGAAGGTCAAAGTGACTCTCAATTGGAATATGCTAGAGTATTGGGAAGTTTGATGTATATTATGAATTGCACGCGACCAGATATAGCATGTGATATTAGTAAACTGAGTCGGCACACTAGTAATCCGAATCAAACTTACTGTATGGCAATGAAACGTGTCTTGGGTTATCTTAAATATACACAACATTCTGCTTTGCATTATAATAAATATCCTTTTGTGATTGAAGGATATACTGATGCAAATTGGAACACCAGGTCAAATGATGTAAAATCTACGAGTGCTTATGTTTTCATACTTAGTGGAGGATCAGTCTCTTGGAAATCGTCCAAATAGACATGTATTTCTCGCTCCACAATGGAATCTGAATTCATTGCTTTTGATAAGGCTGGTGAAGATGTTGAACGGCTCCGGAATTTCCTAGAGGATATTTCATTCTGGCCTAAACCTGTTTGACCAATTTGCATACATTGCGATAGTGAAACAACAATAGGTAGGGCAAGGAGCGTTATATACAACGGGAAGTCTCGTCATATAAGATGGAGACATAACACCGTAAGACAACTGTTCTATAGTGGAATTATGACAATTGACTACGTAAAGTAAAGCGATAATGTGTCAGATCAATTAACGAAAGGCCTAATGAGAGAGGCAGTTGAAAGATCATCTAAGAGAATGGGTTTACGGCTTAGAATAAGTCAGCATGACACTAACTCTATCTAGCATATTGGAGATCCCAAGAGGTAGATTCAAGGAAAAAAAAAAGGTGTGGCCGACTGTTCGACATTTTAAATTAACTCAATCCATTCTCATGATGAAGACAATGTTCAGGAACAAGGTTAAAACTTTAAGGCTTGTTAATGAGGTAATAAAACTTAAAGTTTTTAATAATTTGCTAAGTTTGGTAAATTTGACCAAATAGTGTATCAACGAAATGACACGGTTAGAGAATTTTGTGTCAAAAGCCTATTCTCTCTACACTCATGAAACCATGAGGTGTTCATGGCTTAAATGAACACAACCGTGAGAACCATAATCAGTAAAGGGTTAATTGTGTGACATATGTTTGTCTAGGTATACATCAAATCTCAACGGTTCAAAGATATCACATCTACCGATTGTCCGAGTATATTCGACATATGCTCACTTCGAAAAGTCTAAGGGGAAACCTACTTATCTAGATGCAATTAATCCTTGCTTGTAAAGTACACAATTGTCTGTGCATTCCTATGTTATAACCATACCCCATCAATGTGGGGGATTGTTGGGTATGTAGCATGAATTGATGAAAAATAGAGGGAAGGAGAGGAATTTGAAAAGTTTAGAACTTGAAGAGTTGAGAACTTAAAAAGTCTTCTTATGCTTTAATGAAAAGGCATTCGTCCCTCATCGGTGATGGAAAGAAAAATAGGAGAGTTTAAATACAGAAACACTCCTATCAATTGTTAAAAGGGTTGGAAAAAGGGACCCCCCTTGCGCCGTCGTCGTCTCTCACTTGTCTCGGCTTCGGCAAATGATCGATCGAGAGATTATTTTTTGGACAAAGTTTATTTTGAATATTTATTTAATTAATTAATTAAAATGGCCAAAAAATGTTTTCAATTAATTAGTTAATAACCGAAGTTTAAAATTAACCAAATTATTTCAATTTTTTATTTGAATAACCGGACTCGGATCCGTGCGCAACCCGTTTTATTTGAACTTTTCCTTTTTATTTAAATTTCCCGCCATGTTCTGAAAGGTTGCAACTTTCAGGAACAGTTAGTTTTAAAGGTTGCAAACATTCATTGTGTGAATTCTGAAAGGGTTGCAACCTTTCAGAACATATTCTTCTAACCTATAAGTACCACTCATTCTTCAGAATTTTTCTAAAGAATTTTCTGATCTTCATCTTCTTCTTCTTCTATACACATTTTTTCGTGTACTTTCCTTCTATAGATTGATTCGCTGACAATAGAGTTTTTTTATCTACACTCTGCTGATTAAAATCATTTTACCCTGCGAGGTTATATTTCAAAATAAATCTCGGATACTAGATGAAAATAATTACCTTAAGGGGACACTGTGAGTTCAGTGGATTTGATCTTTTTCCGATTTAAAATGTTTTTTCAAATTTTGGTACGTTCTTACACATTTTAGTTAAATATTTGTTCATCTCTCTTACCGATTTTATAAATTTCAGTTACTTCATGTTTCTGAACAATTTATTAGAATCTATAATTTCTAGTTTTGATAACACAGATCGAAAACAATTAGTTGCACGAATTGTAAATATATTATGGGGGAGATAAGTTTTTGTTGGCGATGGTTAAAAACCTATCTTGTGAAAATTTAATTGTTTGATTTTATCGTGGCAAAGCTAAAATTTCAGGTTGTGCATGTTTAGTGACAAGACTGACTTGTTGGCTGATTTTCGTTCATGAACCGTGTGGGTAAACATGTGATTTTCGGTCTCGTCTTGGCCATTAACGATTTCATGTTAATGTATTAATTAAACTATTTGTTTGACTTGGTTGAGCTAAATTTAGTTATATTAATTGGAAAAAGAGTAGGTCTTAGTAGACAGTTATTCAGTTCTTTGTATAGACTGCTTCTCGTAATTTTTTTTTTCTTATTGATCTACAAAATTTGCTGACTTGATTTTCAACATAAAATAAAAGAGAAAAATAAAGAAGTCAATTTTGATGACAATGATATTGCTTAATTTTTTTTTCTTTTCTCTTTGGCTTGTTTTGATTGGTTGATTAAAACAAAGAGTTGATCGTTGTTAGTCTATTAATAGCTTTTGCTAGGTATCCAGAATGAGTTAAATTCATGGGTATGACTTCTCCTATATGTATAATATATAATAAATGGTAATCACGAACCGTGATTATTTATTTTGAGTCACAATTTTTTTTATATACATGTGAATTCATATAATAGATGAATTAAACATTTTGATTAATAAATAGAAGTTACGAAAGTGATCTATTTATTTGAGTCATTTGAATATCCTTAATGTATTATGCATGGATTGTTCTTCATAAATGTCTACGAGTAAAGATTTGTTACTCGGAAGGAGATTTACCTTTATAAACTAGTAACACTTAAATTAATTCATAAGAGGAGATATTGAAGATTTTCACCGATTTAAAAAGAGAAATATTATATCTTAAATTCTCAAGTGTATTAATTGAGAGAACAATATTTGGTAAAGAGGTTAGTTGTGTGTCTTAGCCTAAAGACATGACACAAGTATGTTTTGTGCTCATGAGACCATTATTAAAAGATAATGAAAATTTGAATCAAGTTATTTTAATCTTTAACTATGCCTAAAATGATTTTTTTTCAAATTTGGTCATAATTTGGGTAGTAATGAATTTGATGATATTTGATTGACTTGAAAGTTGATGATGCCAACGGAAATCGTCTAGATGGCTTTAAGTAGTTTGTTGGATTAAAATTTGATTTGAATGTGATAAGATCATTCTTTATATCAACTGTGTTTATGTTAAATTTGGAATATGATTGTACGTAGTTATTTAACGAAAATTGATATGTTATAAGAATGTAGGTCATGTTATTTTAATTCCTAAAGATGCTTAAATCACTTGCATTGGAATTTTGTCATAGTTTTGGAAATAAAAATTCTTTAAAGATTCCAATTGACCTGAAATTTGGTAAGTTCATTGATAACAACCTAGTAAGAAGTACTCATTGTTATGTGGTTATATTTTTTGAGGTCGTTAAAATGATTTTGAAGTTATTTTTTGTAATTAAAATATAATTTAGTATGAATGACATCATTTATATCGGTTTTATTTATGTTATACGTGATACATGATTACACCGGATGAGTTAATATAATATGTGATAAGGATGTAGATCATTTCATTTTTCCAAAATATCGTTTAAATCCGAATTTGATCATAGATTCGGAGATAAATATTAATATTGAACTCTGATTGACCTGAAATTCGGTAGGTTCATCAGAAAAGATCAAATTTGAAATACTCCTTGTTATGAAGTAATTTGGCAATTTGAGGTCGTTTAGGTAATGATTTTAGATATTTCTCTATATATTAAAAATTAATTTTAATGAAAATTTACTCAACTAAGATATAGTTGTGATAGAGATTATTCTCTATGGTCTTCATGATTAAATTTTAATGAAGTATTAGTTCATGTGTTGGCTTAGACCTTCCTCCCTATCAGATGAAATTAATATGAGTCATTATAGTTTAATCTCTAGTTTTGATTATCGATATTGACTCTTCTAAACTGAGTAATATTTGATTGGGTCAGTGGATCTGATTATAATAATATTAACTTACTTTAAATTGACATATACTCTCCATCTGAGTTAGCATTTATTTTAAATTTATTGAAGTGAATATCTAACACCACATATATATGTTGCATGAGTAGATATTTTTTCATCAAAATTTACTGTTTAAGACGTATCCTACAATGGAAGTATGTATACATTTAGAACAAGAGAACAATTAGATAATATATCCAGGATTTAAAAAAATGTATATCATTTACTTTTAAATGGTGTGCTTTGGTGTTGAGAAACAATCATTTTAAATTCAAACGCAACTCAAAGCTACAAATGCGATTTTTCCTCATTTAATAGTGTATATTAGCACATGGATCAGGCGCATTAGACCACCCAAAATATTTTTCTGAAAAAACTAAATGAGTGTTGTCAAATTGTTTATTTGTCCAAAATATTTGGTGGGAAACCTTTATGACCTTATTAATTATGTCGCTTGGTTCGGAGTGGAAAATATCTGTATTTCAAGTCCAAATAAGGCCCAGAATGGGATATACTAAGTTCCTCATTTTACCTTTGTTAAAATCCATGGAATTTGGGTTATTTGTGACCGTGACTTGGTTCCAGAAAAAGTGTAGATTATCGTCCGTGATGACCATATTAATGTTGTGGGTTGGTCTGAAAGGAAAAACTTCTATATTTTCATGTTCAAAAAAATCCTAAAATGGAAAATACGAAATTACTATTGCATGGCATTAAATTATGAACATATATTACCAGCAACTAAAAAAACTACATTTATTTAGGGTCTGACTCATGATCTTCTTTCTAAGTTATGAGTGCCTAAAAATTAGTTTTCCTGCAACAACTTAGTTTCATATCTTGCAACTTCTTAGATTCAGCCCCCTTCTTTTTTTTTTTTTTAGTTTGATAGACTCCATCCTATGCTACCAATCAACTTTACTTTTCTCTTTTGGATTACTCCTCCGAAAGAAATCTGTACATTTTCTATCCACCTCCTTAATCACACTTTGAGGAAGAATAAAAACTGAACCACAATATTTGTACAATAAAAATAAAATATATGTTATATCAAAATCATGAGTCATAGAAATCACAATAATTAACAATTAAAAAAATATTAATACTAACTGACCTTCGAAATTTAGCATATGTCACACAAATTAAGTCAGAGTGAGTAATATATAAATTCTTTAAAATTATGTCAATAGTGTTATAAAATAGTATAATTAACAACTCAAAATATTTTAAAGCTATATAGAAATTTAATGAACTCTCTTACTTTCATTTGTAACATATCAATCTAAACAAATAAAATAATGTATATTGAGCTTCTATTTGCATATGCATAATATGACAGTATTTTATTTTTGAACAAACCCATTATGTTTTAAACGTAAATGATTTACGTTTTTTATATCCAAGTTGTATCATCTATTTTTACACTATCTCCAAATGTACATGATTTAAAGTTTTTCAATTCTAGCACATCACTTCATATTTAAGTAGAGGACTGAATATCCTACAAGTATTAATCAAATTGTTCATATAATCCGAAAATCGAAAAATTATTAATGTGCCTACTCCAAATCAAATAAAGTTAATAAGAATAAAATTAAAAATGTCTTATCATTAAACCAAATAATTTATTAAATAAAAGTTATAAGATACTTTAATTGAAAAATTATAACTCATGTACATTTAAAATTGAAAAAAAAAACAAAAAAAAAAAACTTATCATGTACTTTTAAAATCGAGTTGAAGGATTGTACAATTTCTACGAAAAATACATAATAGAAAATTCATTTATATACTTGACATAACCACGAAATAAAAACCAATATCACCTAGAAAGTGAGCAAATTTCTTCACAAAATTTCTCAAACCTATGGTGTCAAGCAATCTTCAATCACCAAAGCAATTCTTAATGGCACAAATCAATATTGTGAACCGAGAAAAGACTCAACAGAAGGTAATAATATCTAAAGAAAAACATTTTGTGTCTTCCGAAAAGGTATGAGAAAGTGTTGTCGATGAAGCCCACAAACTTTCTATTAAAACTGGAGCACATGTTGCTATTGTGGCTTATTCCCCGAGTGCCACAGAATTTACTTATGATTCTTTTGTTAGCATTTTCGTTAATACTGACATGGTCCGTATTACATGGGTTTATTATCCCACTTCATGGACTCATTATCCCATTAATGGGAAGGTAGTTAACTACCCATTAACCCATTAAATAGAAGATAGTTAACTATCCATTATCCCACTAACGGGAAAGTGGTTAATTATCCATTATCCCACTAATGGGATAAATGTTAACCACCCATTGTCCCACTACATAGATCCACTACCCTACTACTCTAGTGGTTGGTAACTTCCCACAACCTCTTAACCGTTCTTGATGGAAGAACGGTTATAAATATGTCATTTGTATTATACCCTTAGAATGAGCTAGGACGAGCAAGGGATTAACATGAGGGACATGAGATTATAAGGTCTTAAAAATGACTAAATATAGTGTTAAGAGTCACTATATAAAGTTTGGAGGTCAAACATCCCAGAAGGTCCAAGACGTTCGGAAACTAGTCGAAGTTGAACTAGTGTGTCGTAGTGTTTTGTATTGATGTTTTGGGGGATGGTTTAAAAGTGAAATTTAGACTGAGAGTTACTACGCATATCCTGACATAAAAAGGGTCTAAATTCCAAGAACGACGCCACGGTGACCTTCAAAAGGGCCCCCGTGGTGGACCCAAACATGGACCAGCGAAGCTGCCAAGCTGCCAAGATTTGGCATGCTGCTGCGCGACGCACAACTTTCATGCAGAAGGGAAAAATCGTGACCTGCGACGCGGGGCTATAACAAACCATTCTGTCCAAGAATTTTTAAAAAATAAGATTTGGAAGTGCCTCCGCGACGTGCAGTAAGTGTCCAGATTTCTTTGCGTCGTTTTTAAGTCAAATTTAAGTTTGTTAAATTGTCCAATAGTTGCAGTGGTATTTCGGAAACTTTAGGGATTAATTATGGGTGGTTATTGAAGGAATTTTAAGTGTATTTAAGCAGAACAATAGACAATAAGACCCTATAATCCAAATAAAAAACTTTTCTCTCCCAAAACCCTCCCAAAACAACCATTGCAGAAGAAGAGAAATTGGAGGATGCTTTAGAACGATTTCATCAAGAATTCAAGGTGGGTTTAAGTCTCTAATATAATGTATGTAGATCTTATTCATTCATGAATTCTTCCTCCATGAATCCCCCCTAGTTTCCCTCAATTGAGAATCCAAAGAACCCCATTCAAGAGACGGTTGTGATTGCATTGTGGGTAAGGTGTGTTTGTGATCCCAATAGAGTGGGTAACATTCACTTATGATTATATGATGATTATATACTGTTTTATGCATATTTACTGGTGAATTATGATAGTTGAATTTGAAGGTGATCATGGTGATCTTAGGCCATTGGAGACTAGATGAAGGTTTTTGTATTGATAGTTCATAAGTTGATTTTATGCTATATTAATTGATCATGATTGAATAACCAAAGTATGAATTGAACTACATTTGATGAATAAAGATTGGTATTTATTGAATTTAACCCCAAAGAAGGAATTATGGTTATATTCACCTAGTAATAAGAATGTGAGATAAAAAAAACTAAGGCTAGAATATCTTACAATCTATCTATGAATTAAAATATAATGATTTGATGATTAATGAACCTTACGATGGTTGTGTTGGCTGTAGATTTAGGATGATTGGTTGAAAGTGGTAGTTTTACTTGAGCATGGAGAGATTGTTTAGGACATCCCTTCATGAGAAAGAAGGTTTGAAAAGAAAACCTTGGAGTATATGCTTTACTCCTAGTTGATATGCAAAGTGAGACAATAGTCTAGCAAAGGCCCGGAATCCAAGTAGAAAGGAGAGTCACACCTAGTAGTTTTGGTGACTATCCAAATAGGTCTAATTAGGTGGGTGTCCTTCACGTAGTAGAGTCAATGTATCCTAGTAGATATCTCCATATCCTATGAACTTAGACGTGCTTGAGAAACATCTCGTAGTGTTCAAAGTAATAGATGAACTTAGACATGCCCAACGGGTATCTCGTAGTGTTCATAATGAGTGAATGAACTTAGACAAGGATTAAGACATACCTTGAATGGTGTCTCGTAGGATCCATATGATTAAGGAACTTAGATATACTTAATGAAGTATCTCAATGTGCTCCAAAGATAGAGATAGGGGCAAGGCTCCAATGTAGGAAGTATTAAAGAAAGGATCATAAGGTAGTACCTTGCATGAATGGTGGTATGGGACATCATGAGTGCATTGCACAAGGTATAACCTAGGGTCACTAATGAAGAATAGATTGAAGATAAGATTGGATTAGAATGGCTTTTCCTAGTATACAAGGCTAAAGATGAGAGAATCTTAGTAGATGAAGTTACGTAGTAAAGAAACTGTGGAGGTGGAACATGTTAAGGATGGCTTTCAAGATAGGCTTAGTATATAGGGTAGTATGGGCTGCCTTATGTACATTTCACAAGCATGGATTGAGATGACCACAAGATTATACTACTCTTTAGTATGAAGAACATAGGTCTTAATTATGGTAGTGAATTATGATCAAGAATGACCAAAGAGATGTACTTAGATTTGGTAGTAGCATGGGATGCTACCTTAGCCTTGCACAAGTGGGTTATTGAATATCATATTGGTTTAGCTTTGTTCACTTGGAGGTAGCTTGTGGTATAGTTCACTTGAGTAAAAAGGACGAGAAAGTAAGTATGAACACTTATATGATTTATCATGCTTTATTATGATATGATATTAAAGTTATGCTTATAACTTTATCTCTTATGAATATGTCTATTATTTAGTAACCCTTTGAGATATCTTATGTTTTGGTGTGATAGCTTTCATACTTAATACCTATCGTACTAACACATATTGCCTACATGTTTGTAGGGTCTTGAGAAGATTGAGTTGTTTTTTATGGTAAAGTTCTATGATTTCCAAGAAGAGAAGAAGTGATGAGTCCTCATAACTTTGAGGACGAACATTTATGTTCTTTCATGTCTTTCATTATGTTTTAGATTTTTGTGAGCCGCGTTCCAATGATTTTCATTCATGTCAAGTTATATAGTTTTTGAGAAAAAGTTATTAGAGATGCTTCCACTATTATGAAATACCTTTTGGTTTATGTTTAAAGAAAATTTAAAATTCCCTCCATTTATGCATGATGTTATGTAATGAAGTCAAGAGGCTTGTACGATACTTCCGAGAGGTCGAGTACGCCGTGTCGCAACTTAAGGGTTGCCCTAACTTTTAGTGTGGACTTGCGGGTTGTGACAATTTGGTTCAAAGGTACCTAAGCACATTACTTCTAAAAACTCCACACCATATAAGAGTGAGTTTTTGAGTCCTTAGAAGATCTTTGAAGAAAAGAAGAATTGTAGACTCTTACTATATCACTAACAATGGCTGAAGGTATGTCAATCACTCTATATTTCCGTGTGTCGTTGCTACGCAATGTCTTACATTTGACATCAGATTCGTTGAATTTCCTCTGCTTTGTTAACTGTCAGAATTCTCTAAAATCTTTTAAAATGGTTCTTAAAAATTCAGATCTTGTTTTGATGTTTTTAAAAACATTTTCTAATAATAAAAATCAAAGAGATTGTTCTTTTGTTGCATAATATTTAACAATAAGTCTTGTATATGATTGAGATTTAGCCACAACAATCTTAATGAAATGATGTTATATATTATATTTTGGATCACTTAAAGAAATAAATGTCTAAGTGATGTAGAATTTATTTGATTAAAGTGTAGCCAAAACATTTATAATTGACTAAAATTTAAAAGGTAAGGATCACATAACGAAATATTTAGACATTAGAATCGTAATTAATTATGCATGATATGATAACTTAATTTCTTTATTATTAAGTTGCATAATTAATTAAGAAAAAATATTAAATACTTTTTATAATGAACCACATGAATTATGAATGAGATTTTAATATTTTTGTCATAAAAATAGAATATCATGCTATTAAATTGATAATTTTATCATAATATGAATCTAATTGAACCCACTGGCAATTTTTGTGTCAGTAGATTCAAATTTATATTACTTGCCTCAAACTTATGTTTAGTATTTATGTATATTTTTTGCAGTTATGCAACATCAAAATTTCTCTAACATTTGTGATATTCCCGAAATGAATGGTGAGAACTATAAAATTTGGAAGGAGAGAACTCTCCTTCAGTTAGGGTGTATGGATATTTATTATGCTATCAAGAAAGACGAGCCACCTATTAATAAAATCAACACTCAAGATGAAAATTTTCTTCATGAACAACGGTAACTCTTTAACCGTTTGAGTGTTATGTTCATTAAGACCACATTCTCGGTGGTATTCGTGGTTTTGTTGAACAACATGACAATGTTTAGGCATTACTGAAGGCTATTGACGAACATTTTGAGACATCAGATAAGACACTTGCCATCACCTTAATTATGAAATTCTCATCAATGAGGCTCACTAGTGGGAGAAATGTGCGTGAGCACATTATGAAAATGCAAGACCTAGCGGCTCAACTAAAGATTCTTAAACTCAAAATGTCTGTAACTTTTCTTGTGCACTATATCTTGAGTACTCTACCTGCACAGTATGGTCCCTATAAGATCTCTTATAACACACCATGTGTGTTCAAGAGGAAGGCCGACTACTGATGGAAACAGGAAAAAGTGCATTCATGACTACTCAAGGAAAAAAGACTAATCATGCCAGCAACAGGACTAAAGGAAAGGCACCACTTGAAACTGACATAAAAAGGGAATTCAAGTGTCGCTTTTGTAGAAAGAAGGGGCACATAAGGTAGGATTGTGTCAAGGTTCAACAATGACTTGTTAAGAAAATTACTTCTCTCTCTCTTGTTTGTTATGAAGCTAATATGATTGATGTTAATCATAACACGTGGCGGATTGAGTCTGCTTCTACAATCCATATTATTAATTCCTTACAGGATTTAAGGAACCTGCGGAAGCTAGTGGGAGCTGAGCGAAACATCTATTTTGGAAACAAGATACATTCGCATGTGGAAGCTATTGGGACATGCAATTTAGTTCTTAGTAGTGGTTTTATTTTAGAGTTGGAAAAGAGTTTTTATGTCCTATTTTTGCTAGGAATTTAATTTAAGTACCAAGTTTTGTACCTTTTAGATGTTCCTTTTTTCTAGAAGGTGATTTCAAACTATTTTATCTAAACTTATTTGATATGGTTCATTGTCTAATGGTCTTTTCTCTCTTAATTTACAAAATGATTCCTCTCATACTATTATGCATGTATAAACTGTCACTAAAGTGTGTTATAAACGAATATTACTCTACATATTCTGTCAAAGATTAGGACATATATCCATTGATAGTATTAAGAGATTAGTAAATGATGGAGTACTTAGTATTTTAAATTTTACTGATTTTGATACTTGTACAGATTGCATTAAAGGCAAGCGGACCAACAAGTCAAAGAAATGTGCCAAGAAGAGTTCAACCGTATTAGAAATCATACATTCAGATATATATTGTCCAGACATGGACATATATGGTTGGAAATACTTTATCACTTTTATAGATGATTACTCACGATATATGTATCTCTATATGCTTCATAATAATAGTGAAGCATTAAAAGCCTTTAAAGTTTTCAAGGCTAAAGTATAAAAGAAATGCTAAAAACAAATTAAAATTGTGATAACTCATATAGGTGGTGAATATTATGGTATATATAAAGAAGATGGACAAGCACAAGGTCCGTTTGCGAAGTTTCTTCAACAAAATTGGATTGTTGCCCAATATACTATGCCTGATTCTCTGGATGAGAATGACATAGCAGAAAGAAGGTACTGAACATTATTGGACATTGTGCGTTGTATGTTAAGTAGCTCTAAGATATCTAAGTCCTTGTTGATTGAATCTCTTAAGACAACAACATATGTATTAAATCGAGTTCCAACCAAGGTTGTTCCAAAGGCGCCAATTGAGTTATTCAAAGGTTGGAAACCTAGTTTGACATATATACGTGTATGGGGATGCTCGTCTGAAGTTTGAATTCACAACCCACAAGAAAATAAACTGGATCCTTGGACTATTAGTGGATATTCCATTGGATATACCGAGATATCTAAAGGATACAAATTCTACTGTCCATCTAACAGTACAAGGGTTGTGTAATCAAGAAATGCAAAATTTCTTAAAAATTACTTTATTAGTGGGAGTGATCAAATTCAGAATACAATTTTCTATAAGAGATCAACCTTCCTTTTCAAGTCAAAAATTGATTGTTGTATATAATACCCCTCATGTTCAATTGGGTATTGCGCAACCAATCAATGAGATTCCACAAGCTGCTGAAAACATGCATATTGATCAAGTTGTTCAAGTAATTTGTGAAATTATTGAGGAACCAGTTGAAAAACAAAATCCACAGGAAAATGTTGGTGCATCATTGAGAAGATCTACTAGAGAAAGAAAATCAGCAATTCCTAGTGACTTTGTTGTATATTTGACAGAATCTATCATTAGAGTTGAAAATGATCCTGAGTCTTTTTCAGAAGCCATGAATTCTAAAGAGTCTGAATTGTGGTACAATGCCATGAAATAAGAGATGAATTCTATGAAAATTAACGAGGTCTAGTATCTTGTTGATTTGCCTAGTGGTGTTAAAACCACTGGATGTAAATGGGTTTTCAAGACTAAAAAGGACTCACTAGGCAACATAGAAAGATATAAAGCGATAACCGTTGCTAAAGAATTCACTAAGAAAGGAAGGAATTGAATACACACATACATTTTCTCCTGTATCTAAAAAGGATTCTTTCCACATAATATTGGCATTAGTAGCACACTTTGACTTAGAATTGCAACTGATGGATGTTGAAACCACATTTCTCAATGTTGATCTAGAGGAAGAGGTTTAGCTAAAACAACCTGAAGGATTCTCCTCTAGTAATGGTGAGTACTTGATATGAAAGTTAAGGAAATCCATATATGGACTAAAACAAGCTTCCCGTCAATGGTATTTGAAATTTCATAATATTATCACTTCATTCAACTTTGATGAAAACATTATGGATCAATGTATATACCGCAAGATCAGTGGGAGTAAAAAATGTTTCTTAGTTCTATATGTGGATGATATCTTACTTGCATCCAATGATAAGGGAATTATTCATGAGGAACAATTACTCTCTAAAAGTTTTGATATGAAAGATATGGGTGATGCATCTTATGTTATTGGTATTAAGATTCATAGAGATAGAAATCAAGGTACCTTAGGATTATCTCAAGAATCCTATGTCAATAAAATTTTAGAGAGTTTCTGAATGAAAGATTGTTCACCAAGTGTAGCTCCTATCGTGAAGGTTGACAATTTCAACTGAATCAGTGCCCGAAGAACGATCTTGAGAGGGAACAAATGAAGGAAATTCCTTACGCTTCTTCTGTCGGAAGGTTGATGCATGATCAGGTTGTACAAGACCTGACATATCATTTGTTGTTGGAATGTTAGGAAGATACCAGAGTAATAGAGGTCTTGACCACTGGAGAGTTGCAAAGAAAGTCTTAAGATATTTTCAAGGAATAAATGAGTACATGCTTATGTACAAATGATCAGATTACCTTGAAGTCATTGGCTACTTTGATTCAGACTTTACTGGCTGTGTTGGTTCACGGAAATCAACTTCAGGATACATATTTATTTTATCCATGGAGCTATATCTTGGAGAAGATCCAAATAGACTCTAGTTACTACTTCAAGTGTAGAGTCTTAGTTCGTTTCTTATTCCGAGGCTGCCTCACAGTGTGTATGGTTAAAGAGTTTTATTTCTTGATTTAGAATTGTCGAATCTATATCTAAGCCATTAAGCATATTATTGTGATAATTCAGCTGTTGTCTTTATGGGTAAGAATAATAAAAATGGCAGTCGAAGCAAGCATATCGACATCAAATATCTAGCCATAAGAGAATATGTTAAAGACAAGAAAGTGGTCATTGAACACGTTAACACTGGAATAATGTTAGCTGATCCTTTAACTAAAGGCATGCAACCACAAAAACTTAAGGATCATGTAGTCAAAATGGGTCTTAGTCCATCTATTCGAAATTTCGTTGTAACTATGAATGTTTATGAAACTCTATTTTATATGATATTTATTGTTAACTGTGTGCACACTGAGTTTTATTTTTAGAAATTTCACGAAAGTATGGATCTTCAAAAATATTAAGTTTATTGATAAATTATATGGGTTAATGTTTTGAGATATAGTGCATTGTGATATATAGAAGATACTACTCACTGCAAGTGAAACTATCACCATGATTCGTGTAATATGTTTCATTAATGAGATTAGAATATACGAACCAAGTGGGAGAATGTTAGAATTTTTGTTAATGCTGATATAGTCCTATTACATGGGTCAATTATCTCACTTCATGGACCTATTATCCCACTAATAGGAAGGTAGTTAACTATCTATTATCCCACTAATGGGAAAGTGGTTAATTACCTATTATTTTACTAATGGGATAATTGTGAACTACCCATTATCCCACTATATGCATCCACTATCCTAATACTGTAGTAGTTGTGTAAGACCTCGAAAATGACTTAGATGAAGTTAGATCCTAATGTGTTTTTCATGATGGTCTAAAGTCCTAAAATGGTTTATAATATGGGTTTGAGGCAGTGTCTAAGAGTTTAGGTGCTTTGGAAAGAAACGCAAAGAGACGATCAAGTCACCGATGTACCTCCTATGTGGTTGTATGTGTTTATGTGTGCTTAATGAGGTTATAAGGTTCTTCAATGATGTTTATAGTGTCTGTAGTCAGTGTGTCAAGTTTTGTGAAGTTTGGAGGTAAAACTTCCCAGAACGTCCATGACGTTTGAAAGGTTTGCCTTGAAATGACCTTGTGTGTCTATGTATATTTCGTCGAGTCTTACGTGTTTTTTTGGATGAAACTCATGTGGTAGGTCCTAAAATTATATATGAACATATTTGGGTTGAAAACGTCTGAGTATGATTCCATGTAGGACCCACAAGCGGCCCTAAAGGAGGACCCCAACATTGGAGCTCAACACTGACAGGCAGTTGCAATCGACAACCAAAACGACGACCAGTCGACCAGACAAAATCCTGTCGATGGGTATCGTCGATGGATCCAATTTTCATGAAGTTTGGGGATTTTCAAGTGCAACCCACAAAACCCCAACGACGGGGCGTGGGTGAGACCACATTCCGTTGGTATGGGCGTCGATGGGAAAGCCTGTTTTCCTGCCAATTTTCTGTTAAGTTGAGGGTGAACTTGTAAATTTATCCCAAGCCCCTATAAGTCTTTGGACGGTTGTTTTGAGTGTTTTTTGATATTTTAAGAGTATATAAGTCATTAAACTTTCATTATAACCCTAATACCTAAATCAAAACATATTCCCTCCAAAAGTTTCTCCATAAACCTCCATGTGAGTTTAAAGTGAAGATGGAGCTTAAAGATGGGTCTTAAATGGAGTTTCTTATTCAATTATATTTGTATTACTCTAATAAAGCGTGGGGTTTCTTCATCTAAGGCTTTTTTATCACCTTAGAGCCAATTTCAAAGATGATTTTTAAAGGATTTCAAAAAGACGAAAAAGTCCAATTTCTACTGTAAGTCTTCAATTCTTGCATGAATGGTTTTCAAATGTTATGATATGATGTTATTTATGTATAAAATATGTTCTAATATGAAATTCTCCATAAACCCTTGACATTCACAAATCTCTTAATTTGGACTAAAATATGGGTTATGTGATCATGCTCTAATATTGATGAATTCATGTATAGATTGTTATGGGCTTTTGATTCATGTAAAAATTATGTATGTATGGTGTATAGGATGTTTCAAATTTACTAATTGAGTAATGAATACTGTTATATCTATTGAATGTTAAGCTTATTGAATCTATATGAACTTAATGCATCTAGAATCTACTGTAGATTTCTATGGGCTTTCTAATGATGCAATAATTGTATTCAATTGATATCTAGGTTGTGTTATATTTATGAGTATGTAATGAATTTACCTAGTTTTATTGATTATTGATATAATTGTGTTGAATTGTTGGTTATGGCCATGGGTAAGGGCCTTGTGATATTGAATTGGAGGATTTAACCTTGAAATTGAAGTGATAAGATGGAGTGGGGGTATTCTGCCCTAGTTCCTTTTATTTTATGTTAATTATACTTTAATTCACTTTTTATTGGTATGATCCACTTATGGTAGCGGTGGTATGTGAATTGATTTGGCCTTGTCAGCGTTACTGTATGCAATATGATGATCATGGCCTTGTCGGCACTATTTGAGGTATTATGATGATTTGCGTAGTTGATTTATGTGAAGTATGAGCATATTTATCTACATGTGAATAAATGTGAAAGTATGCGTTCTTTCGATGTATATTAGGAGATCATGTAGATTATGACTATGTTCTTATACATGTTGATACATTATTGTTCGTACTTGACTATATGAGTTGTGATGGTTATATTGATGATGATATAGTAATGTTTAAGATGACATAAAGATGATAAGGGTCATTTTTAAATGCTTAAAAGAATGATATGGTATATATGATAAGGGAAAAGAAATGTGGTGTCTTGTTTGGTAGACTTATATCCCTTTGATTTATACATTTATGAATGATATATGAATATGAGATGAGTTGACTAGGTAGGCTTAGTGCACCCTTGTCATGTATGAATGAAATATATGTGAGACCTTAGAGGATGTTAAGAATGTCATGTACGTGGTAAAGGTTATGTTATGAATGTTGAAGTTGAGAGCCGTAATGGTATCCTTCATGTAAAGAAATGGTGGACTTAGGGTTGATTGGCTGGAACGACATCATAGCATACTTAGGAATTTCGTAATGAGATATATTAGTTTCCATTGAAAGTTAGCCCTAGTGGACCTCTTTGGTAGGGTGAATGTTATTGGGTTATGAACTAGATAAGGAACCCTCTTCATGTCATCCTTTAATACCAATTACTCTATGAGAACCAAGGAAAGGACCGGGTGATTATGTTATGGGAAGTATCTCTACTTTTGAATGATACTAGAGTATAATGTACCTCTACTTGAGAATGAGACTAGAGTGCATAAAAGCCCTTCATGTTCCTTAACCATGTGCCTACATGGGATGTGTCCTTGTTCTACGCTTGGCAAGTATAACACCCTTATCGGAGTAGGTTAGAACTACGTATTCCATGTCTAGGTATCATGGACTATGTCGGTTATTGTCTATTCTCATAATATGGGATACCTACTAATATTAGAGAAGTTCTATGAAGTTTAGGTGGTGGTATTAGACGCTATCTAGACACAGCACAATAGGCTTTGAAGATGTTGGTGAGAGTCCCTAGGTCTTGTCTAACACCTTTACTTGATGTCCTTTATGTAGTGAATGAGTCTATAATGAACTAATGAATGTAATGGGTTAAGTTAAGAAAGTATACTAAAATGAAGTATTACTTATCTAGAGTTATTAAGGGTTGTCTAGTTATGGTATGAAGGAGGCATAGGAATAGTCACTTCAAATCATACCTTGATAAGTCTTAAGAATGACTGTAGTTAGGGAAGTTGGTTGATTATTTGGACATGATCTAAGCCTTAGGTAGTTTTAAGGATTACTTAGGTAATCTTAAAGAGGTCACTATGGACGTTATTTTGTTGAGTTACTTAAGTAAGTCTTTTGATAGCTTTGGAAGGAGAATGTCATATCACCTATATGTTAATGTGTTAAGTGTGACTGATTCTATCTTAGAGAGTCTATGGTATCTATTGAGTGTGTGTAAGGGATTGTATGAGCGGTCGTTTCACAACTCACTCAAGTGAGACTTAGAATCACCTTTGGTAGAAGAATCTTACCTTGATGTTTCTGATGCTTTGTAAGTGTGTATGTGACTTAATATAAGTAATATTGAGGGTCGTTTAGGCAAATCTAGAGAGGGTGTATGGGCGGTAAGTGAATCTTAGGATAGCTTTGAGTGAGAAGATTACATGCTAAAGGGTGTCTAAAGTGAAGTGAAAGAACTGCAGTGTAACAGTTAATTGAGTTCACTATACAGTGAAGTGAATTCACTGTAAGGTTTCTAAAAATGTGATTATTTGCTTATGTGATTTATTATGTATTGTAAGTTGTTAAATGTTGTTCTTATGCTTATAGTATGATGTTTTAATCGAAATTCATGAAAAACACGCTATTTACTAAATGTCCCTTTTTCATAGTTTTTGCATGGCTTCCATACTTAGTACATCTAATGTTTCCCTTTTTGTCTTAACTGTAGGAAATTGGAAGTCTTGATGTGCCATGAAGGATGTATAGTTTTCTAAGGGTTGAAGATGAAGTATTGGTTAGTCCTCATTCATAAGGGTTTAATGATTTAAATGAAAGTCTTCCGCTTGTATATTGTTTATGAAAGATTTGTTCTTGTGTGAACAAAGTATAAAATTCTTACGTATATTAGTATATTTATTATGCAATGAATAATACTAGACGCTTTAATGAGACTTCTTGAAGTTTCATTTGCCATGTGACAATACAGGGTTGTTCTAACTTCTAGGGTGTACTTCCGGGTCGTGACAGGTTGCTAACTTTCCATAATGTCTTCACTATTCTTGATGGAAGAAAGATTATAAATATGTCATTTGGTTCAAAGGTTCCTAAGGACATTACTTCTAAAAACTTCATACTGTCTAAGAGTGAGGTTTTGTGTGCTTAGAAGATCTTTGAAGAAAAGAAGAATTGTAGACTCCGACTATATCGCTAGCAACGGCTGGAGGTATGTCGATCACTATGTATTTCTGCGCGTCATTGCTCTACAATGCCTTACATCTTCCAAAATCTTTGACACATAAAATAAGTTCCTCAATTATGTGAAGGCTTTTGTAGTCAAAGGGGGTCAATGATTGGATTGCCATTCGGAAATCTATTTCGATTTATCTTATTTATTATTAGATAAGAGAAAATTTTCTAAGTGATAATTTCTCATAACTAATACTAAATAAGATAAAACAAATAGATAAATCCTTGTTTAAAGACAATCAAATAAATGACCCCATTTGACTGCAGAAGCTTTCACATCATTGAGGAACTTATATATGGTGTCAAAGCTGCTCGAGGAATTATAAACATATGGTATGCCACCTAGGGATTAGGCAACAATAGAAACACGTGATCCTATTCTAATAGAAAGTTCGTGTGTTTCCTTGACACACTTGACCATAGCTTTTTGAAAACTACAATGTGTTTTGCTCCAGATATGCTCACCTTCTGTTCAGTCTTTTGTCGGTGCATAATCTGAATTTGTACTATTACAAAGTGTTTGTTGTATGAATATGGCTTGAAATAGTAAGTTTGAGAAGATTTATCAATAAATCTGCGCACTATATATGTGACGATGTTGGTTTTTATTTCGTGGTTAAGTATTCAAATGAATTTCTTATTATTTTTTTTGTTTGAAATTTTTAATCTTCAAAATATATTTTGAATCCAATTTTAAAAATACACGATCAACGCTATTCCATTAATCTTCCAGTTTTATTTTTTTAAAGTTCAAAGGTAAACGAGTTACATTTTTTCAATTTAAAGTAACTTCAAATTTTCTTTTAATATACTACTCTACTTTCATTATAGGATATTCTTAATTATATACTTAAAAATTTATTTGTTTTTGAGTAGGCACAATCATAATTTTTCATTTTTGTAGGATTTAACGTCAATTAAATATGAAGTGATGTGCTACAATGGGAAAATGTATACATTTAGAACAAAGAACCATTAGATTATATATTTTGGGATGAAAAAAAATGTAAATCATTTACCTTTAAATGGTGTATGTTAGTTTTGAGGTGCAAATGATAACATTTTCAAATTCAAACGAGGCTCAAAGCGAGAAATATATTTTTCCCCATTTCTTTGTGTATACTAGCACACGGATCAGACACCTTGGACAACCCAAAAATAATTTTTTTAAATACTAAATGAGTGTGAACACATTTTTTATTTGTCCAAAATTTTTTGTGTGTAACTGTGACTACCTTATTAATGATGTGACTTGGTTCAAAGTGCAAAACATCTGTATTTCAAGTCAAATGAGGCCCAGAATGGGATATACTAAATTTCTCATTTTACCTTTCTTAAAGTCTATGGATTTTGGGTTATTAGTTTTTGTGACGCGGTTTCAAAATTTTTGATTGGTGTCTGTGACGACCATACTAATGGTGTGTGTTGTTCGATAAGACAAAACTTTTCTATTATCAAGTTCAAACAAAGCCTAAAATGGAAAATATCAAATTGTTGTTCTTTTGGCAATATCTATGAACATATATACCAGCAACTAAAGAAACTATATTTATTTAGGGTCTGATTCATCGAATATCCTCAATCAAAAGTCAAAGTGTATCTATCTTGTTGAGACCAATTTTCCGTACCTATTTTCAGTTATTTTAGGGTCTTTTAGTACTAGCTAGTATCATTTGGTGGTGTATGTACACAAAAATATTCATCATTATTTTAGATAGATTCCCTCTACCCAGTACCCACTTAACCCAAAGAGCTTCTTTCTAAGTTATGATTACCCAAATTAGTTTCCCCACTACAGCATAGTTCCATATCTTGCAACTTTTAACATTGAGACTCCCCCTTCCCCCCTCCCGCCTCTCCCTTTTTTTTTTTAGTTTGATAGACTCAATCCCATGTTATCAATGCTACTTTACTTTTATCTTTTGGACTACTCCGAAAGAAATCTATACATTTTCTATCCACCTCCTTAACCACACTTTGAGGAACGATAAATACTGAAACCTAATATTTGTGCACTAAAAATAACATATCTGCTAATTAAAAATCATGAGTTATATCAATGACAATAATTAACAATTTAAAACATATTAAAATTAAGTGACTTTCAAAATTTACCATACGTCACAGAAATTAAGACAAAGTTAGTAACATATAAATTCTTTAAAAGTATGTCAATGGTCCTATAAATTAGTATAATTATCAACTAAAAATATTATAAAACTATGTAGAAATTGAATTAACTCTCTTAATTTAATTTTGTAATATATAAATCGAAATAAATAAAATAATGTATATTGAATTTTATTTGCATATGCATAATTATGACAATAGTTTATTTCTGAACAAGCCCAGTGTATTTTCAAGGTAAATGATTTACGTCTTTTTCATCCAAGTTGTATCATCTAGTTTTACACTATCTCTAAATGTACATGATTTAAAGTTCTTCAATCCTAGCACATCACTTCTTATTTAAGTAGAGGACATAAAATCCTACAAATATTACTCAAATTGTCCATATAATCCAAAAATGGAACAATTATGAAAGTTCCTACTCTAAATCAAAGAAATTTATTAAGAATAAAATAAAAAATGTCTTATCTTTAAAGCGCAGTAATCTATTAAAGGAAAATTAGAAGATACTTAAATGGAAAAAATATAAATCATGTACCTTTAAATTATTTGTTTTTAAAAAATATAAGTTATGTGGGAAAAATGTAACTCATGTCACTACTAGAAATTTGGTCTACTGTCACGGTTCACCTATCGTAGCAATTGACGTTACTACCGTAGCCATAGGTCTAAGGCTACGGTTACCACAACCGCTACAACAAATCGCGTAGCAATAGGGATATTGCTACGGTTCTGTGCGACAGTTCTAATAACCGTAGCCATACGTTGAGCTATTGCCACGGTTCTCATTTGAATTAATTGCCGACGGTTATGGACGTATTGGTACAATTTTTAACCGTCGTAATAGAGGTTTATGCATCAGTTCTGTTAAGGCTATGGCTACAATTTTTTTTTGATTCAACACACCGTATTCACTCTATTGCGACGGTTGTTATAGGGCATTGCAACACTTTCAAACAATTGTAGAACTGTGGCTTAATGCCTATTGCAACGGTTATTACCTGCTATTTGCAACACTTCTAATGCAATATTAGTAAGCTTATATATACCTGCTATATATATACTAAATCATTCATGAGAATCAAATTTATATCATAAAAATACACATAAATCGTTAACGAGAATAAATGTTCATTACCTTAATTAGAATTCAAGATCCGTGATTCTAATATCAATTAAAGCAAAATATACAAATCTTTTTATAGCATCCAAAAAAGGTGAAACATATGCCATAGAATTTTCAATCTTCAAAAATTTATGATTTCTAGAACATCAATAAAGTTTACATCAATATATACTTCAGCTCCTATGTCAAGTATTCACTACTGCTTTCATCCCTTTCTTCGATTTCATCACCTACATATAATCAGAAAAAAATATAAATAATTTAGCAAACCTCAAATCGTGGAAATTAACATGTTACAACCATGCATCAGCAGCAGCAGAATCAAGAGACATTAAACAGAATCAAGAGACATTGAACTGCTAGCTGCATTCAATAACATTCAACTGCTACTAGCAGCAGCAAAATAAAAGACACAAGGACTACTATACTGCTAGCTGCATTCAAACTTCCACAAGCAGCAGCAGAAACAAGAGACCAGACTACTATACATGCCAATAACATTCAACTGCTAGCTGCATTCAAGCTTCTACAATCAGCAGCAGAATCAAGAGACCAAACTACTACACATGCCAATAACATTCAACTGCTAGCTGCATTTAAACTTCTACAAGCAGCAGCAGAATCAAGAGACCAGACTACTACACATGCCAATAACATTCAACTGCTAGCTGCATTTAAACTTCTACAAGCAGCAGAATCAAGAGACCAGACTACTATACATGCAGCAATTAGCTACTACGTTGGCTCGACTAAACATAATCGTCAAGCTAGGATTCAACACTATAATGCTACAAGAAACCAGCAGCAGAAACAAGAGACCAGCAGCAGATACAAGAGTCCAAACTACAAGCAGTAGAAACAACACTATCATGCTACAAGAGACATGTTTAATTAACATAAAGAAGAAACCACAAGAAACCAGACTACAAGCAGCAAGTATCAAAAAAATTATGAATCTAGCAACTGGTCCTCTACTAGGCTACAAGCAGAACCAGAAAACTGATGAACCAGACTACAAGCAGCAACTCAGACATTAAACTATCAGAGAACAAGCAGCAACTCAGACATTACACTCATGAATCAGGCATTTACTGATCCTCTGCCTAACTTTTCCCCAACTTCTTTAGATCAATAGCATACTATTCCATTCTAATCCTATAGCAAGTAGCAACAACAAATACCAATCAAAACATAGAATTAGCGACACCAACCTTGTTTAGCCCCTTGAACAGAAGTAGATTCTCTTGGTGAAGGAGTCGACAATGCTGCCAATATGTTAGGATCAATTAATCCTGCATGCTTAAGTTGTGCAATAACATCTTCAATAACTTCTTATCGCACAATTTTCTTTTGTTCCTCCATCTGTTTCTCCATTTTCTGCATCCTCTCTTGCATTTGCTGCATTCCATCAGTTGTTGCACTTAAAGTTGATTCCGAATTGCCAACTTTTGTTTCCAAAGTAGTCTTTGTAACTCCTGCGCCATATAGTCTTAGACGTCCCGGATGTTCAGGACCCATGACGCTTGAAAATGTATCAACATACTCACCATTTATGCTTATTTGTTTTTCAATTTCCTCCATTTCAGCCTACCAAAGCATATCCAACAAACACAATCTTATGAAATAAATAATTGATCTCAAAAAAAAAAAAATAGACAGGCACATACAATTTTACTAGTAGTATCTTCATTTGAGGCCTTGTACAAACGACCAGGTTTTCTTGTTCTTGTAACCACAAAGAGATCCTTAGATGATACTGTCTCCTTATCTTTCTCCTAGTCAAATTGAAATATATATAAAAAATAAACTCA
This sequence comes from Solanum arcanum, assembly GCA_027789145.1. Taxonomy (NCBI): domain Eukaryota; kingdom Viridiplantae; phylum Streptophyta; class Magnoliopsida; order Solanales; family Solanaceae; genus Solanum; species Solanum arcanum. Next base: position 25,487,048 of record CM050934.1, on the reverse strand, counting down.
CACTGGAAGAGATTTAAAAGAAAATTTCATTTAAAAAATAATATATAAGAGAACTCACCAGCTTATTACGAACTAAAGCGAAACTCTTTTTTCCAGTAGTGTGTGGATTCATCATTTTCTTTCGATTCTTTGCATTTGTTTCAGACATTTTCTGCAAAGAAATGAATCAGTAATGTTAATCGAAGGTATATTAGTGTTATATAGTGTACTAGATGAGGTCAATATTAGTCTGTCTTTCCTTTATAACAGTCTATTTTTCCTTTATAACAATCTGTCAATATCAGTCATTATATAGTGTTAAGGTGCCTTGTAAAATGCATGTGACTATCACAATAAATGAAGTCCAACAAATCTGAAAAGGCCACATCAGTCAACTTGTGAATGCATTTAAACAAGTATAGCCGGATGGTAAAACTCAATTTAGAAAAATTCTTACACCCTGGATACAACTCTTCTTTCCCTTCCTCCACTAATTTAAAAAAATCTCGTTGCATCTTCATGTGGCCCCTCCGTCACTCCTTCATGTCTCTGATCATCTACTATATTTCTAAAAGTATCATGAAGTAATATATCAATGTCGTCATGCATGTTAGAAGTTTCTTCTTCATCGGCTGGATGTGGCGTATTTCTTGAGGAAAATCCTTCACCATGAAAAACCCATTTGGTGTATCCATGAACAAATCCATGGCAAATCAAATGATCCTCTACCATATTTCGGCAATGCCAATTACGATTAAAGTACTTCTTACAAGGACACAATATTTCATTTCCTTGGGAAGCTCGTTCAAATGCTTTATCAAGAAAATCATTAACTCCATCAATATATTTATTGGTGGATCTTCGGAGTTTCATCAAACTTTTATCTCCAAAATCCATTGAATATTTATCCTACATGACATGTGCAAAACATTAAAGCCAATAAATTCATGCGTACAAATAATATCGGCAGAACTTAACAACTTGAACTTTTAGATTAATCGAATCTCAAACCTTCACATCAATTCAACAACAAACAATTACAACACTTATAGTAGAACCAAAAAATATTGAGAAGTTAAGTTATTAGCAGCTTCCACCATTTATTAAACTTTATACAAATGCATGACTAAAGGCACACGTGAACACATTTTAAAGCAATAAGGGCAGACCTAGATTAGAGTAAATAACATATATTATAGCAATAGACTGCAACAAGTAAACAAAATAAATATCAATACATTAGTTTTGATTCTAGCAAAACAGTTCATGTATTCGTAAAACAATAACAAAGTTGATTGTTCACATGGAAAAAGTAGTTCGGACAAACCATAACAACTCATATTCTCTTTATAAAAAAAAACACAAGGGATTTAGCTGGTCAATCTAACAACTAGCTACCATATAGCAGAAAATTTTTATTACTTTCAATTTCTTACCAATCAGCCTTCTCGGGTTCCAAACGAACTACTTCAAAAATCCTGAAGTGTTACCTTTGGGTCTGTATCAGCCAAGCCTATAAATAACATAATCACACAATATTATTAGGAAACCAAGCCAAAGAGAGGAAAAAATATAAGAGATATAAGTCCAAGATAAGTAGCTTAGCTTAGAAAACTCCATCAAAAAATTCCTTTTTTTAAATCACACATACAAAAAAAACAGTGGCACAAAGTAGTTATTCAATATTTAATTACCCGAAGAAAGTGATGATTTTACGCTATTTGGAGTCTGCTCCAATAATTATGTGCAAGGTGATGCACCTTATATGGTTTGAGTTTGTTACTTTACTACTTCAATCCATGATACCTGTGTGTGTATGTGTGTTTTATGTAACTTGAGGGAGTTGGGGTTTTAGTTAACTGCTAGATTTTGTTCTGCTTATAGCTCATTGGTTTATGAATTCATAAAGCGAGTTATAGGGATCAATCACTGACTTTTAAATGGAAGACATATGCATATGGATTTCAGTTATCTTGTTGAAGATATATGTGTATGTGAATATGACCACTTCAAGTTTCTGCATAGAGTACGCAGCTTATCCGTTAATGTCTATGGTGGTATGTTAAAAGTTCTGAAAACATAGCAGAGTGTTTAGATTCTGAGGTCCACCAATGTGTCTTCGTTACAATATCATGAGTAGCAACTCCTTGTGTTTTCAATCATTATTCGTAGGTTAGTAATTCTGTTGGTGTCAATGTAGCAGAACAAGTTAACAGTTTTCCAGAAGGAAGTATCTTCTCATACCATACTATAGAAATCAACTCAATACCACATACAATAATTTTACTAAAGGAGAAAAAACAAAATTCTATACTCTTATGCATTAGGAATATGCAATCATTCTATATATGGTGTAATAGGGGTCAGCAAAAGTATACCGGCCTCACAAATGAAGACACCAATAAATTCATGCGTACAAATAATATCGGCAGAACTTAACAACTTGAACTTTTAAATTAATCGAACCTCAAACCTTCACATCAATTCAACAACAAACAATTACAACACTAATAGTAGAACCAAAAAATATTCAGAAGTTAAGTTATTATTAGCTTCCACCATTTAATAAACTTTATACAAATGAATGACTAAAGGCACACACAAACACATTTCAAAGCAATAAGGGCAGACCTAGATTAGAGTAAATAACATACATTATAGCAATAGACTGCAACAAGTAAACAAAATAACTATCAATACATTAGTTTTGATTCTAGCAAAACAATTCATGTATTCGTAAAACAATAACAAAGTTGATTGTTCACATGGAAAAAGTAGTTCGCATAAACCATAACAACTCATATTCTCTTTATAAAAAAAACACAAGGGAGTTAGCTGGTCAATCTAAAAACTAGCTACCATATAGCAGAAAATTTTTATTACTTTCAATTTTTTACCAATCAGCCTTCTCGAGTTCCAAACGAACTACTTCCAAAATCCTGAAGTGTTACCTTTGAGTATGTATCAGCCAAGCCTATAAATAATATAATCACACAATATTATTAGGAAACCAAGCCAAAGAGAGGAAAAAATATAAGAGATATAAGTCCAAGATAAGTAGCTTAGCTTAGAAAACTCCATCAAAAAATTCCTTTTTTAAATCACACATACAAAAAAAACAGTGGCACAAAGACAAGGACTATATTTTCATGCCAAGAGCAGTATCTCCTGATTGAATTATTTCTTTGTTTAATGAGACTGAGGAATCTTTTGCAGATGACTACAACAATTGCAATTGAGGATGTAAGGAGAGAAGTCAAAATATTGCGCGCTTTAACAGGATATAGGAATCTGGTTCAATTCTATGATGCCGATGAGGACAAGGAAAATGTTTATATAGTCATGGAGTAAGTTGAAATTGTCAACCTTAATGTTGCTTTTCATTATGGATACCTAGGATCCTGCCCAACTAATTTGGTGATTAAAAGATCATTCATGAGTTATTTGGTAACATAATATCACATGATGAATTCTGACAACCCAATTGCAATTTTTCATAAGCCCCTGTAAAGTATTGAGAGAGTTAAATCAGCTCAACCAAATGAAAATGCTTACGGAGGTTTGTGTCTCGGACAGACCACTGAAGAAATTAGTTATGATCTGCATTTTTTCATACAGTATCTAATAGAAATTTCCAGGGTTTCTTCTAATCCCACCATATATGTGAACAAATGTAGTGCCATTTCTTTCTTACGTCACTCTATGTTTCGTATGCTTGGTTTCCAAGCTCATTATATTGACAGTTGTTCTTCTGTTCTATTCAAAATTTTCTTTTCGTTTCTAAGGATGAGAACTCTCCTTTAAAAGCCATTCACTTGGTCTCTCTGATTATGTAACATCAGGTAAATGTTAATGCATACAACATTTATCATTTCTTATTTTGTGCTTATAGCATGCCATAGTTTGACTAACAGAAATATTTGCAGATGAAAGGCTTAATGATATTTTCAGAAGTGCATAATGTGTCACAGTTTATGCTGGCAGTGACTCATAAGGGAAGATAACATTCAATCGAACAAGCAAAAGACATAGACAATTTCAGAATCCGAATGTATTTCAAAGTAAGACGACAGTGATACTCAAGTTTAAACATCTCTTAATAATCAAAAACAAAATTGAAGATAACTAAGCCTTAATCCGAAACAAGTTGAGATCAGCAATATGAACACCAAAAAACAGAGGAGAGAACACAGGGTGACACAACTACCATATTTACATCAAGGTTTGTAGTCACTCAAAGGACAAGAGAGTTTTTCAAAAACGAATTAGCTTAAGCTATATCAGTCAACAAAAAGTGAAACAAATACCAGTAGGAAGTAATTTGGGAGTAATTTTTGTCCAGATTCACATCAAATGGGGAATATTAAGGAAGAATTCATTTGGAACAAAAAAAAACCCAGAGAGAAATACTTACAGATCCACAAACTTGGAGCACTAGATTTCGACTCTCTTATATATCACAGAATCAAATAGGGGAAGTTTATACACTAACTATATTAGAGCAAATAACATAGATTTAAGACTAACCCATACATTATTCTTTAAGATTTTTCGAAATTACTTCAATGGGGACTTAGAAATCATGAACTAGCATAGAAAACTTAAACATTATTACCCTTAAAGATGAATTCGTAGTCGAACCTCAAAAGCATCACCAAAAAGAACGAGCTGGTTGTTTTCCTCGACGAGCTTCAGCAATAGCTTCACCACCGAGCTTCACCAACGAGCTTTAGCAACGAGCTTCAGCAATAGATTGACCTACGAGCATCACCAACAACTTCACCAATAGCTCTTCACCAACGAGCTTCACCAACAGCTTCACCAACGATCTTCACCAACGAACTTCACCAACGAGCTTCACCAACAGCTTCACCAAAAAATTTCGTTTTTCTCACCAAAATCTTCAGAATTCGTTTCACATGCAGCTTCACCCAAAAATGGCTCTCTCACATTGTCTGAAAAAATAAGGGTTTCTGAAAACAATTTCTTCTTTTTCTTTTACATTTTTTAAAAAGTTAATTTATCAGAATTATTTTTTTAGGAGGGACTAATGTATCTTTGCCAAATTATATTAGAGGGAAGTATATTTTTTAGGAGGGAAAATTATTTAGGGCTAAAAAATCAGAATTATTTTTCTAAAAAACTGTTGCCATAGAGTTATCTATAGCGACGGTATTGAAAACTGTAGCTATACACTCTCTATAGGGACAGTTATAGGGATTATGCAACAGTTTATTTTAAGAATTGTTCTATTAGATTCAAGGATATTTGGCCACGGTTATAACCGTTGTAATAGGTGAGCTATTGCTACGATGGTATAACCGTTGCTAAATAAGCGTTGCAGTAAGTAAAATTTCTAGTAGTGTGTACTTTAGAATTGAGTCAAAATATATTTAAAGGATTATAAAATTCTAAGAAAAATACATAATAGGAAATTCATTTATATACTTAACATAACGGCGGAATAAAAATCAATATAATCACCTATAAAGTAATCAAATTTTTTCACAATGTTTCTCAAACTTATTGTGTCAAGACATATTCATTCACCAAAACAATTTTTAATTGCATAAATTAATATTGTACACAAAGAAAAGACTCAATAGAAGGTGATAATATCTAAAGAAAAACAATTTGTAGTTTTCAAAAAGATATGAGCAAGCGTTGTCGATGAATCACACAAACATTCTATTAAAACCAGAACACATGTTGCTATTGTGGCTTATTCCTCGGGTGCCACACCATTTATTTATGATTCTTCCAACATCACTGACACATTAAATAAGATCCTCAATTATGTGAAGGCTTCTGTAGTCAAAGGGGGTCATTGATTTGCTTCCCTTTAGGAAAGGATTTGTCTATTTCTTTTTATCTTATTTAGTACTAGTAAACTTACCCGCGCTTCACGAGGGAAATTTATATCAAATGATTTATATAACAATAATTTAAGCCTATCAGTCATTAAAACTAAAACACTATATTATCTTATATACAAGATTACGCGATAACAAACATTAATAATGTAAAGGAAAATATAATTTATTGAATCTTATTATTTGTTTTGAGATAAAGATAGCTTATCTTATCATTTATCCTTAATAAAATCAGTGTAAATTAATGACTTGACAAATATATACCAAGACATGTAACATATGCAATGGTGTCTGTAAACCACTCAACAGGAATCAAGTACACAAATATTTAGTTGATAAAGATAACTTATCTTATCACTTATTCTATATAACATAAGTAAAAATTAATGAATGAAAAAAATAGATACCAAGATCTGTAACTTAAGCAATGGTGTCAGTGAGCCACTCAACAGGAACTAATTAAACAAGTATTTAGTTGTGAAGAAGATGAAGAAAAGAAGAAGAAAGGTTTAGAATTTGCATTGTTTTAAAAATGATAGGAAATCCCTCTATATATAGACAACAAATGGTATCCTGCACAAATGTTTATTGTGCCTTATCGGAAATGTTACAACTATTCGGAAAACCCTTCGTAGAGGTCACAACCTTTCATAAAAGTCATAACTTTTCATAAAATTTGCAAGTCTTCATTAAAGTTACAACTTTTCATAAAAGTCGCAACTTTTAATAAAAGTGACAACTTTACAAAAAGTCGCAAAACTTCATACAAGTCACAACTTTTCATGAAAGGGGAACGATAGTTTTGGAAATAAATAAATTTAAAAGGGAGTTTTTGCTTGTGGCAGCGCCACATAGGAGGACCTAAGGTTTTCTTATATATATATATATATATATATATATATATATATATATATAAGACAAAACAAATAGATAAATCGTTGTTTAAAGGCAAACAAATTAATGACCCTATCTAACTGCAAAAACCTTCACATCATTGAGGAACTTATTTATGGTTCAAAGGTGCTGGAGGAATTTTAGACATATGTTATACTACCCTGGATTAAGAAACAATATCAACATGTGATCCTATTCTAATAGAAAGTTTGCGTGCTTCCTAGACAACACTTGCCCATAGCTTTTCGAAAGCTACAAAATATTTGGCTTTACATATTATCACCTTATGTTGAGTCTTCTGTCGGTGCATAATCTAAATTTGTGCTATTACAAAAGCGGTTTGTGAAGGAATATTGTTTGAAATAATAGCTTTGAGAATCTTTGTCAAGAAATTTGCGCACTATATAGGTGGCGATATTGGTTTTTATTTCGTGGTTAAGTCAAGTATATAAATGAATTTCTTCTTATGTTTTTTTTCTTTGAGATTTACAATCTATAAAATATTGAATCCAATTTTAATAATACATGAGTTACGCTTTTTCCATTTATCTTCCAATTCAATTTCTTTTAGAGTTTAAATGTACACGACTTACATTTTCCCATTAAAAAGTAGCTTCTAATTTTCTTTTAATATACTACTCTGCGTTCAATATAGGATATTCTTAAAACTTTATTTGATTTTTAGTAGGCACAATTGTAATTTTTCCATTTCTGAATTATATGGAAAATTTTAATAATATTTGTAGGATTTAACGTCCTTTAATTCAATATTAAGTGATGTGCTACAATGGAAAAATGTAAATCATGTACATTTAGAACAAGAGAAACATTAGATTATGTAACTTGGATGAAAAAACATATATCGTTTAACTTTAAATGGTGTGCATTGGTTTTGAGGTCAAATGTTAGCATTTTCAAATTCAAACGAGGCCTAAAGCGGAAAATATAATATTTTTTTCCATTTCATTGTGTATATTAGTGTAGCATCTGGTAACGTTAAATGACTAAGAATAAGCTAGAAAACAAAGGACAATCATTTTTTTAAAAAGTGAGTTTTTAGTCATTTTCAAACAGAGATGACTCCCAACTTAAGAGGTGTTCGGGTTATTTCTGTATGTAATTTGAAAGACCTTGAGAAGATATTTACAATGACGAAGATTTTGCATATTTTCGATGTTGTAAGAGGGAGATATGCCTTTTAGAATTTGGGCTGTTGGACAGAGGAAAGTCAAATTTGGATTTTTATAAGGGCAAAGTAGACTTCCACTCTAGTATTGCCGAATTCATTTTAGGGGTTTATTAGGAGTCAAACCAAGTCCTAATACAGTTTTAGGAAAATTGAGAACGCTTAGGGCTTTGAGAAAAGAGGAGAGAAGAGGAAGATCAAGAGTTCTTCTAGAACACCAAGAATTGTTATGTGGATTTCTTCGGGGGTGATCCCTTTAAGGTATAATAGATCTTTCTGTGTTGGCTTTGTTTACCCACACTCTGACATGTTTAATTCAGCATGTTTTGTAATGATTGAATAATGAATATTGATGTTCTTGATGAACAATTGTTAAATCCTTATTGGTTGAGTTGTAGTGTACCTTTAGTGGTTTTGATTCATGTTTCCAGGTTGCTTTATGAGTCTAATATATTGTGTATTGAGTATATTAGTGATCATAAGTGTTGGGGGGAAGATCCATGGAAGTTTGGGAGGTTTAGTGTTGAAATCAGAAGACCCATTCGACATGTCCTGTGGCTCAACGCCTCCCAACGCCCCTCTGGACAGAATATGTCCCTCAAGCTCTAGCGCGCCGCACCAGCCTGAGCGCTTGAAGGCAGTGTCTATCCATCAGGATCTAATGCCCCGTGCCTTTCAGAGCGTCAAGGTCACCTGGATAGCCCATTTCTTCCCTTTATTTTTGTACTAGTTCCTAAGTGATGTACCTATTATTCCTAGTTGAGTACAACACTCTAAAGTTAATCTTAGCATCATGAAATCATCCATAAACATGATATCATGATCCTTGATTCCATAATACAATGCAAGGAAAGTTAAGATCAAAGTCAAAGAAGGTAAGAGTCAGGTCTAAAAGTTAAGAAGCATGTCAAAGTAAGTTTCTAAAGAATTCAGGAGTCTTAAAATCTTTTTTAACTTTGTTTCAAGGTTCAATGAATGAGTTGACCAAATAGTAAAGAGTTCGATTAGGCAGAATCGTAATATTTTGAGGAGGCAGAATCGTAATATTTCAATTTTTTAATTTTGTGGAAAATTTTAGAAATATTTGTAGGATTTAACGTACTCTAATTCAATATGATTTGATGTGCTAAAATGTAAAAATGTAAATCATGTAAATTTAATACAGGAAAAATATTACATTATATAACGAGGATGAAAAAAGCATAAATCATTTACTTTTAAATGGTGTGCTTTGGTTTTGAGGGAATTCATAAGTGTAACATATCGTAACTTGAAAGAAATAAGAATAAGATAAGAAACCAAGGACAAAATAATTTTTTTAAACGTTGAATTTTTGGTCATCTTCAAACGGCAATAACTCCCAACTCTAGAGGAGTTAGGGCGAGTTCTTCTTATAATTGGAAATCCCTCTCGGAAGTTGGATATTTGAATTGAGTAAAGTCTAATCCAGATTTTAGTAAGGGTAAAGTAGTGTTTTCTGCTTAGTAAAGTCTAATCCATCCCGAGCGCTTGAAGGTAGTGTCTATCCGTCAGGATCTAATACCTCGTGCCTTTCAGAGTGCCAAGGTCACCTGTATATCCCATTTCTTCCCTATATTTTCGTACTAGTTCCTAAGTGATGTACCTTTTATTCCTAGTTGAGTACAACACTCTAAAGTTCATCGAAACATCATGAAATCATCCATAAACATGAGATCATGATCCTTAAATCCATAATCCAATTCAAGGAAAGTTAAGATCAAAGTCAAAGAAGTTATGAGTCAGGTCTAAAAGTTAAGAAGCATGTAAAAGTTAGTTTCTAAAACATTGAGGAGTCTTAAAGAATATTTTAACTTTGTTTCAAGGTTCAATGAATGAGTTGACGAAATAGTAAAGAGTTGAATAAATATCAAAGGGAACAAAGTATTCCCTAAGAGTTAAGTTTCAAGTACAGCAAAGAGTAACAAGTTGAGTTCATAAACCATGTATCCAATATGGAGAGATAAAAGATCATAATTTTTAGATCATTTATTAGTGATTTTAGCATCGAATAAGGGATCCATTTTGTTGTTTAGGTTCTATACAGATGACACGATATAGAGTGACTGTCAGAACTGACAAGTTACCCTAGAAGTTAGAGCACTCATGGGGTGCAACACAGTGTATTTGACCTCTCGTAGGTATTGTACAAGGCCATTGACATCATTCATTGCATACATGTATGAAAAGTCATGCTAAATTAAAGCTTTTCACATGAAATAGTAGTACTTCAAAATATCTCATTTATAGAAAATCATAAGGAATGGTTAAACCTCAAAATCACCATCTTAGACATACAAATATCTTGGGACACGTAACATACATTAAGATATAGAAATATATAAGTCTACGACAATGCTTTTAACAAAGAAAACTAAACATAATGATGCCTTCAAGTCTAGTGAGGACATACCAACACTTGCTTGAATGAAAGGCTAATAACCAAGATTCAATTCAAGTACCCCTCCTTTCAAATGCGACCTACACCTCTGGACATAGAAAAAATATATGGAATTAGTACATTAGAATGAACTAAGTATGGTGTAATTCATAAAATCATTCTTAAAGGACATTTATATAACATATGCTCTTTTTGAGTAAAATTTTATACGATAAGCATAAGAAACCACATTTAACACCAACTTCACACACATATTCACTCCAAGTAACCCATATAGTAGAATTAGAAATAATTCAAATCATATAAACATATAACTCTCTTACCAAAGGTTATCCTAGGACTTACTTATTGAGACAAGAAGAGACCGCCCATACACCTTCTCCAAGCACACCTAAACACTCCTTAACACTACCTAAGATAATATTATTATCTATTTAACATTCAAATCACTACGTAAGTCATAATCATTCATTAAGTAAATTAATATGGATGTAAACATTTAGAAGACTTCACATAATAGTCTTGGAAAGACCTAGGGAACCTACACTCTAGCACTTTCAAAGTCTACGAATGTCATGTTTAGATAGCGTCCCATTACACTAACCCAAATGTTGTAGAACTTATCCAAAACAAGAATGTATTACACATGATGAAAATAGGAAATAATCGAGATAGACCATACTAGCCAGACATGGAATCGGGAGTCTACCCTACTCCAATGGAGGGTGTTTGTTACACCCTGAAAATGAACTAGGTTAAACTAGATATCAACATGCGTTTCATAAGTTAATAATGAATTAAAAATGATGTATTTTAGAATTTTAATTCCGTTGGTGGAGTTTGGAAGTCAAATGGCCAAGAACGTGCGTGATGTTCGGAAAGTGTGCCTTGGAATATGCTAGTGTGTCCTTCATTTTGGTGCATGTTTTTAGGTAGTGTTTGGTGTCTAAAACTTGTGGGAATGACTTTAGAACCTAGAGGGATGTACCAAGGTTAAAAAATTTAGCGTACGACTCCTCAGGGACAACCCTAAGGGTCCCCAAGGAGGACCTAAACGTTGGACAAAGGAGCTTCCCAATGCAGTGTGCAGGGCCAGAATTTGAAGACTGCCTCACGTCACACACCAGGATCTTAATATGCATGTGCGTCGTACGAGTGGCACAAGGTCCACTGTCTCTCAATGTTTTGAAAATCACGAAGCAGCAGCTTCCTCTGCGATGCGCAGCGAAGTCCCTGATTTCTCCGTGTCGTTTTAATGTAAAATTAGAACTTCGAAAAAGATTAGATAGTGTAGGGGTATTTTGAGAACTTTGGGGATCATTTGTTAACTGATTTAGGTCATTTTAAACCTCATTTCACCCACAGTTTCCAACGCTAAAGATCAAATAAAAAATCTCTCCAAAACACTTCCTCGAAAAACCTCCATTTTCCTAAAGCTTCATCCAAGGAAGAAGATCAAATTATTCATGTTTTTCACAAAATTTCATGGGTGTCTTTATATTGAGGTATGATTATTCATACTTGACTCTTCTTTCATTCAAGGTACCCATTTTAAGACTTTTCAGAAAGGGCTAACAAACTTAATATTCTTCTATTTTGAACTCTAAGAATGAGTTTTTTGGTGAAAATATATTATGATGTTTTACATTGTTTGTTGATGATTTTAAGGTTAAAAGCTCAATAAATGTAACATTTCAAAAATTCAAGAAAAGTCTTAAAGCCTAACAAAGGTGTCATGAGGTCTTAACACTGTTTTAAGACCTATCTAAATGAATATAGGTCATTTAGGAACTTGAGGAACCAAAACGTCCAACAATGTCTAGACGTTTGGAAACTAGTGTTAAGAGGTGTTAGGGTGCCTTAGCCTATTTGACTAGAATTTAGGAGTTAAAAATTTATTAAATTAGGTGGAAGGGTGAATAACATATGTTAAAATTGATTCATGATTGAAACGTATGGGTACGACTCATCAAGGACCAACCAAGGTCCCTTGAGAAGGACCCTAGAACGTAAGAGGCAACACTGCGTAGGCAGTGTGCACAAATGAAACCTAAATGACGAGGCGTGTCTTGATCCACACAGCGTCGATGCCAACCGTTTACCAACACTTATCCAATTCGTGGAAGACCCTTACATGCATAGTCTCTGACCATATCCACGGATGTGCAGCACGGAGGGAGGCCTGGTCTATCGACTGACCCACGATCCATCGATAGTGGTGTCGTCTATGAAACTGTCAATTTCGTGCACATTTTAAGTTAGTCTAATTTAGTTAATTAAGGGGTTAGGTTATTATTTATGTGTTTAAGGGAGTCTAATTAAGTTAATTAACCCCCCCCCCCCACATAAAGACCCCAACCTTCATTAGTCTAAACACAACTCACAAAATAAACTCTCTCCTTCTATCTTCTTTTTCTCTTTATTAGAAGACACCATTGAAGAAAAGCTGGGTGGGGGGGGGGGGGTGGAGTTCGGGATCTAGAAAGGAAAATTTTCACCGGCAAATATTCATCAATCTTTGAGGTATGGGATCTAAGTCACCTTTGAAACTTCTTTCCTCAAAGGGATCGTTCAAAGCATTTTAAATGTTTGGTTTTCATCATATTACGAATTTAATGTTATGAACTGAGTTGCTTATGATTTATTTAGGATATAATGAATATATTCACATGTATTTTAAATTGATTATAATAATTGGTGCTGATTTGATCTAAATAGAAGAACATGATCCTTTAACCCTTAATCGTAGGTTTGATCTTGATGTGAATTAGGTTAGGATAAATTGACTTGAATATTGGTTAAATAACTATTATATGATATTTTAACAATAATCATGAACAAATTAGGATTATTTGTAGCTTTTAATACTAGTTCTTGAGAAGTGATCTAGGTTATGAGAATTGACCTAAGTATTTTGCCTTAAGCTTTGATTTAGTATTGAATTATAGTGTAATGAATCTTCTAGTCTTGTTATCATGTTGATTATTGAATTATGATGTGTTACATATAAGTTGTATTGGTCAATTATGGAAAGACCTAAATGATGAACTATAAAGGGGACTTGGAAAGTCTTATAATCTCTATCTTTACTTCCAATTGTGATTAATTGTGATTAACTCATGATGTTATATTGGAGAAAGCCTTGTGTTAGGATTGATAGGGTGTTATGATGTTAAATTTAAATGCCTTGACTATGTTGTGAGGTTGATTAAGGTGTATGTGTTATAAGGATGGTGATGACTATCAATGTGCATTATTATGATGTGAAATACTAATGTCTATACCTCACATATATGATTTGTCATGAAAGGTCTATACTCATGAAATTCTTATTGATCTATGATTATGATTATAGATGTTATAGACCCTATTACCTAAACTAAGTTATGATTGGTAATAAATACATAAAGACATTCCAATATAGGGACTTATCTTAGCACCGAGTGAACTTTAGAATGAGAGGTGATGACTTCCCAAGGAGGAACATTCACCCTATAGTTCTACATGAGATGTTGACTTCCCAAAGAGGAATAATCCTCCAATAGATTCCTATGAGAGGAGGCCCCAAATTACCAAGTGGTATGAAGAGGTAATATTCTATATCTTCGTTCTTGAACTATGTTGCCCTCTAGGAAGACTAGTCTAACACCTTTAAAATCCAAGAATCATTGTAAATCCTAACATAGGTGTCATAAAGTCGAAAAAGTTTTTCTAAGTCCATTTTAATGAATATAGGTCATTTAGGAGATTTAAGAACCAAAACGTCCAAAACATCTATAAAGTTGGTTCAAAGGGATGATAGTGTGCCTTAGCCTACTTGACTAAGTTTTAGCAGTCGGATTTGTGCGAACGTTGGTGGAAAGGTAACTAATGGGTGTTTGATTTGTTCCATGGTTTGAACGTCCGAGTACGACTCCCCAAGGACCAACCAATGGCCCTTGAAGAGGACCCCTGTAGTTTGATGCAACACTGCCTGGCAATGTGCACCGACAAAACATACAACGTCCCATGTGTGGATTGAAGAGGCATCGATGCCACCGTCGTCCCACACTTAAGCTGGTGGAGAAGGCCCCTTCATCATCTTAGTTCTTGGAATCATCGACGGAGTACGGGGGTGCAGGATATGGTCCGTGTGTGGATCGGCGAGGCGTTGATGCCAACGTCGTCCCACACTTAGAAAAAGTCGAGAAAAGCCTCGCCTAAACCAGTATTTGACGGGACTTACGGATGTGCAGCACCAACTGTCAGTGGACCAATGGTACTTCAATTGATGTCTCATCGATGGGTTCTACAAATTCCTGCACGTTTTAAATTAAGTTAATTAATTAATTAAGTTGTTTAGAGGTTTGTTGGGGACTAAAGAGATACTAATTAAGTTTATTAAAATCCTACTATAAATACCCTCAACCCTAATTTATCAAAACACAACTCTCAACTAAACCCTTTTCCTTCTCTCTTCTTTCTCTCTCTAATTGGAAGAGTCCATAGAAGCTTGGCTTGGAAGGTGAATTGGGGGATGAAACTTGTTGAGAAACATTAAGGTGTGGAATCTAGTCACATTTGAGATCCTTTCCTCAAAGGGTTCCTTTAAATACATTTCAAAAATTGAGTTTTCTTATGGGTTTCATCCAATAACGAAATTAAAGTTATGGATTGAGTTATTAATGAATTATTAGCGTTAGATTGAGTAGATTAATATGTAATTCAACTTTTTTATAGTAACTGTTGATGGTTTGTTCTAAATTGAAAAGTATGATTCTCTATCCCTAACCCTAGGTAGTGATCTTGACCTATATTATATTGTGATCATTCAATTAAGTTGGTTGTCGATTACATTACTATCCTATGGTGTTATTATGATTAAATTTAAATGAGTTATAGGCCAATTTTTCTAGTTCATGAGATTTGATTTAGGGTTATGAATTATAATGTAAAATTAGCCTTTGTACCTTATCTCAAGTTATGATTTAAAGATGAATTGTGTTAAGAGATGCAATTGGCCTTGTTATCCTATTGGTTATCATTGTGTGATGATTTTACTCCCCCATTTGGGTTGAGTTATGTGTCAATGGTAAGGCCTTGCTTATACATATGAGGAAGACTTGGTAAGTCTTAAAGTCTCTTTCTTTACTTCCAATTGTGATAAATTGTTGTTAAGTCATGATATTACATTGGAGTATGCCTTATACTAGGATTATAGGGTAGTATGAAGTTGAATTGAAATTTCTTGACTATGTTGTAAGGTTGATTAAGGTGTATGAGCTATAATGATGGTGAAAACTATCAATGAGCTTTAATATGTTATGAAATGCTAAAGTGTTAACTTCATTTATATGAATTGTGATGAAAGGGCTTATACCCATACACTTATTATTGAGCTATTGATGATGATGATTATATGAGGGGTAGACCCTACAACGTAAATTAAAGTTATGTTGATAATTAAAGGCTTAAAGACATTTCAAAAAGGGTCTCTAGCTTAGCAACTGAGTGAACTAGATAGAGAAGTGTCCTTTCCCACATAGGGAAGATAGGAACAATACATTAGTCTTGAGATTTGAGACTATAATGCATGTCTTATAAAGAGGGTCCCAACTAAATCTCCTAGTTCTTGAACTATGTTTACCCCATAGGAATACTAGCGAGTGGTCCATGTAGCTGCTATGTTTCATGTTTTGGTACTACTTTGGCAAGTACTACACCTTCTTTCGGTGTAGGGCTTTATGACACCGGGTTCCACACTAGGTAATATGGTCTATGTCGGTTAGGGCAAGATGTTCCCAAAATGTAAAATGAATTAAAGGATTTGAACCCTAACTTGGATAAACTAATGGGTCCAGCTTAATCTAGGTAGGGGTATGAGACTCTACCTATACATTGCACTAGTTAGCCTCGACGAGAGTCTTAGGAGGAGGTTCTTATCGGTTTATGTTATGATAATATATGACATATTATGATAACCATGGCACATTGTTGATACTATATGTTGATTATTTCATTTATGAATATGTTTTGGATTATAATGATAATATACGATGAAATGCAAGCCTAAATGTCATGATAGGTAAAGTTGAAAATCGGTCATGTTTTCTTGTTGGGGATACTTGATTGAGTAAGGTTATGGGGCTTTGCTTGGTCATTGCACTTTTTTACTTGATAAGGACTTGAGAGATAGTAAGCATGTTTGGTTGGTTGATATGACTTACTTTACATTGCATTAGGCCCCTAAAGGGATAACTTGGCATGTTTTGATAAAATGTCCCGTTTAGCATTTTTTGTTTGTCTATTTCCATATGATCTTATACTTAGTACATGTGAAGCACTAACCCCATTTTATTCCCTTTTTCCCAAACATTTTATGTTTTGATCGTTGAGGAATTTTTGGAGGGGACAATATTGAAGGCTTCAATTTTCCGTTCATTCAAGTGGGGTAGTTCCTCAATTTTTGAGGGCAATGCCATCTTCTAGATTTGGATTTTGTTATGATCTTATTTACTCTATCATTTCTTTTATTTTTAATTGAATATTGTACTTTCGTATGACCTATACATGGTCTTGTTGAATTGATTTAAGGTGTATGCCCATGTTGTGATATCCGTTCAGATGGTATGAGATGAGACAATCATTGAGACAATTTATATATTCTTATATATGTATGTGCAATAAAAGTAGAAGGCTATGTAAACTTCCTATATGAAGGGTCTATGTATACTCAATATTAATATATATATTATGTGTATGTAAAGTTCTATGTAAACCTCCAAATAGGTATAGTGAATGTTTTATATTTTTTTGAGTTTTTTAACCTATGAATGTAATGACATGAAACTAAGAGCATAGTCTTAGTCCTTCGAAAGGACGATAATGCCAGTTACATCTAGGGGGTAAAATTGGATTTGACAAACTTGGTATCAGATCCTGAGGTTGAATATCTTTGAGTTATGTCTCGCTCTACCATGTCTATGTAGGTGTGTATTCATAATTGTGAAGCGCGCCACACCTATGAGTAGTAACCTATATGATGCATAGGAATGACTCTCTTTCTTGGATATTTTACATCGTGCCAATAGAGTATATGTATGGTGTGATTTTGCATATAATATTAATTCTGTGATTATAGGAAGCATGAACACTCGATAGAATGTGACTCGAAGATTTGAGGAGGAAGTTGCTAATGCGGGAGCTCATCCCCATTATGACAAAGTCCCTCCACTTGAGGAAAACGCTAATGTTGATCAAGCCTCGATTAACCCTCCACCTATGAAGAAGGCACAAATGAGGGCTATTTTTGGTAAAATGGCTCAAGCCATGACTACTCAATCACAAGCCGTGACGGTTCAAGCCCAAGCTATGACGGCCAAGCCAATCGGGATGGTGCTCCCCGTCCTCATCAACAAGTCACTACTATGGCTTCTCGTCTAAGGGACTTCACTCAGATGAATCCTCCTAATTTCTATGGGTCTAAGGTGGATGAAGACCCCTAAGAATTCCTTGATTAGGTCTACAAGGTACTATATGCTATGGGGGTGTCTTTAAGTGAGAAGACCGAGTTGGCCTCATATCAACTCAAGGATGTGGCTCAAACTTGGTATGTGCAATGGAGGGATAATGTGCCGTTGAGGGGTGATCCGGTGACTTGGGCGATCTATAAGGCGGCTTTTCTAGATTTGTTCTTCCCTAGAGAGATGAGAGAGTATAAAGAGACCGAGTTCATCAATCTTCTTCAAGGAGGGAAGAGTGTCCATGAGTACTCTTTGAAATTTATTAAGTTGTCCAAATATGCTCATTCTTCGGTCTCCAACCCTAGAAACCAAATGACTCATTTTGTGATGGGGTTGTTGGAGGACTTACAAGAAGAGTGCCAATTGTCCATGCTACATGACAATATGAACATTTCCGTCTTATGGTTTATGCAAGAACGATTGAGGAGGCAAGAGCTAACCAAAAAAGTAGAGATTCTAAGAGGGCAAGGACATTTGATGGAGGTTCTTCAAAGAAGAGGGTTTCAAATCAAGTCACTTTCAAATTCCCAAGAGCTAGTGGTGAGAGGGTGTCTAACCGTAAATTCTAGAGGGGAAATGGTACTAATTCACCAAATAAGAAGCCAACTTGTGAAAATTTTGGTAAAAAGCACTATGGTGATTGCCTTAAGGGGACGGATAATTGCTTTAGTTATGGCAAGAGTGGTCAAAATATTAGCGATTTTCCAATCTTGATGAGTCAAGACAAGGTTAGTGGCCAAGCTCAAGCAAGTGGTTCTAGTGATGCTCCAAAGAAGAACCGCTTCTATGCTCTCTGCTCTAGGGGTGAGCAAGAGACCTCTCCCGATGTGGTTATCGGTATGTTGAAAGTTTTCTCTGTTGATGCATATGCCTTGATCCCGGCGCTACTTTATCATTTGTTACACCCCTAATAGCTAAAAGGTTCGAAATTTTACCCGATATTTTGCATGAGACTTTTCTAGTGTCTACTCCGGTGGGAGAGTCAGTTGTAGTTAAAAGAGTCTATCAAAACTGTTCTATTTTTTTTCCCAACAGAGTTTCTAATGTAGATCTAGTTGAACTAGATATGCTTGATTTTCATATCATTTTTGGTATGGATTGGTTAAATAATAGTTTCACTACAATTGATTGTAGGACAAGAGTTGTGAGGTTTAATTTCCCAAATGAACCTGTTGTTGAGTGGAAAAGTGGGAATTCTATTCGTAGAGGTCACATCATATCTTGTCTAAAAGCATGTAAAATAATCTCAAAGGGTTGTCTTTATCACATAGTAAGAGTCCAAGATTTGGATTCCAGAATTCCTCCTATTGAGTTGGTCACCATAGTGAGTGAATTTCAGGAGGTTTTTCCCAATGACCTTCCTGGTATTCCTTCCGAACGGGAAATTGATTTTGGTATCTATTTGCTACTGGAAAGAAATCCCAATTCAATCCCTACATATCGGATGGCTTAGGCTGAATTGAAAAAGTTGAAGGTTCAACATTAGGATTTACTAGAAAGGGTTTTATAAGGTCTAGTATATATACATCGTTGATCAGGTGTTATTTGTCAAATGGGTCTTTGAGAATGTGTGTAGACTAAATTCAACTCAACAAAGTTACTATAAAGAATAAGTATCCTTTTCCTTTGATTGATGATTTGTTTGATCAACTCCAAGGGGCGAGTTACTTTTCAAAGATAGATTTGAGGTCGGGGTATCACCAACATAGGGTGAGAGGTGAGGATGTCTCAAAGACGACCTTTCGAACTAGGTATGGGCAATATGAGTTTTTGGTAATGTCTTTTGGTCTCACTAATGCTCCGGCGGCGTTTATGGGCCTAATGAATAGGGTATTTCAGAATTACCTAGATTCATTCGTAATTGTGTTTATTGATGATATCTTGGTATATTCGATGAATGAGGATGATCATATGGGTCATTTGACGGTAGTGTTGCAAACCCTTAAAGAACATCAAATGTATGCCAAATATAGTAAGTGTGATTTTTAGTTGAGGTCAGTGATTTTTCTTTGGCACATCATCTCTAGTGAGGGAATTGAGGTAGAACCAAGGAAAATTAAAGTGGTGAAAAAAAGGCCGAGAGCATTGACTCCGACAGACATTAGGAGTTTCTTGGGTTTATCAGGTTACTACCGGAGGTTTGTGGATACATTTGCATCAATTGTGTCTCCTTTCACCACTTTGACCCAAAAGAGTAAAAAGTTTGAGTGGTCAGAGGCATGTGAGAAGAGTTTCAAATTTTTCAAAGATAGGCTTACTTCCGCTTCGGTGTTGACCTAATCGGAGGGTATAAAATGGTTTTATGGTGTATTGTGACGCATCAGGAGTGTGTTTGGTGGGTGTGCTTATGCGTCACGGGAATTTTATATCTTATGCCTCTAGGCAACTGAACGTACCTGAGAGAAACCACCCCACTCTTGACTTTGAATTAGCGACCATGGTGTTTTGTTTGAAAATTAGGAGACATTACTTGTATGGGGTTCATGTTAATGTTTTTACCGATTATAAGAGTCTCCAAAATGTGTTTACCCATAAGAAGTTGAATCTTCAACAAAGAAGGTGGCTTAAGTTGTTGAAAGATTATGATATGAATGTCTTTTAACACACTGGGAAGGCTAATGTATACCTTAAGTTGAATGACAATGGGTAGTGTATCCCATCTTGACAAAGCTAAAAAGGAACTAGCAAGGGAACTACATAGGTTTGCTAGGTTGGGGTGATGTTGGAGAGTTCTCTGGATGGGGTGTCATAGTTCATCATAACTCCAATTCATCTTTGGTGGCTTAGGTGAAGTCCAAACAACACCTTGATTTAGCCTTAATGAAGTTAAAAGAATCGGTTCTCGGAAAGTTGAATGAATTATTGTCCTTGGGGGGGATAGTCTGTTAAGGTACAAAGGGAGATTATGTGGTCCCTATGTACATGGGTTGAGGCATCGAATCCTAGAAAAAGCACATGGGTCCCGCTACTCAATTCATCAAGGGTCGACAAAAATGTACCATGACCTAAGGGAGATATA
Organism: Solanum arcanum; assembly: GCA_027789145.1. Taxonomy (NCBI): domain Eukaryota; kingdom Viridiplantae; phylum Streptophyta; class Magnoliopsida; order Solanales; family Solanaceae; genus Solanum; species Solanum arcanum. The sequence goes on along the minus strand of CM050934.1, from coordinate 25,466,176 downwards.
TTGGTGGGAAGGTCTCGAAAGTGACATGGCGGAGTTTGTCGCTAAGTGTCTGAATTTTGAACTAGTAAAGGCCGAACGACTAAAGCTAGGTGGCTTACTAGAAGAGGTCTAAGTTTCTACTTGGAAATGGGAATACAGTAGAATTGACTTTGTAGTAGGTTTACCTCGGAACCAAAAGTCCTATGATTCCATATGGGCGGTAGTGGTTTGATTAACTAAGTCCGCTCGCTTTATTCCAGTCAATTCTTCATATTAGGGAGAGGATTATGCAAGAATCTTCCTAGATGAGATTGTGTTCCACCATGGCATTTCGTTATCAATCATATAAAATCGGGCCACACAATTAACATCTATATTTTGCAGGTCATTCCAAAAAGGGTTAGGTACTACGGTGAAGTTGAGCACTGCTTTTCATCCCCAAACGGATGATCAAGCGGAGCGTATGATACAAACCCTTGAATATATGCTTAGGGCATGCATCATTAAAGAGAGTTTGGATAGACACTTACCTTTGGTGGAGTTTTCCTACAACAATAGTTCATTCATCCATTTCCATGATTCTCATTGAAGCCTTGTATGGTAGGAGGTGTAGGTCTCCTACTGGATGGTTTGAAGTGGGTTATCCATCGCTTCATGGTCCCAAGTTGATTTGTAAGACTTTGAAAAAGGTCCATATCATAAGGAACCGGTTTCAAGCGGCCTATTGTTGGTAAAACTCTTATGCCGATCATAGGAGAAGAGATTTGGAGTTTGAAGAATGTGATAAAGTGTATTTAAAAATTTCACCAATGAAAGGGGTGGTTAGATTTGGCAAAAAAGGGAATTTGAGTCTTCATTATGTGGCCACTACGAAATGTTGCAAAGGGTTGGTAAGGTTGCCTATGAATTGAAACTTCATAGTGAATTGGCTTCGGTTCATCCGGTTTTCCATGTTTCTATGTTGAAAAAGTGTATCACTGATCCCCAGTCCATTCTTCCTAGAGGGTCTTGGTGTCAAGGATAACCTCTCTTATGAGGAATTACATGTTCAAATTCTTGATAGGCAAGTCAAGAAGTAGAGGAATAAAAAAGTGGTTCCATAAATGTGTTATGGAAAAATCATCTAGTTGAGGGTGCAACATGGGAGGCCGAGGCCGACATGAAGTCCCGTTACCCTCATTTTTTTGAAAAAATTAAGGTTACTTATTCTTTTTAATGATATAAATATGACTAGAAATTGAAGTTTCTTGATTTTTAGGTGAAGTTTTGCACATTATGCATTTCTTTTGAAAGAACTTACAGTGAAGTTATCGCAGTATTGCTATTAAAAAAACCTTGAAATCTTGCTATTTGCTTGGTTTGAGTTATGTTGTGAATTTGATATAGTAAGTCTTCATAAAATTATAGGTAGCATGTTGTTACGTTGAACTTTGTGCTAATGGACTCATATAATGTATGTTGATCTCATAAGTATTGTAAAAAGAAAATGCCTCATGATACTGTATGTAAAGCCTTATGTGTGGTAAAATGAGTTTTGATATTTGACTTATGTTTAGTTGATATTGTTGATTGGTTGGGCTGCTAGTCTTGAGTCTATTCCTTTCTTCAGAAGAATTTTCGTGTAATTTGGGGACAAGTGTTCCTAAAGTGGTGGGGGGGGGGGGGGATAATGTAACACCTTGAAAATCCAAGACTCATTATAAATCCTATCAAAGGTGTCATAAAGAATTAACAGTGTTTCTAAGTCCATTTTTATGAATATAGGTCATTTAAAAGATTTAAGAATCAAAATGTCTATAACGTCCTGGAAGTTGGTTCAAAGGTATGAAAGTGTGCCTTAGCCTACTTCACTACGTTTTAGGAGTCGAATTTGTGCGAACGTTTGTGGAAAGGTAACTAATGAGTATTTGAGCTGTTCAATTGTCAAAACGTTCAGTACGACTCCCCAAGGACCAACCAAAGGCCCTTGAGGAGGACCCTTGCAGTTTGATGCAACACTGCCTAGCAGTGTGCACCGACGGGATAGACGTCGGTCTGTGTGTGGATCTATGGGGCGTCAATCCCACTTTCGTCCCACACATAGGATAGTGGAGAAGGTCCCTTCATCTTCGTAGTTTCTGGAATCATAGACGGAGTCTGAGGTGCAGGCTACGGTCCGTATGTGGATCGACGGGGCGTCGATGATTCCATCGTCCCACACTTAGAAAATTGGAGAAAAACTTCGCATGTACTAGTCTTTGAACGAATTACGGATGTGTAGCATAGATTATCGGTTGACCAACCGTCCATCGATCGTGGTCTTGTCGATGGTGTCTTCATATTTCTGCATGTTTTAAAATATTTTCATTTAATTAATTAAGTTGTTTAGGGGTTAGTTGGGGATTAAGGAGATACAAATTAAGTTGCTTATGTCCTACTATAAATACCCTCAACCCTTATTAAACATAATTCTCAAATAATCCCTCTTCCTTCTTTCTTCTTTCTCTCTCTAATTGGAAGACTCCATAGAAGCTTAGCTTGGAAGGTGAACAGGGGGATGGAAAAGGGTGCATTCTTCATGAAATTGTTAAGAAATATTAAGGTATGGGTTCTATTCACCTTTGATATCCTTTCGTTAAAGGGTTCCTTCAAAATAGATTTCAAAAAGTTGAGTTTTCTTATGGGTTTCGTTCAATTATCCAACTGAAGTTATGGATTGAATTATTAATTAATTATTAGGTTTATATTGAGTAGATTAACATGCAATTCAACTTGCTTATTGTAATTGTTTATGGTTTGGTATAAAGTGAAGAGTATGATTCTCTATCCCTAACCCTAGGTAGTGATCTTGACCTATATTGTATGATCATCATTCAATTTAGTTGGTTGTTGATTAGATGACTACCATATGGTGTTTTTATTATTATATTAAAATGAACTATAGACCTATGTTTCTAGTTCATGGGATGTGATTTAGGGTTATGAATTATTATGTGAAATTAGCCTATGGAGATTGTCTCAAGTTATGTTCTAAAGATGAATTTTGTTATATAGAAGTAATTGGCCTTGTTATATTATTGATTTTCATGGGGTGATGATGTTACTCCCCGAGTTGGGTTGAGTTATATGTTGATGGTAAGACCTTGATGATAGACTATGAGGAAGACTTTGTAAGTCTTAGAATCTCTATCTTTACTTCCGGTTGTGAATAATTGTTGTTAATTGGTTATATAACATTGGAGTATGCCTTATACTAGGATTATAGGGTGGTATGATGTTGAATTAAAATGTATTGACTATGTTGTGAGGTTGATTAAGGTGTATGCTCTATAAGAATGGTTAAAACTAACAATGAGCTCTAATGTGTTATGATATGCTAAAGTGTTAACCTCACTTATATGAATTGTGATTAAAGGACTTATACTCATACAATTCTTATTGAGATATTGATGATGATGATTATACAAGGGGTAGATGCTATGGCATAAATTAAATTATGTTGATAATTGAAGGCTTAAATACATTCGAAATGGGTCTCTAGCTTAGTAACCGAGTGAACAAGATAGAGAAGTGTCCTTTCCCACATAGGGACGGTAGGAACAATACATTAGTCTTGAGATTGGAGACTATAATGCATGATGCATAAAGAGGGTCCCAACTAAATCTCCTAGTTCTTGAACTATGTTGCCCCGATAGGAATACTAACTAGTGGATCCACGTAGTTGCTATGTTTCATGTTCTGGTACTACCTTGGCAAGTACTACACCTTCTTTCGATGTAGGGTTTTATGAAACCGGATTCCACACTAGATCATGTGGTCTATGTCGGTTAGGGAAAGATGTTCCCAAAAGGTAAAATGAATTAAAGGATTTTAACCCTAACTTGGATAACCTAATGGGTCTAGCTTAGTCTAGGTAGGGGTATGGGACTCTAAATAGACATTGCACTAGTTAGCCTCGAGAAAAGTCTTAGGAGGAGGTTGTTATATGTTTATGTTATGATAATATATGCGTATATATGATGACCATGCCACATTTTTTATACTATATGTTGATTAGTTCATTTATGAATATGCCATGGATTAGAATGATAATATACTATGAAATGCAAACCTAAATGCCATGATATGTAAAGTTGGACATTGGTCATGTTTTCTTGTTGAGGATACTTGATTGAGTAAGGTTATGGATATTTTCTTGGTCATTGAACTGGTTGACTTGATAAGGACTTCTAATATAGTAAGCATGTTTGGTTTGTTGATTTGACTTACTTGACTTTACATTAGGCCCCTAAAGTGTAACTTGGCATGTTTTGATAAAAATTCCCCTTTAGCATGTTTTATTTGTGAATGTGCATAAGATGTCATACTTAGTAAGTGTGAAGTACTAACCCCATTTTCTTCCCTTTTTTCCCAAGTATTTTAGGTTCTTGTCCTTAAGGAGTTTTGGGAGGCGACATTATTGAAGGCTTGGATTCTTTCTTTCATCCAAGTGGGGTAGGTCATCAAATTTTGAGGGCAAAGCATCTTCTAGCTTTGGATTTTGTTATTAGCTTATTGACTCTATCTTTTCTTTCCTTGTTAATTGAATATTGTACTTTTGTATGACCTATACATGATCTTGTTGAATTGATGTAAAGGCTATGCCCATGTTGTCATATCCGTTTAGATGGTATGAGATGAGAAAATCAATGAGACTATTTCTATGTTCTTATATATGTATGTGCAACAAAAGTAGAAGGCTATCTAACCTTCCTATATGAAGGGTCTATGTATACTTGATATGAATATATATATATATATATATATATATATATATATATATATATATATATATTGTGTATGTAGATGTCTATGTAAACCTCCAACTAGGGATTATGAAAGTTTTTAATTTTTTTTCACATTTTCAACCTATGAATGTAATGACATGAAACTAAGAGGCTAGTCTTAGGCATTCAAAAGGATGACAACGCCTATTACATCAAGGGGGTAAAACCGAATGTGACGACTAGCTGGTGGATCCTACTAGAAAAACACATTTATTTTTGGTTTTACTTTGTCATGTAGACCATCTTTCATCGGAGTAAGGATTTACAACACCGGATTCCAAACTATGCTCTTGTGGTCTATGTTGGTTAAATCAAGTTTCCCTAAATCAAAATGTAGAAATGAAGTATGAACTAACTAAAGTGACTTGAATGTTTTGGCTTAGCCTAGGTAGGGGTATGTGACTCTACTTATGCTTTGCACTAGGCGGCCTTGATTAGATCTTTTGAGAGTTAATATTGAGTATGTATATGATGACCTATCACATTATTGATACTATATGTTGATTAGTCCACTTATGAGTATGTGTTGGCTTATGTTGTTAAAGTAAGAAGAAATGTATATCTAAATGTCATGTTAGGTAAACTATGGTCTTAGTCATGATTCTTATTGGGTTACATGATTCGCGATGTTATGGGACTATGTTTGGTAATTTTACTTGTTGACTTGATGAGGATTCATGAGTAATTGTCTTGCTTATTATGATATGGTTAGCTCTAATTCATGTTTGTGATGTTATTCTTTAATGATAGGATTGTAGTAGATTATGGGTTCAAGTATGATTGAAATGCATTTTACTTGTTTGAGTTCGTAAGCATGTTTTGTTACTTGCTATGACTTGCTTCATTATACATTTAAAGGGTAAAATAACATGGTTTGAACTAAAGGTCCCTTTTTAGCATGATTTGATATTATATGTGCATATTGTCTCATACTTAGAACAAATGGCGTACTAACCCCATTTTCTCCCTTTTTACAAAGCATTTTATGTTCCAATCATTGAAGGCTCATTCGAGCGACTTGAATAAGGCTTGGATATTCTCTATCATCCAAGTGGGTAGGTCCTCACTCTTCGAGCGCGATGCCAATATCTAGTTACAAAGTTGCTCTATTTTTCTTTAACACTCTTATGTTCATTCTAATTTCATTTGAGTACGATTGTTATAAGCCTATAGGTCGCTTATTTCCATTGATATAGAGCTGCGCCCAAATTGTTTTGATCAGTTAGATGGTATGGTATGAGAAAAATCCTTAAGACTATATTCTATTTTATGTATGTGTATATGTCCAATAAAAGTAGAAGGTTATGTAACCTTCCTATACGAAGGGTGTATGTATTCTCGATATATATATATATATTATGTGTATGTAGATATCTATGTAAACCTCTAAAGAGTATGACGACGCTGGTTACGTTTAGGGGTAAACCCTGATGTGACAAACTATGGATCAGAGCATTAGGTTGAATTATCTTAGATTCAATGTCTCTCTCAACCACGTCTATGTAACTTTGTGTTCATTATTGGTAAGCGCGCCACACTTATGGATAGGAACCTACATGATGCCTAGGAAACTCTCATTTTCTAAGAATCTTGTATTGTGCCATTATAGTATACTTATGTTGTGCATTTGCATCTAATCCCATTTTTGTGCTTATAGGAAGTATGAACTCTAGGAGGAATGCGACACAAATACTTGAAGAGGAAATTGTTAATGCGGGAGCTCCTACCTACGGTGATCAAGTTCCTCAACTTGAAGAAGATTTTAACATGGAGCAAGCACTGGCCAGTCCTCTACCTTGGATGGATGAAAATATAAGGACCGTTTTTCTTCAAATGTTCCAAGCTATCACCACTCAAGCACAAGAGGCCATGGATCAAGCCCAAGGTATGACGACCCATGCAAACCGGGAGGTCGTACCCCGTCCTCATCAGCATGTGACTACTATGGCTTGCCGTCTAAGGGACTTCATTCGAATGAACCCTCCTACCTTTCTACATGTCTAAGGTTGAGGAAGACCCCCAAGAATTAATCATTGAAGTCTATAAGATACTTTTTGATATGTTTTGTCCACAAGTGAGAAGGCTGAGCTGGCCACTGATCAACTCAAGGACGTGGCTCAAGCATGCTTTGTGCGATAGAGAGATAATAGGCCATTGAGAGGTAGTCTTTTCACTTGGGAGATTTTCAAGAAGGCTTTTCTTGATCGGTTCTTTCCGAGAGAGATGGGGGAATCTAAGGTGGAGTAGTTCATCAACCTTTACCAAGGAGGTATGAGTGTTCATGAATACTTATTGAAATTCACTAATTGTCGAAATATGCTCCAGTTTTTGTTTCCGATACTAGAGATGAAGTGAGCCGCTCTGTGACGACAGTTTCGGATGATTTTCAAGAGAAGTGTCATTCGTCTATGAACCATGAAAACATGAATATTTATTGTCTTATGGTGCATGCCAAGTATGTGGAAGATGAAAGGGCTAGGAGGAAGAGTAGAGATACCAAGAGGGCAAGATCTATTGAAGGGGCTTCTTCAAAGAATAGACTTGAGATACAAGACAAGCCAAGATTTAAAAAGCGGGTTTCTAATAAAAATTCATCAAATTTCCATAAGGATCGTGATGAAAAGGTTAATAAATCGAGAGCTCAAAAGGGAAGCAGTGGGAACTCACCACATGAGAAGCATACATGTGCCATGTGCGGAAAGGGTAATATTGGTGAATCTTTGGCTACGAAGGGTAAATGTTTTGGTGGTGGTAAAAGTGGGCACAAGATTATTGATTGCCCTTATGTGAGAGGTCAAGACAAGGGTAGTATTCAAACTCAATCAAGTGATTCAAATGAGGCTCCAAAGAATAACCACTTCTATGCTCCCCACTCTAGCGATGAGAAAGAGACTTCTCCCGACGTGGTAACTGGTATGTTGAAAGTCTTCCCTATAGATGTATATGCCTTACTTGATCCTGGTTCTACTTTATCCTTTGTTAATCCTCTAGTAAACAAAAAGTGTGATATTTTTCTTGATATTTTGCATGAACCTTTTATAGTGTCTACTTCGGTGGGTGAGTCGGTTGTTGAAAAAATGGTGTATAGAATCTGTCCTATAATATTTCCCAAATAGAGTTCTTATGTTGAACTAGTAGAACTCGACATGCTTGATTTTGATTTTATTTTGGGTATGCATTGGTTGTATGCTTGATTTGATTCTATTTATTGTAGGAAAAGGGTGGTGAAGTTTAGTCTTCCAAACGAACCCGTCTTAGAGTGTAAAGGGGGAAACTCTATTCGTAGAGGTCGTATCATCTTTTGTCTAAAGGCATTCAAAATTATCTCTAAAAGTGTAAGACCCCGAAAGTAACTTAGATGAAGTAGGGACTAACATGGTTTTAATGATGGTATAAGGTCTTAAAAAATCTATTATATGGTATAGAGGCAGTGTCTAAGAGTTTACGTGCATTGGAAGTCAAACGTTAAAGGGATGACTCGGACGTTCGACGACTAAGTCACCTATGTGCCTCATATGTGGTTTTATGTGTTTATGTGTGATTCATGAGGTTGTAAGGTCCTTAAATGAGTTATTATGATGTATATATGAAGTGTGTCAAACATCCCCAAGTACCAACCAAGTGTCCTTGAGGAAGGACCAATGTTGGTGGCAAAAACTGCCTAAAGTACTCCACCTACAGATGGGCATCGACAGCCTGTTGCCTGGTTGGCACCCTGTAGGTTGTGGGTGTCATTTGGTAGTTAGCCTGGGGAGATAATATATCAGTTCCAGGTCTCTGAATCCAGCGACGAAGGCCAGAATGGCCCGTACATGGACCTAGGCCCCATCGATGGGCAACCATCGATTGTGGTATGTCTGCACGCAGCTTCACTGTATGTAAAGGGGTGAAGTTGTAATTTCACCCCACTACCAAATAAGAGTATTTGAGTTTAATTAGGGGTATTTTGTGTATTTTAAATGTTTATAAGTGTTTAATACATAGAAGATTTCATTCTTCCAATCAAAACCCAAAAATCCCTTAAGAATATCCAAAGACTCTATTGAAGTCCAAAGTCAAGGAAGATCTTGATGTTACAAATTAAGTGGAGATTAATCATCAAAGTCAATAATTATCATCAGTTAGGTCTGTATTTAATCCTTGAAACTCATTTCAATCAAGGAGCCCAACTCTCAAGATGTTTTCTAAAGTTTTTAAAGTTGAATTGTCTAATTTCACGATTCTACCATGGGTTCTTGCATTTTTTAGACATTTATAATCGATTATATTGATGTTGTATTTATGATTTTAACCTAAATTACCTATAAACCCATGAATTGTGTGAACCCTAGTTTTTGGCTAAGTTGTGGGTTACATGATATTATATAATGTTGAGAATTCTTATGTAGTTTGATGTGGGCTATTCATTGATGTAATAATTGTAGTAAGTTGATATCTAGGTTGTATTAGTTTGATGAATTTACATTGAATTGAACTAGTTTATTGATTATTGTAGTTTTATGTTGAATTAGTTGCTATGTCCTTGGGCAAGGGTCTTGTGTTATAGAATTGAGTAAGTTGACTTTGGATTGAAGTGTTAGGATGATGTGGGGGTATTCTTCCCTATTTCCGTTAATATTTTCTTGTTTATAGTCCAATTACGTCGTGATGATATGATCCACTTATGGTGCCGGTGTTATGTGTTTTACTTGCAAATTGATGTGGCGTTGTCACCGTTACTTTATGTATTATGATGATTGTGGACTTGTAGGAAACTACTTTAAGTGATGTGTCTATTTGTTTAGTTTGATTATGTGAATCATGAATATATCAATCTACATTTGAAAATATATATGTGATCTTCTATTCATGTCATCTTAGGTGATCATGTTAGACTATTAATTGGATCTTATTTGTATTGTCTTAGGTTGAGTATTGGTTATTCCTATTTGACCATATGAGTCTATATTGGTCACATTGATGATGCATTATAGTATATAGAATGACTTGAAAATTTTAGGGTTTTTTCTATGTGCTTCTAAAATGACATGCATTATGAGTTAAAAGTGATATTTGTGGTGTCTTGTCTTGATTGACTTGTGTTCCATACTTGGTGAATTTATGATTATGAATACGTCATGTCTTGAATTAGGAAGTTAAAACTCTTAGTCTTGAATGTATGAATGATATATGACCTTAATTAATGTTAAGAGAGTCTTTTATGTGAAAAGCTTGACTTAGTTGTAAAGTGAAGAATGTTGAAGTCATAAGCTGTAATGGTAACGTTCAAAGTAAAAGAATGATGGTCTTAAGGATATTTGGATGGAACGACATTATATTAATCTTTAGGAAAGTCATCATGAGATTCTTGTCACAATTGTCAGGTAGCCCTAGTTGACATTCCTTTGGTAGGGTAAATGTGATTGGGTTATGAACTTGTTATGGAATCTTTATATGTGAACCTAATGTGTGAAATACTCTATGAGGAAGAAGGCTAGGTTACTAGTGAATAGGGTAAGGGAATTAGTTACATTTAAAGAGTGAGACTAGATTACAAATTATGTTCTGTATATTCCATCACCATCTGCCTACATGGGATGTTTCTATGTTCTACCATTGTTAAGTAAAACACCCATTTCGGAGTAGGTTAGAACTCAAGATTCCATTTCTAGATATCATGGTCGATGTCGGTTATTGCCTATTCTCATCATGGGGGATACTTACTAGCATTAGAGAAGTTCTATGAAGTTTAGGTGGAGGTATGGGACGTTGTATATGCACAATAGGCTTTGAAGGTATTAGTTATAATCCTTAGGTCCTGTCCAAGGTCATTACTTCAATGTCTCTTTATGTGTTGAATGTCTCCTGAATGAACTAATTAATGGAATAATTTAAGTTAAGTAAGAAAGTATATTAATGAAATATGTACTTATCTAGATTAGTAAAGGGTTGTCTAGTTAAGGTGTGAAGGGGGGGGGGGGGACATAGGAATGGTCACTTCGTATCTTACCTAGATGAGTCTTAAAAATGACTCTAGTTAGGGAAGATGATAATTTTGTGGACATGATCCAAACTTAAGAAGTCTTAAGGATTATTTAGGCAGACTTGAAGAGGTTAATCATGGACGTTATCTTCTTGATGTACTTAAGCAAGTCTTTTGATAACCTTTGATGAGGAAATATCATATTGTCTATGTGTTGATATGTTTGATGTCTTCAAGTGTGTATGTGACTTATCATAAGTGTTCTTGAGGGTCATTTAGGTATGCATATGGAGGTTGTATTAGCGGTCTCTCTTTCTGTTGCTTAAGTGAGTCTTAGGATAGATTTTAGTGAGAAGACTACATGTTAGAAAGTATTAGGAAAAAAGAATAGGCAATTCACTCTAACAATGAATTATGTCACTGTACAGGGAATATACCTCATTGTTAAGTGGGTAAAAATTATGATTTGTAGATTAAACTTTTTCCTATATGTTCTTATATTGTTAAATGTTTTTCATATGGTTATAATATGATTTTCAAATGAAAAGATGAATATTTCCAACAAATGTCCATTTTCATGATTTTTATGCATAATGCCATACATAGTACATGTGGTTGTACTAAACCATGCTTTTATCTATCGGTATATTTCTCGATAGGTAAGGAGCTTTTGGGAAGGAAGATTTGGACAGTAGCATCGTTGAGTAGAAGTTGAAGTATGTCCTTATTTGACTCGAGGGCATATATGTCTTTTATGTTTCTAATTGAAGTATTGTAATTGACTCAGTATTTCTATTTTCATATTGAAGTATGGGCCGTGACCAAAGTATTCTTCTGTCTTAAGATGATGAGATTGAGACTTAATATTTCCTATGACTTTATATGAAAGAGATTTTTAAAGACTATTTTTTTTGAATTTTTTTAATAATGTACTACTTTTCACTATGTTTATGCGATGAATGATATGTAAAGGATTGTAAAAGACCTCTGATAGGTTAATCATGGACATTATCTTCTTGATCTAATTATGCATGTCTTTCATAGCCTTTGATGAGGAAATATCATATTGTCTATGTGTTCGTATGTTTGATGTCTTCAAGTGTGTATGTGACTTATCATAAGTGTTCGTGAGGGTCATTTAGGTATGCTTATGGAGGTTGTATGAGCGGTCTCTCTTTGTGTTGCTTAAGTGAGTCTTAGGATAGCTTTTAGTGAGAAGACTACATGTTAGAAAGTATTACGAAGAAAGAATAGGCAATTCACTGTAACAGTGAATTAAGCCACTGTACAGGGAATATACCTCAATATTAAGTGGGTTAAAAACAATGATTTGTTGTTTTAACTTTTTACTTTATGTTCCTATGTTGTTAAATGTTTTTCATATGATTATTATGCATAATGCCATACATAGTACATGTGGTTGTACTAATCCATGCTTTTATCTATCTCTATATTTCACGATAGGTGAGGAGCTTTTGGGAAGGAAGACTTGGACCATAGCATCGTTCAATAGAAGTAGAAGTATGTCCTTATTTGACTGGAAGGCATATATGTATTTATGTTTCTTATTGAAGTATAGTAATAGACTAAGTATTTCTATTTTTGTATTGAAATATGGGCCGTATATCAAGTATTGTTGTGTCTTAAAATGATTAGATTGAGACATAATATTTCCTATGACTTTATATGAAAGAGATTTTTAAAGACTATGTTATGTTTTGTGGAAAGTTTTAATTTTGTACTACTTTTCACTATGTTTATGCGATGAATAATATGTAAGGTCTTGTAAAAGACCTGCGAGAGGTCAAGTACGCGGTTGTGATCCGAGATTTCCCCTAACTTCTAGAGTGTGGTTTCGGGATGTGACAAGCTTGGTATCAGAGTATAGGTTGTGAAGGTAATATTAGGAATCGTAAAGTCTCATCAAGTCACGTCTAATAGGGTATTGACCATCGGTGTGAGTCGCGACACATCTATTGGCGAGAGGCTATAGGACGATAGATTTTCCCTTCTTTTATACTCCTATGTTGTGTGGTAGAGTAAATGTTATGATTACTCTTTTCTAATGGTTTTTCCTTTTGTTTCTGCGAAGATAAATACAAGGACGACAATGTCTAGGAGTGTTTAAGAGAATGACGTCCGAGAGGAGATTCCTTCTCAAGTTGAGGAAGTTTAGAAAGTTCCTCAAGGTTCTAATGTTTCTCAAGGTGATCAGGTCCCTATATTGGGAGGTGGTGATGAGGATCCCCAGAATCGAGTAATAGGGATATTAGAGAGGCTTTGCTTTCTTTAGACCGAGCAATGACGGCTCAAGCGAAATTGAGCATGGTAATAGGTTAATGTTGTGGAGAGCACTATAACATCTAGGTTAACTACTGAAGTGAATTTGAGAATGGTGCCTAGGGTGAATGATGTGCAGAGCACCATGACATCTAGGTTAAGAGACGTTGTGAGGATGAATCCTCCTATATTTCTTGGCTCTAAGGTGGGAGAGGATCCCCAAGAGTTCCTAGATGGAGGGCATAAAATGTTGGGTTCTATGGGGGTTACATCTACGGATAAGGCGGAGTTGGCTTCGTGCCAATTGAGGGATGTTTCTCAAACATGGTACACTCAATGGAAGGACAATAGGCTGGAAGAATTGGGTCCTATTGAGTGGGATGAATTTAAGGAATTTTTTATTGGTAAGTACTTTCCTCGTGAGAGGAGAGAGGTTAACGTAGAGGAGTTTATTAATCTCAAGCAAGGTAATGTGAGCGTTGAGGTATACTCTTTGAAGTTATCTATGTTATCTAGATATGCCCCATCTCTTGTGTCTAATCAAAGAGATGAAATGAGTAATTTTGTGATGGGTGTAGCCAATCTAGTGAGGGAGGAATGTCGTACGATGATGTTACATGATGATATGACCCTAGCTAGACTCGTGGTGTATGCACAATCAATTGAAGAGTCTAAACTCAGGAGGATGGTTAGAAGATTGAAAAGGAGTTGTGCAAGCAATCAAGAGCAACCTAGGTTCAAAATATGGCTGAATCTCAAGAAGAATCTAGGAGTGCTAAGTTCAAGATGGAGAAAGGACGTGGTCCCATAAATGGCAAGCCTACATGTGTCAAATGTGGAAAAAAAACATTATTGTGAGTGTCTATTGGGTACAGGGAGTTTCTTTAGTTGTGGCAAGGAAGGACACAAGGTGATAGATGGTCCTAACATTGTTTCTAAAGGAAAAGAGGGGCAAGTTACCCCTAGTGTTCCAATGGAAAATACTCTATTAAATAGGCATTTCTATAAACTCGGACTATAGGAGATAAGCCGAATGAGAGTGATGATGATGTGGGTAATTCTCTTTCTCTTGTTGTGATATGAGCTCCTTCAAAGTGGGGGAGTGTGGTTAGTAGATGGGGTTGAAAGTCATAAAAGTAGTTGTAGTGCATGGTTTTTAGGAGTTTGCTTGAAATTGAATTTCATTAAGTTTTTGCATTGTGTATTTTATGAAGCCATGATGGTGTTGTAAGATCTGCTTACATGGATACACTTTGCATATTACCATGTTTATATCATGAATTGCTAAAAAGTTGCATCATTGTTTTTTTTTTTGCCTAAATCACTGTAGGAGCAATAGTAGTTCACTATTAAATATTTGGAAATTCGACTAATTGGTTGTGAATATCTTGACTATGTGAAATGGATGTTTTATTCTTGGTTATGTGTTGTATGGTATGGTCACGAGCTGGTAGTTGGATCTCTATTCTTGGAACTTTTTGGAGACTGTCAAGTGACATTCGAGGACAAATGTTGTTCAAATTGGGAAGATTGTAAGACCCCAAAAGTGACTTAGGTGAAGTAGATCCTAAAATGGTTTTTATGATGGTATAAGGTCTTAAAAAGGTCTATTATATGGCATATAGGCAGTGTCTAAGAGTGTATGTGCATTGGAAGTCAAACGTCAAAGGGACGACCAAGACGTTCGACGACTAAGTCATCTATGTGCCTCATATGTGGTTTTATGTTTTTATGTGTGATTCATGAGTTTGTAAGGTCTTTAAATGATTTAACATTTTGTATATAGGCACTGTGTCATGTTTCGTGAAGTTTTGAGGTCAAACATCCAAGAACGTCCATGACATTTGAAAGATATGCCGTGAAATGACCTTTTGTGTCTAGGCATGTTTTGTCAAGTTTTAAATGTTCGTTTTATGTGAAATTCATAAGAGAGGTGCTAAGCCATAGGATATCATGTTTTTCTGGAATTGTTTGGGCAAATATCCCCAAGGACCAACCAAGATTCCTTAAGGAAGGACCCATATTGGTTGCCATAAATTGCCCAACGCAGTCAGCCTACGGATGGCAATCGACGACATGTGGCATGGTCAAAGCACCGTAGGTGGTGGGCGTCATTTTGTACTTAGCCTACGGATCTAAGATATTAGTTCAAGGTCTCTTAACCCATCGACGAAGGCCAAGATAGCTAGTGCATGGACCTACGCCCCACGATAGACAACCGTCAATGGTGGTCTGACTCCACGCAGCTTCACTATAAGTTGAGCAGTGAAGTTGTTATTTCACCCCACTTCCAAATAATACTATTGGAGGTTAATTAGGGGTCTTTTGGATATTCTAAATTTCTATATAAGTGTTTAGGACATAGAAGATTTCATTCTTCCAAATCAAAACCCCAAAATCCCTTAAGAATTCCCAAAGACTCCATTGAAGTCCAAAGTCAAGGAAGAGATTGTTTGAAGAATTGAGTCTATATTATTCAACAAAGTGGAGAATTATCATCATTTAGGTATGTATTTTGATCCTTGACACTCGTTTCATCAAGGAGCCCAACTCTCAAGTTGTTTTCTAAAGTTTTCAAAGTTAAATTATCCAATTTCACGATTCTACCATGGGTTCTTGCATTAGTTGTCTTTAAACTTTATTATGGATTAGATATATGTTGTATTGATTATTTTAACCTGAATTACCTATGAACCCATGAATTGGTTGAACCCTAGTTTTTGACTATGTTTTGGGTTACTTGATATTGATCTAATGCTGATGAATTCTTATGTAGTTTTATGTGGGTTATTCATTAATATAATAAGTTTAGTAAATTTATATCTAGATTGTATTAGATTGATGAATTTATATTGAATTTACCAAATTAATTGAATATTGTAGTTTTTATGTTCAATTGTGTGTTATGGCCTTGGGTGAGGATCTTGTGCTATCGAATTGAGTAAGTTGACTTTGGATTTAAGTGTTGAGGATGATGTGGGGGTATGCTGCCCTATTTCCTTAATTTTTTTGTTTTTTATAGTACAATTATGTCGTTATTGGTATGTTCCACTTATGGTGCCAGTGTTATGTGCTTTACTTGCAAATTGTCGTGGCCTTGTCGGCGTTACTTGATGAATTATGACGATCTTTCACTTATCGTATACTACTTGAACTAATGTGGCTATTTGTGTAGTTTGATTATTTGAATCATGAATATATATATATATATATATATGTGTGTGTGTGTGTGTGTGTGTGTGTGTGTGTGTGTGTATGTGTGTGTGTGTGTGTTTGAAATCATATATGTGTTCTTCTATTCATGTCATCTTTGTTGATCATGTTAGACTATAACTTTGACCTTATCTGTATAGTCTTAGGGTGGAGTCTTGGTTATTCCTACTTTACTATATGAGTCTATATTGGTAACATTGATGATGTATGATAGTATATAGTATGAGTTGAAGATGTTAGGGTTGTTTCTATGTGCTTGTAGAGTGACATGCATTATAAGTTAAAAGTCAAGTATATGGTGTCTTGTCTAGATTGACTTGTGTTCCTTAGTTGATTTATATATGATTATGAATATATGATGTCTTGATTTAGGATGTTAAATCTCTTATTCTTAAATGTATTAATGACATATGACCTTAAATAATGTTAAGAGCGTCTTTCATGTAAAAACCTTGACTTAGTTGTAAGGTGAAGAATGTTGAAGTCATACGCCGTAACGGCATCCTTCAAAGTAAAGAAATGATGGACTTAGGTTAATTGAATGGAACAATATCATATTCATCATTTGGAAAGTCATCATGAGCTTCTTGTCGCCATTGTGAGGTAGCCCTAGTTGACTTTCCTTTGGTAGGCTAAATGTGATTCGGTTATGAACTTGTTATGGAAACTTTTTATGTGATCCTAATGTGTGAATTAGTCTATTAGGAAGAAGGATAGCACTGAGTGAATATTGTAAAAGAAGCAGTTTTAGTAATATCCTTTGGTCTCACTAATGCACCGACAACATTTATGGACCTAATGAATTGGGTGTTTCTATGACCTCGATTCATTTGTCATTTTATTCATTGACGACATCTTGGTATATTCAAAAAATGAGAGTTATCATATAGGTCATTTGGGGTTGGTATTGCAAATCCTTAATGAATATCAATTTTTTTGCGAAGTATAGAAAGTGTGAGTTTTGGTTAAAATTGGTGACATTTCTTGGGCATATCAGCTCTAGTGAAGGAGTCGACGTTGATCCAAGGAAAACGGATGCGGTGAAAAATTTGCCTAGACTATTGACTCCAACGGATATTAGGAGGTTCTAAGGTTTGGCAGGTTATTATCGGAGGTTCGTGGATGGTTTTCCGTCCATTCCATCTCCCTTGACTACTTTGACCCAAAAAAGTAAGAAATTTGAGTGGTCGGAGGCATGTGAGAAGAGTTTTCAAATGTTCAATTATAGGCTTACTTCCGCTCCACTATTGACCTTACCGGAGGGTACAAAAGGTTTTGTTGTGTATTGTGATGTATCCCAAGTGAGTTTAGGGTGTGTGGTCATGTAACACAGGAAGGTGATAGCCTATTCTTCTAGGCAACTTAAGGTGCATAAGAGAAACTATCCAACTCACATTCTTGAGTTAAAGGCCGTTGTGTTTGCCTTAAAAATATGAAGGCATTACTTGTATGGGGTACATGTTGATTTATTTATCGAACATTATATTCTCCAATATGTGTTTACCCAAATGGAGTTGAATCTCCGACAAAGAAGGTGGTTAGAATTGTTGAAAGATTTTGACATTAGTTTCCTCTATGACCCCGATAAGGCTAATCTAGTTGTGGATTCCCTAAGTCGTATGACTATGGGTAGGGTATCTCACATTGACAAAACCAGGAAAGACCTAGAGAAGTATTTACATAGTTTGTATAGGTTGGGTGTGAGATTAGAAGATTCTTTGGATGGAGGTTTCATGGGTCATAATAACTCCGAGTCATCATTAGTGGTTAAGGGGAAGTCCAAAAATATCTTGAAACAATTAATGAAGTTGAAAGAATCGATTCTCGGCAAGTTAAATGAGTCACACTCCTTAGGTGGGGGGATGGTGTGTTGAGGTACCAAGAGATATTGTGTGTTCCCGATGTGGATAGATTGAGGGACCGGATCCTTGATAAAGCCCATGGGTCTTTCTACTCCATTCATCGAGGTTCGATAAATTTTATTATGACCTTAGGGAAATATTCTGGTCGGAAGGTTTGAAGAAGCACGTAGAGGAGTTTGTTGCTAGTTCTCCAAATTGCCAACAAGCAAAAGTAGAACATCAAAAGCCGTGTGTCTTACTACAAGAGATCCAAATTCTTACTTGGAAGTGGGAGAATATCAATATGTATTTTGTAGTGAGTTTACCTTGGACTCAAAAGTTATATGATTCTATATGGGTGGTTATGGATAGGTTGAACAAGTCCGCTCACTTTATTACCGTCAAGTCTACTTATTCAGCGGAAGATTATGCTAGGATCTTCATCGATGAGATTGTGTGTCATCATCTTATTCTGTTATCAATCATATCGCATCGGGGTGCACAATTCACATCTAGGTTTTGTAGGTTATTCCAAAAAGAGTTGGGTACTACGGTAAAGTTGAGTACCACTTTTCATCCCAAAACGGCTGGTCAAGAGGAACACATTATTCAAACCCTAAGGGATTGTATCATTGATTTCAAGAGAAATTGAAATAAACATTTTCCTTTTTTCCTTTGGTGGAGTTGCATATAATAATAGTTTTCATTCATCCATTTCCATGGCTCCTTATGAAGCTTGTATGGTAGGATGTGTAGTTCTACTATTGTATCATTTGAAGTTTGAGAGCCTTCACTTCTTCGTCCCGATTTGATTTATAAGACTTTGGAGGAAGTCCATATCATAAGGAACCGGTTGCAAACCACCTATAGTCGGCAAAAGTCTTGTGCGTATCATAGAAGTAGGGATTTGGAGTTTGAAGAAGGTGATAAAGTGCATTTGAAAATTTCACCAATGACAGGAGTGGTTAGATTTAGCAAGAAAGGGAAGTTGAGTACTAGTTATGTGGGTCTCTATAAAATCTTGCAAAAAGTTGGTAAAGTTGCCTATGAATTGAAAGTTCATAGTGAATTTGCTTCGGTTCATCCGGTTTTTCATGTTTCTATGTTTAAAAAGTGTATTGGTGATCCCGAGTCTATTCTTCCTGTTGAGGGTTTTGTGTCACGGATAACATCTCTTATGAGGATGTTCTAGTTCAAATTCTTGATTGGCAAGTCAAGAAGTTAAGAAATAAAGAGGTGGATTCCGTAAAAGTTTTTTGGAAAAATCACCTAGTTTAGGGTGCAACATGGGAGGCCGAGGCCGACATGAAGTCCTGTTACCCTCTTCTTTTTGATAATTAAGGTTTGTAATTCTTTTTAATAATATAAATATGACTATAAATTGAAGTTTCATGGTTTTTGGTGAAGTTTTTCAAAAATATGCATTTTTGTGTTACATTACTGTGAATTACAACAAGATGGTGCTTAAAACCTGAAATTTTGCCTTTTGATTTGTTTGAGTTATGTTGTGCATTTCTATATGGTGAGCCTTGGTGAATGTTATGTGACCTATTGATACGTTGAACTTTGTACTAATTGACGCATCTAATGTATGTTGAGCTCATAAGTGTTGTTAGAAGGATAATCCTATGTAGGTTTAATGAGTTTTAAACACTTCTTTTAGAACTATGTTAATGATTATAGGTCATTTAGGAAGTTTAGGAACCAAAACGTCCAAGAACATCCACGACTTTCAGAAACTAGTGTTAAGAGGTGCTAGCGTGCCTTAACCTATTTGGCTAGCTATTAAGAGTCGGAAATTCATGCAATTAGGTGGAATGGTGTGTAACATGTGTGAAAATTATTCATGATCAAAACGTACGGGTACGATTCCCGAAGGACCAACCAAGGGCCCTTGAAGAGGGCCCTAGCACGTAGGAGGCAACATTGTCTTGGCAATGTGCACCAATGAAACCTTAACGACGGGGCGTGTGTTGATCGACTGGGCGTCGATGCCAACCATCAACCAACATTTAGATAATTCGTGGAAGACAATTACCTGTATAGGCTCTGACCAGATCGATGGATTTGCAGCACGGAGGGAGGCTTGGTCCGTCGACTGACACACGATCCATCGCTAGCGGTGTCGTGTATGACACTGCCAATTTCCTGCACGTTTTAAGGTAGTCTCATTTAATTAATTACGGATTTAGGTGGTTATTTAGGGGTTTAAGGGAGTCTAATTAAGTTAATTAACCCCCCATATAAAGACCCCAACCCTCATTAGTCTAAACAAAACTCACAAAATAAACTCTCTTCCTTCTCTGTTCTTTTTCTCTCTATTGGAAGACACCACAAAAAACAAGGTAGGGGAGGTTTTGGGGACTGTAAAGGGACTATTTCACCAACAAATATTTATCAAAGGGCTATACTCATTCAAAGTATTTTAGAAGTTGGGGTTTCAAGTGGGTTTCATTTAATTACGAATTTCAAGGTATGAACTGAGTTGTTTATGGTTTCTTTAGGATATAATTAATATAGTAGCATGTATTTTAACATGATTATGATAATTGGTGATGGTTTGATCTAAAAAGAAGAACATGATTCTTAACCCTTAACCCTCGCTTTGATGTTGAAGTGAATTAGATTGGGATTGATTCAATTGACTTGATAATTGGTTAAATCACTGTGATATGATGTTGTTACACTAAGCATGCACAAATTAGGATGATTTGTAGACTTTCATACTAGTTCTTGAGAAGTGAACTATGTAATGAGAATTGACCTAAGTATCTTACATTAAGCTTTGATTTAGTATTGAATTATGGCATAATGAATCTTCTAGTATTGTTATCATGTTGATTATTGAATTATCATGTGGTAAATGTAAATTTAATTTAATTTAGGTATTATGCAAAAAATGATCAAAAATGAAGGAGACTTGGTAAGTCTTATTATCTCTATCTTTACTTCAAATTATGATTAATTGTGGTTGAGTCATGATTTTATATTGGAGTAAGTCTTGTGCTAGGATTGATAGGGTTGTATGATGTTCAATTGAAATGTCTTGACTATGTAGTGAGGTTGATTAAGGTGTGTTATAAGTATTGTGATGACTATCAATGTGCATTATTATGATGTGAAACGCTAATGTGTTAACCTCCCTCATATGAATTATGATAAAAGGTCTATACTAATGCAATTGTTATTGAGCAATGATGATGATTATTATTCTACAAAGTATAGACCCTATGACCTAAACTAAGTTATTTGTAATAAGTACTTAAAGACATCTCAATAAAGGGACTTATCTTAGAACCGAGTGAACTTGACAATGCGAGGTGATGACTTGCCAAAGAGGAAGATTCACTCAATAGTTCTACATGAGATTTTGACTTACCAAAGACGAATACTCATCTAATATATTCCCATGAGAGGAGGCCCCAACCTACCAAGTGTTATGAAGAGGGAATATACTATCTCTTAAAACTTGAACTATGTTGACCCCATAGGAAGACTAGCTAGTGGCTCAACCTAGAAAGACACGTTTATGTTTGGTTTTACATTGGCCGGTAGACCAATATTCATAGTTGTAAGGTTTTACAGCATCGGATGACACACTTAGCTCTTGTGATCTATGTTTGTTAAGGCAAGTTTCCCTAAATCAAAATGAAGCAATGATGTATGAAGTAACTAAGGTGACTTGAAAGGATTATCTTAGCCTAGGTAGTGGTATGGGACTCTACCTATGCCTTGCAATAGTTGGCCTTGATGGGAGCTTTAGAGATTTAATATTGGTTATGTATATGATAATGATGTATATGATGAACTTTCACATTATTGATACTATATGTTGATTAGTTCACTTATGAGTATGTGTTGGGTTATGTTGTTAATGTAAGATGAAATCTATATGTAAATGTCATGTTATTTGAAGTTGGCTGTTTGTCCATGATTATTTTTGGGTTATTTGATTTAGTGAGGTTATGGTACTTTGCTTGGTCATTGTACTTGTTGACTTGATGAGGATTCATGAGTAATTGTATTGCTTATTATGATATGGTTAGCTCTAATTCATGTTTGTGATGTTATCCTTAATGATAGGGATAACATATTATTTGTTTGAGTTAGTAAGCATGTTTTATTACTTGGTATGACTTGCTTGATTATGGATATGCCTTTAAATGGTAAAATGACATGGTTTGAACTAAGGGTCCCTTGTTAGCATGATTTGATCTTATATGTGCATATGGTCTCATACTTAGTACAAGTGGCATACTAACCCTATTTTTTCCCTTTTTCCCACACATTTTAGGTTCCGGTCGTTGAAGGCTCATTCAAGATCACTTGAAGAAGTCTTATTGTCTATCATCCAAGTGGGTAGGTCCTCTCTTTTCGAGGGCGATGCAAATATCTAGTTATGGAGTTGCTTTATTTTTCTTTAAGACTCTTATATTCATTCTATTTTCACTTGAATACTATTGGTATAAGGTTATATGTGTGTTTTTCTTATTGATATAGGGCTATGCCCAAATTGTTATGATTGTTTAGATGGTATGAGATAAGACCAATCCTTAAGACTATATTCTATCTTATGTATATGTATAAGTTCAATAAAAGTAGTAGTCTATGTAACCTTCTTATACGAAGGTTCTATGCATACTCAATATATGCATATTATGTGTATGTAGAAGTCTATGTAAACCTCCAAGTATAAGTAACAAAAGTTATAAATTTTCCACTAAATTCGACGTATGAATGAAATGATATAAACAAAGAGGTTAGTTTTATTCCTCAAAGAGGACGACGATGTCTGTTACGCCTAGGGGGTAAACCCAAATGTGACAATGACCCCATGCTCAATCAAATTTCTTAACTTTTGGCTTATGAAGTGGGTTTTAGGTGCATGGTGTGATATTAATAGAACTATGGTTTGGTCTATATTATGTTGTGATTAGATTCTGCCTTATTGTGCTTTATTATGTAGTGTTTGGTGATATATTGAGGAAACGTGGTGAAGGCTTGGATGAAGGATAAGTTGTTCTTTCTAGGTTAGGTTATATTGAAATATTCTTGAGTTTTATGGTCCACCTTTGGTGGTGTTTAATTCACGTATATGAAGTTATATGTGTATTGCGAGGATGGTCTTGAAGGCATTATATGTGATGTAAAGTGATGATTTTGATATGTATATGCATGATATGTGTTACAAGTTTGAAATGAGTATCTTGAAAGGTTTATGTCTAAATGAAGTATGTATTTGATATGTGGAGTATGATAATGTGTCAATTGTGATTAATGTTGACATGAGAATGTCTAGAAGTCAATATTATGAATAATAGTTATTATGTGAAAGGTGTGCTAACATGTAATCACATACAATTGAATGCATGAATGAAGTCAATGAATGAAAATGGGGGATCGTAGGGTAGGCACTCTTCGTGAGTAGAGGTGAAGTGTCTAGACCATTCCTACTATTCCTATGTATGAACAAGGGGAATTTTGGGGTGAACACTCTTCGTTAGTTGAGATGCAGTATTTAGTAAAAACCTCACTATTCCCGCTCAGCTTTCCGAATATAGGTTGGAGGTTGGATACCCTTCATGAGTTGAGATGTGGTGTCTAATAGTTATCTTTTCACCTAAATTAAATGAATGTTTAAGATTCCATGGGAAGTTATGCTTAGCACCGAGCGTATTTCACGAAAGGGTGGGTACACTTCATGAGTATAGACATTGTATCCAATGTACCTCTTGAGATGTGTGTTCCTCATCAGTAGAGAATGAGTTACTTATTAGCAATCTCCTTATTCCTAATTATGTGCCCGCGTAGGTGTAGCTATTCGAGAATCAATGTAAAGGCTAAAGAATATGACCGTACGTTAGGCTAGTATGGATCCCTCATCCGGTAGGGGTTAATATTGGGATTCCATGTCTATCTCTCTTAGTCAATTTTACATCTGCGGAGCACCCCTAGATGTAACCGGCGCACTCATCCACTTTAAGGAATAATATTAGCTTACATCATTACATTCATAGCTTTAAAATGCTAAAATTGTAAAAACAGTTTCATCACTTCTATATTGCGGTTTACATAGACCTCTACATACATATAATACTTATATCGAGTATATAGACCCTTCATATAGGAAAATTACATAGTCTTCTACTTCTATTGCACATAGATATATAGGATATCGATAGTCTCAAACGGATGCATTATCTCATAACCATCTAAAAAGAGTATAATAATTTTGGCCTATCCCATACATCAATACTATAAAAGCCATATATAGTCTATATAATCTTTAGTACTCAGAAGAACAACAAAGAGCATAGAAGTATTAAAACTACAATAACATCATAAGCTTGATTGTGGTATTTCTGTCGGAAAGTGAGGACCTTCCAACTTGGATGAATGAGAATTCCAACCCTTCCTTCGAAGTCGTCTCAAAATCCCTTTAATGACCGGAACCTAAAATGTTGGGGGAAAAGGGAGAAAATGGGGTTAGTACACTACTTGTCCTAAGTATGAGACCATATGGGCACATATCATAAAATCATTCTAAAAAGGGACAATTCATTAAATTATGTAATTTACTTTGAAAAGACCTATGCACATTCATGAACCCCATGCCAATCAATAAGACATATTCATTAAGATTAAAACATGTACATCATAACACCAAGAATACATAGTCTAGTTAAGTCAACATGCATATCACATAATTTGAACACATAGACAAGACAACTGTATCATCAAGTTATAATAGCAACAAGCATGAATGAGAGTTCATTACAACATAATCAAAGCAAGACAATTACCCATGAATCCTCATTAAGTAAACTAGTGCAATGACAAGGCAAATACCAATAACATTATTCAATAAAGTCAACCCATCAAGAACCATGGTAAATATCTAACTTCAAATAACATATCATTTCAGAGTACATATCATCATACATTAGAAATAGAGACGAAACACATATTCTTAAGTGAAACCAATCATCATGTAGTATAATGAATATGAAAGGTCATTATACACATATCATGTACCGTTATAAGCATATATATATTTAAGACCTAAGATAAATTCCTTAGGTCATCCTTGTTAGAGTTTATTAATTAGTTCATTTAAACATTTGGAAACATCATGACTTAGACAACATAGACCATATGATCTAATTCGGAATCTGGTGTCATGGAACCCTACACCGAAATAAGGCGGACTACTTGCAAAGGTAGTACCAAAAGATGAACATAGCAACTATGTGGATCCACTATTTAGTATTCCTATGTGGGCAACATAGTTCAAAAACTAGGAGATATATTTGTGACCCTCTTTATGCTACATGCATTGTAGTCTCCAATCTGTAGAGTACATTAGTGATCCTACCTTCCCTGTGAGGGAAGAGACACTCCTCACTCTAGTTTACTCAATTGCTAAGCTAGAGTCCCTTTTGAAATGTCTTTAATGTATTTATTAATCATCATTACTTAATGTTGGTCATAGGGTCTATCTTTAGTATAATCATCATCATCATCAAATCTCGATAAGAATTGCATGAATATAGTCATTTCATTACAATTCATATAAGTGAGGTTTGCACATTTTACACATTCACATCATAAGAAGGCACATTGCTAAGTTATCACCATCGTTATATCCTTTACATCTTGTCTAAAAACTCACAAACAATAGTCATGAAATTTAAATTCAAGATTATACAAACCCTATCAATCTTAATACAAGTTATACCTCAATACAACGTCATCACTTAAATTACAATTACCCACAATTGGAGTAAAGAGTTTATATCACAAGACTTTCCAAGTCTCCTTAATAATCCATCATCAAGGTATTACCATCAACCATTAAATCAACCCAATAAGAGTTTAGTATAATTATAAAATAATAACCAACAATATAACAAATCCAATTGAACCACTACATTACAATCCATCACTAGTTCATAGCTTAAGAGAAGAGACTTAGGTCAAAGTCATAATCTATATCAATTACTCAAGAATTAGAATGATAGGAATTTAATTTATATTAATTTATTCATAATTGATATAATAACATCATATAGAAGTAATTCAACCAATAACCAAGTCAATTGAACAAACACTACACAATTTATATCAAGATCATAACATAGGGTTAAGGGGAATAGGTCATTTTCACCAAAATAGATCAATTTATCAACAAATAACATCATTAAGTTATATTAGATGTTAATATGCTCATAATATAAAAAAGAAATCAAAAACAAAGCAATTTAGAAGATCAATTTCAAGATTAGAAAAGACTTACTTGAATTTCACACTTTTGAAATCAATTTGATGGAAACCTTTGGGGAAAGAAGTCCCAAAGGTGAAATGAATCCCATATTTTAATGTTTGATGAACATTGATGGAGAAAATTTGTGATTTAAGCCCCAAAACCCCCCCCCCCCTTTGAACTTGAATTCTATGGAGTCATTCAACTTGAGACAGAAAGAAGAGAGAAGAAAGAGAGTTAGGGTTTTGGAAATTTTGAAAGCTTAGGTTAATATAATTATGTTAGGGTCTTTATATAGTCTGTTAATTAACTTAATTAGGCTTCCCCAAACCCCTAAATAATTAATTAACCACCTATTTATGTAAATTAACCCAACTAGAAATGAGCAGCAAAACTGGTCACTTGACCACAAGACCTCGTCGATGCCTCGTGTGTCAATCGACGGACCGTTGGACCAACCGTCCTATTTCTCCGTCGTTGAGTTTACTGACTTGTCAAAACAGATACTTGGTCAAATATTCTAAGTTTCCATTGACGGATTCAATTGAAGCCCTGTCGATTGGACAACGAACCGTCTGTGTCAATCATCTGTGAACACTGCCTTAGGCAGCTTCTTGCCAAGTCACAAGGGTCCTCCTCAAGGGCTTTGGTTGGTATTTTGGCAGTCGTGCATGGAAGCTTCGACTATGAACTAAATCTAATATGTTTTAGACACAATTCCAAAATGTTTCATAATTTCTGACTCGTAAAAGCTAGTCAAATAGGCTAAGGCACGCTAGTACCTCATTTAACTATTTTGCGGACGTCATAGACGTTCTTGGACGTTTTGTTTCTAGACTTTCTAAATGACTTATATTAATCATAATAGACTTTAAAACAATGTCTAAACTTTTTGACACTCATGTTAGGCTCTATAACACGTCTTAGACTTTCAAAGTGTTACATTATCCACCCGTTAGAAACATTCGTCCCCGAATGACACTAAAATCTTTCAAAAGGAAGGAATAGACTCAAGACTAGAAAAACAAAATCATCAATACATGATAAATCGGTTACAACATCAATCATGACATTTACACAAAGAAATTAAAAACTTCAATTGCAACACATAAGGCTCAAAATCACATTATGAGAAATTTTATTCTCACATAATGACATAACCTCAACATACCATATATGAGTCAATTATGCAAAATCTGAACTTACAACATGCTCAAAATCATTTCACAAAAGACTAACGATATAAAAATTCACAACATAACTTAAAACAAGCCAAAGAATTGCAAACTTTCAAGTTAAATAGGCATATTGCACTGTAATGACACAAAGAAATGCACCACTTTGCATAACTTCACAAAAAATCAAAGCAACTTCAAATTTAGTTATTATATGAATTATTTGTTAGAACAACTAGCCTTACCAGTAAAGAGATGAGGATAATGGGACTTCATGTCGGCTTTGGCCTCCCATGTTGCTCGCTCGACTAGGTAGTTTCTCTATAATACCTTTATGGAGGCCACCTCTTTGTTCCTCATCCTCTTCACTTGTCACACTCGGATTCTGGAATCTGAATGTGACAAGCCTCTTCTTAGCGTTCATCACAATCATACAGTTAGATTTTCCTGAAAATTGAAAAGTTTTAATATACAAATGATGTATACTTAGACTTCATACTTAAGATCTATCAGAACATATAATATTCTAAAACTGTCTCACATATATAGAAACAATCTAAGAGTGCAAATATGAACTTAGCCAATAATAGTTAATATGCCAGATAAGCCTTATTACAAAAGAATCAAAAGAACATAATGGTGATAGCGTATTCTTAAAACTACTAAAAATCTACCTAGGCTAAAAAATGAAAGATAGCATCCCCGAATATGAGTACCTACCAAGATTTGGAGAAAGAGTTACAAGCTTCTGCAAATCGACCTCCTTAAGCTTCAATGGCTGGAAACTATAGTGCTTTTAAAATAAAGTAATGGGGTTAGTACGCCACATGTACTAAGTAAGGGTATATGCCCATAACACATAGGGACATGCATGAAAAAGTATCATTAATCATTCTTTAGAAAAAATTCTAAGTCAAATGAAAGTCTTCAATGCACATCCATATAACATATACAAGTAACGATTCCATCACTTAAAGCATGATCATAATCGAAGGAATATTCTCATAATGTTACATTAACAATTAATATTCAATAAATCATATAAAGATAACATACAAAACACTTACCAATGATCCCATCACCAATCTACAAGTGCAATGATCATGTGAATGCCCATAACCCCAGATAACCAAGTAGATAAGATAGGAGACCATAAGTAATGATTTGCTTCATATAACAATATAACTCAATAGCATATTCATTATAATAACCAACACTCTTGTAAGAGTAAAATCATATATCATAAAAATATATATTTCACAATATCATTTTACTTAAGAGAAATCTCCTAGGACTTCCCTTAGAGTTAACTTGGGCAATGTCTAGGTAGAATCCCATACCACTACCTATACTAAGAAAACTCCTGAAGTCAGCCTAGTCAAGATTCATTTACTTGTCTTTCGTTTTACATGAGGGAACATACGCATTGACTGACATAAATCATGTGAGCTAAATATGGAAATCGGTGTCTTCCCAACACCGAAAAGAGGTTGTCTACCAGCAAAAGTAGAACCGAACATGACATAGCTTTCTTGGTGGATCCACTAGCTAGTATCCTATAGTGGCAACATATTTCAAGAACTAGAATATTTATTAGAGACCCACATTCGACATTACATGGAAGCCTCAATCTCAGGAGAATCGTTGCTATCGAGTTCATCGGTGCTTAGCTTAAGTCCCTTTTCTTGAAATAACCTTTATTTCATTTTTCATAATAAACATATCATAGTTCATAGGAGATTATCTCCTTGTATAACATGATCATGAGCTCTTTTATATTAGATGAGAATTTTCCATTCATCATATTCTTTCTTTTGTGAGATTAACATAACATAATCACCTTCTGTAAAGCATACAATGGATATTATAAAACTTGTATATTCATGTTCTTATCATGATCTAACAATTTACATATTCATATCAAGCATATTCACATCGAAACATCATACATACTTTTCTAACATAGAATCACAAGTTATAGGCTAACATAAACATCTTAGAGTAATCACAATTTTAGAAGAATTACCTCTTGTTTTCAAAAACCTTATTCCTCATGCGATATTCATAATAATAGTTAGTGAAAGAATCAATGACATAATCAAGAAGAACTTATAAAAACATGTACAAGATCAATACATAGCATAGGAAAAGGTAAAAGAGTCATAAAAGGGTTCATTCAAACCTTAAATTCTAACCCTAACATTTTAATGTTATCAAAACACTACAACCAGCCCATACAAAACAATCACATAGAAGTATATCATGTATCACACGTTATGCAAACAATATGAATAAATAATTAAACAATTCATGCGAAAATTAGATATAGAAAATGTTTACTTTTCATAGAAAATCCTAAATCTCGGGCTAAGAAGACAATCCATTTTTGTAGAGTAAAAACCCTAGTATTTGAAGTTCTTGAAATCTTATCTTGAAAGGAAATATTTCGGGAAGGAATACCAAGAGTGAAAAACTCACGCCTTATAGTTGAAGAATGCACAAAATCTTGATCGGAAACTTAAAAACCTTCATCATCTTCCTTGAACTTTTCTAGTTCTTCAATGGCGTTTAGAAAAGAGAGCGTACTTGAGAGCTTAAGAGAATTTCTTTTTATTCTGATTAAGTACGTGTAATTGTGGTATAAAACTTAACTAACATCGATAAATATATTTCCCTAGTATTACCCTTAAAAACTTCAACTTAATATTACCTTAAACGTCCCTCCTAAATTAACTACAACTAGGAGAATATTCAACATAGCATAATTCAGGTTTCACCATGATTTTTAATTAATTAATGTACTAATTTAATTAATTAAGTCACCTACGGTAATTACTAAAGTACCCCTAAGTCGTTAGGATCATAACCAACCCTTTGGACCATCCTAGGTTTGATACTAGGATGTTTGTTCGTTAGTTAATTGCCTAGTGTAAGGATTTCGATTTGACTATTTAAATTAATTAATCAAGTTGATAATTTATTTAGTGTGGTAAACTAGAATAATTACTAAAGTACCCTTAAGGCGTTAGGATCATAACCAACCCTTTGGACTATCCTAGGTTAGGTACTAGGATGTTTCTTGGACTAGTTACTAGGTTAGTGTAACTCGGTTGTGTCTTAGGTTGTCAGGTCCCTTGATAGTAATTTTTTGTTCTTCCTAGGTTAGTTAGTTAGCTAGGTTAGTTAGTTATAGTCTAGAGTTAGTTTGGGAGTTAGGACCCACATAGACGGACCCGTTTGCATGCCTGCCCCAAACTACCCTAACCAAATTCGGTTAGGGTGGTCGCATGGTCGTTTTGCCGGTTACACATGTGCTCACACATGTGTGTCTTGTACTTTCCTAACTAACTATTACTGAATTTTTATTTGGAATGTTTACTTATTATCCCAAAGATCCTCACTATGTCGTTGCGCATTTCTTAATCTACATGATCATTTTAAGTGGTCATGTGCTATGATACCTAGTCTTGACACTTGGATGCCTCGTATCTAAATCGTTAAGTTGTGAATTAATGTTTTTAGCTTATGGTATTCATTGAAGGTACAATTCTCAAAACATACAAGGATTATTCTAATACTATATATATATATATATATATATATATGTAGAATTTGTCTAACACCCTTAAGCCAATATCTATGATATGCGTAGTATTTCTCAATATTGGGCATTGGGATGCCCATGTGTCCCAATACCTATTATTAACACTTAATTGGCTCTTTACTAGAAATGTACTTTTTTTGGAAATATCATTTATGCATTATTAAATAGATTAAGCTCTAGTCTAAGTCATAGAATTTTCGGAGTGTTACATCATCCCCCCTTAGGAACATTCGTCCCCGAATGATACAAAAATCTTTTGGAGGATAGGAAAATACTAGAAGCACAGCCACCATATAATAGATCATTATACTAAGCACTCACTTTTTTTATGCACAAACATATAAGAGTTACATATTCATAACACACAGTGAGGAATTTTCCTCTAAACCTATCATAAGCTCAAAAAAGCATCAAAGAGTTACCATGCTATAAATTTTCTCAAGATAACAACAAAACAACAAAATCTCAAGAAAACATATGCATTCAAGTTTCACATAAGTGTAAGAATAGATTATGTAAACATCTTCTTAAAATTGTAGTTGGTACTACATTTCACCAAAAGATGCACTTATTTAGTATACAAGTTAAATATTTCATTCTTGTTAAATTAGGCATGAAATCATTATAAGTCATACTCTATTTTCATAATATAAGGCAGTAACTGTTAAAACTTTATTCTTATCAAGCAATGCGTAGACATTAACAGCCGAAACTTGTAACATACCCGTCACAATGTCAAGAGAGCTTTCTTGTTAAGCCCTAGCCTTGAGTGCATGTAAATGGTTCCTTTTTGGAGCTTCAGAACTAGGACCGCTTGGTTGAGCTTGTCTATTACCCTTACCTTTAATTCTCACATTAGTACACTCTCTCACCATATGGCCACCTTTGCCACAACCATAGCAACTATTAGTCCCAAAAAGAAATTCACCCTCATGTTTCATACCACACTTACCACAAGTTGGTCTCCCTTTTGGTGGTCAACATTTCTATCCTCTTAAGGTTTAGGACTATAAACTTTATGATTGAGATCTTTAGAGAAACTAGAAGAGACCTGATTTGAAAACCTTTTCTTCAACTTAGGCTTGTCTTGCACATCAAGCCTACTCTTAGAAGAACCACTTTCAAACAACTTTTCCCTTTTAGCTTCCATATTCATGTTCACTATACGACTTTCCTCAACTTGCTGAGCATGAACAATTAAACTAGAAAGATCCATATTGTCATGAACCATGGCTGCACGACATTATTCTTAGAGCTCTTTTGACACACCTATTACATAACGGCTCATTTAATCCCTAGCATTGGAAACAAAAGAAGAATCATATTTGAACAACATAATGAACTTCAAGGAGTATTCTTTAACACTCATAACTCCTTGAAGAAGGTTTATGAACTCCACTACCTTAGCTTCTCTTTTCTCCCTTGGAAAGAATCTATCAAGAAAGTCCTTTTTGAAGATCTGCGAAGTCACGGGACCATCACCTAAAATCCTACTATCTTCTACTGATTGTACCATGCCTGAGCCACGTCTTTGAGTTGATAGGAAGAAAGATTGTCCTTCTCAGTAGTACTCACTCTCATAGCAAATAATATATTATAGATCTCATCAAGAAAATCTTGGGGGTCTTCATAACCTTTTGACCCAAAGTATATTGGAGGATTTATCCTCGTAAAATCTCTCAAACTACTACCTATAGTTCTATAATATTTGTTCTCTCGAGGAACAACTTCTCTGTTAGCTTGAGCCGTGATCACTTGAGCTTGGGAGGTGATGTCTTGGTCCATTTAGAACAGGTATGCCCTCACCTCACCATATGTCATAGCAGGAGGATTAACCAGAACTTGATCATTTGCAGCAGCTTGCACTAAAAGATCATTTCGGTTACCTTCGGGAGTAGCTCCCGCATTCGCAATCTCTTCTCCTAACTTTCTCGCGTCTGTTCTTCTTGTGTTCATCACCTATATATACAAGAAAGGCATTAGATGATAAAAGATGCATAGTCTAAAAAGTCTTAAGGCACTACATAAGAGTATCATGAAAAGAGAAGTTTCCTAATAATTACATAGTCTCTCAGCCATAATTATGGCGCGCTTCACAACTATGAACAAGAAACTAGGTAATGTGGTTTAGTGCTACATTGATCCTAAAGATATTTAACCTAATGCTCTGATACCAAGTTTGTCGCACCCGGATTCTAAAATTCGAATGCGATCGGCGTCGTTAACCTCTCAGTGGTCGCAGAAAAGCCTCTTCTTAGCATTCATCTCAATCATACAGTTCAATTTTGTGGAAAATTTAAAACTTTTAATATGGTAGATAAGTATACTTAGACTTCATACTTAAGATTTATAGGAACATATGATATTCTAAAACTGTCTCACATATACAGTAACCATCAAAGAGTGCAAATCTAAACTTAGCCAATAATAGTTAATATGCCATAAAGGTTTTATTACAAAATAATCCAAAGAGAATAATAGAAATATCGTACTTTTAAAACTACTAAAAATCTACGTAAGCTGGAATATGAAATATAGCATCCCCGAATATGAATGCCTATCAAGACTTGGAGAAAAAGTTCCAACCTTCATCAAATCGACATCCTTAAGCTTCAATGGCCAGAACCTAAAATTGTAGCAAAAAAAAGTAATGGGGTTAGTACGCAACATGTAATAAGTATGGGTATATGCACATAACACATAGGGACATGCA
Source organism: Solanum arcanum (assembly GCA_027789145.1). Classification (NCBI taxonomy): domain Eukaryota; kingdom Viridiplantae; phylum Streptophyta; class Magnoliopsida; order Solanales; family Solanaceae; genus Solanum; species Solanum arcanum. Next base: position 25,432,340 of record CM050934.1, on the reverse strand, counting down.
TAAAAAAGTATCATTTATCATTATTTATAAAAAATGCTAAGTTATATGAAAGTCTTCAATGCACATACCATATAACATATACAAGTAACGATTCCATCATTTAAAGCATGATCATAATCGAAGGCATATTCTCATAAAGTCACCTTAACAATTCATATTAAGTAAATCATACAAACATAACATACAAAACAATTACAAAAGATCCAATCTCCAACCTACAAATGCAATGGTCATGTGAATCCCCATAACCCCACCTTACCAAGTATATAAGATAGGAGACCATGAGTAAAGCTTTACTTCATAAAATAATAAAACTCAATAACATATTCATTATAATACCCAACATTCATGTAAGAGTAAATTGATATATCATAAACATATATCTTTCACATCATCATTTTACTTAAGAACAATCCCTTAGGACATCCCTAAGAGTTAACCTTTGCAATGTCTAGGTAGCGTCCCATACCACTACCTATACTAAGCAAACTCCTCAAGTCACCCTAGTCCACATTAAATTTACTTGTCTTTCGTTTTACATGAGGGAACATATGCATTAACTGACATAAATTATGTGAGCTAAACATGGAATTCGGTGTCTTCCCTACACGAAAATAGGTGGCCTACAAACCAAAGTAGAACCGAACATGACATAGCTTTGTAGGTGGATCCACTAGCTAGTATCCTATGGTGGCAACATATTTTATGAACTAGGATATTTATTAGAGACTAATAGTTCCACATTACATAGCAGCCTAAATCTCATGAGAATCATTGTTAACCTACATTCCCCTAGGGAAGGGACACTTCCCATATCTAGTTCATCGGTGCTTAAATTAAGTCTCTTTTCTTGAAATAACTTCTTATTTGTTATTAATATTAACTTATCATAGGTCATAGTAGATTATCTCCTGGTATAATATTATCATTAGCTCTTTTAGATTATATGAGAATTGTCCTTTCCATGTAACCTTTTTTTGTGAGATTAACATAACATAATCACCTTGTGTAAAACATATAAGGGTTATCATAAACTTGCATATTTGTGTTCTTTTCATGATCTCTCAATTTACATATTCATAGCCAGCATATTTACATAGTAACATACATACTTTTCATAACAGAGCATCACAACTTATAGGATAACATAAACATCTTAGAGTTATCACAATTTTAGAAGCTTTACCTCTTGTTTCCAAGAACCTTATTCATTATTTCATATTCATAATAATACATAGTGAAATACTCAATGATTTATAATCAATAAAAAATTAGAATCATGTACAAGATCAATACATGGCATAGGAGAAGGTAAACGGGTCATAAAAGGGTTCTAACCCTAATGTTTTATCATTTTCAAAAACTACAAACAACCCATTCGAAACCATCACATAGAGATAGATCCTACATCACACGTTACTAAGACATTATCAATCAATAATTCAACAATTCATGCGAAATTATACATAGAAAATGTTTACTTTTCATTGAAAAATCTTAAATCTACGGTTAAGAAGAAAATCCATTTTTGTAGAATAAAAACCCTAGTATTTGAAGTTCTTGAAATCTTATCTTGAAAGGATATCATGGGGAAATGAATCCAAACTATGGAAAATCCATACCTTATAGATAAAGAATCCACAAAATCTTGATTGGAAACTTCGAAACCGTTGTCCTCTTCCTTATAATTTTCTAGTTCTTTGATGGCGTTTGGAAAAGAGAGCGTTCTTGAGAGCTTAAGTGAATTTCTTTTGATTCTTATTTTGGACGTGTAATTGTAGTCTAAAACTTACCTAATATAAATATATAGACGTCCCAAGGATTACCCTAAAGACTCTCCACCTAAATTACCTCAAACGTCCCTCCTAAATTGACTACAACTTAAGAGAACATTCGACTTAGACAAATTCGTGTTTGACCATGATTTTTAATTGATTAAGTTACTAATTTAATCAATTAATTGACCTACGTTAATTAATAAAGTACCTATAAGTTGTTAGGACCATAACCAACCATTTTGGACCATCCTTGTTTAGGTACTAGGATGTTTCTTAGTTAGTTACTTGTCTACAGTAAGGACTTCAGTTTGACAATCTAAATTAATTAATTAAGTTTCTAATTTAATTATTTAGGTGACCTAGGGTAATTAATAAAGTACCCTTAAGTCGTTAGGAACATAACCAACATTTGGACCATTCTAGGTTTGGTACTAGGATGTTTCTTGAACTAGTCACTAGGTTAGTGTAACCCGGTTGTGTTTTAGGTTGTCGGATACCTTGGTTAGTTATTTTTGTTTAACCTAGGTTAGTTAGTTAGATAGGTATGTTTTTTAGAGTGTAGAGTTTGTTAGGGAGTTAGGCCCCACATAGAGGGACCTGTTCGCACGTCTGCCCCTAACTACCCTAACAAAATTCAGTTAGGTTGGTCGCATGGTCCCTTTGCCGGTTACAGGTGTGCTTACACATTTGTTTCTTTTAATTTCCTAACTAACTATTCTTGAAGGTTCATTTGGAATGTTTACTTACTGTCCCAAGGATCATTACTATGTCCTTGGGTACTTATTCATTTACATGATCATTTTAAGTTATCATGTTCTATGATACCTAGGTTTGACACTTATATGCCTCGTATCTAAAGTGTTAAGTTGTGAATAACACTTTTAGCTTAGGGTTTAATCTTTGCAGGTAAAATTCTCAAACAAATTCGGATTATAATTTAAGTACTCGTGTATATATATAGAAATTGGATAACACCCTTAAGCCAATATTCTATGAAATCCCCAATATATCTGAATATTGGGCATTGGAATGCCCATGTATCCCAATACCTATTATTAACACTTAATTGTCTCTTTATTAGACATGTAAACTTTTTGGAAACATTATTTAAAGCATTATTAAATATATTAAACTCTAGTCTAAGTCAGGGAATTCCGGATTATTACATAACATGACAACAAGGATTTCTTAATGGATCTCCTCATAAGAGAGGTTATCCTTCACACCAAGTGTAACACCTTGAAAATCCAAGGCGTGTCTTAAAGCCTAACATAGGTGTCATAGAGTCTTAATATTATTTATAAGTCCAATGTTAATCAATATAGGCCATTTAGGAGGTTTAAGAACCAAAACGTCCATGACGTACATGAAGTAGGTTGAAAGAGATGTTAGTGTGCCTTAGCCTATTTGACTAAATTTTAGGAGTCAGAAATGAAAAAAAATTGGTGGAAAGGTATCTAATAGGTTTTTGAGTGGTTTCATGGTTAAAAGTCCCGGGTACGACTCCCCAAAGACAAACCAAGGGCCCTGGAGAAGGACCCATGATGTGTGATGCAACACTGCATGCAGTTTGCATCAACGGGATAGAAGACGGTCCGTGTGTGGAACGATGGGGCGTGGATGCCACCGTCGTCCCACACTAAGGTTGGTGGAGAAGGTCCCTTCACCCACTCAACCTCTGAGCTTATCGACGGAGTGCATAGGTGAAGGCTACACTCCGTGTGAGGATCAACAAGGCATCGATGCCATCATCATCCCACACTTAGATAACTTGAGGAAGCCCTCTCTAGCATAGTCTCTGACCAAGACGACGGAGTGCATGGAAGTAGGGGGATTGTCCGTCGACTCACAGACGGCCCATCCATCGGGGTTTCATTTGTGAGGGTCGAGTTTTCTTCTAAATTTAAGTTGGTATTATTTAATAAATTAAGTTGTTTAGGGGTTAGTTTGGTATTAAAGGAAGAATAATTAATTTGATTCAGTCCCACTATAAAAACCCTCGACCCTCATTAACCTATAGACAACTCTCAAATAAATTCTCTTCCTTCCCTCTTATTTATCTCTCTATATAAACTCACCATTGAAGACTAGAAAGGACTAGTGTTTGGGGGATGTAAAGGGACAAATTCACCATCAAATAGTTGACAAACGTTAAGGTATGAGTTATTCACCTTTGAGACTCTTTCCTCAAAGGGTTCTTACAGAAATAGATTTCACAAGTTAAGTTTTCTTATGAGTTTCATTCAATTACGAAATTGAAGTTATGAATTGAGTTTTTGATTATTTCTTAGGGTTATATTGAGTATATTAACATGTAATTCAACTTGTTTATGGTAATTATTGTTGGTTTGGTCTAAATTTAAGAATATGATCATTTATTCGTAACCCTAGGTAGTGGTCTTGACCTATATTGTATTGTGATCATTCAATTGAGTTGGATGTTTATTTGATTACAATCCTATGGTGTTATTATAATTTAATTAACATGAATTATAGGAATATCATGCTAGTTCTTAAGATGTGATTTAGGTTATGAATTATAATGTGAAATTAGCCTATGTATCTTGTCTCAATTATGATCTAAAGATGAATTGGGTTATAAAGATGCAATTGGCCTTGTTATTATATTGGTTATCATTGTGTGATGATGTTACTCCAAAAGTTTGGTTGAGTTATGGATTTATAGTAAGACCTTGATATAGACTATGATGAAGACGTGGTAGCTCTTAGAATTTCTATCTTTACTTCCTATTGTAATTTATCTTTGTTAAGTCATGATATTTCATTGGAGTATGTCTTACACTAGGATAATAGGGTGGTCTAATGTTTAATTGAAATGTCTTGACTATATTGTGAGGTTGATTGAGGTGTATGTGATATAAGGATGGTGAGAACTATCAATGTGCCTTAATATGCTATGAAATGCTAATGTGTTAACTTAACTTACATGAATTGTGATGAAAGGACTTATACTCATACAATTCTTATTTAGCTATTGATTATGATGATTATACAAGGGTTAGATCCTATGGCCGAAATTAATCTATGATTGATAATGAAAGACTTTAATACATTTCAAAAAGGGAATCTAGCTTAGCACCGAGTGAATTAAATAGAGGAGTGTACCTTTCCACACAGGGAAGGTAGGAACACTACGTTACTCTTGTGATTGGAGACTATAATGAATGGAACATAAAGAGGGTCCCAACTAAATCTCCTAGTTCTTGAACTATGTTGCCACCATAAGAATAATAGTTAGTGGATCCATGTAGTTGCTATGTTTCATGTTTTGGTACTACATTAGAAACTAGTCTGCCTTCTTTCAGTGTTGAGTTTTATTACACCAGATTCCACACTAGCTCATATGGTCTATGTCGGTTAGGGAAAGATGTTCCCAAAATGTAAAATAAATTAAAGTACTTGAACTCTAACTTGGATAACCTAAGGGGTCTAGTTTAGTCTAGGTAGGGGTATGGGACCGTACCTAAACATTGCACTAGTTAACCTTGAGGATATTCCCAAGAGGAGGTTCTTATATATGTTTATGTTATGATATTATATGATGTATATATGATGACCATGTCACATTTAAGACACTGTATGTTGATTAGTTCATTTATGAATATGCCATGGGTTATAATGTTAATATATGATGAAATGTACACCGAAAAGCCACGTTATGTAAAGTTTAACATTGGTCATGTTTTCTTGTTGAGGATACTTGATTGAGTAAGTGTATGGGGCTTTGCTTGGCCATTTCACTTGTTGACTTAATAAGGACTTGTGAATAGTTCTCTTGCTTATTATGATATGTTTGACTCTTATTCATTCTTGTGATATTATTCCTTGATGTTACGGTTGTAGTAAATCATGTTTTCAGGTATGTTGGGATAATTATTACTTGTTGAGATAGTAAGCATGATAGGATGATTGATATGACTTACTTGACTTTGCATTAAGTACCTAAAAGAGTAAAATGGAATGTATTGACAAAAAGTCCTTTGAGGGTTATGCCAATATTGTGATATTCGTTTAGATTGTATGAGATGAGAAAATCATTGAGACTATTTCTAAATTTTATGTATATGTATGTGCAATAATAGTTGAAGGCTACGTAACCTTCATATATGAATGGTCTATGTATACACGATATGACTATATATGTTATGTGTGTGTAGAGGTCTATGTTAAACTTCAAGTAGTGAGAATGAAATGTTAGATTTTTCTGCATTTTTCAACCTATGAATGTAATGACATGAACTAAGAGGCTAGTCTTAGTCCTTGAAAAGCACTATGATTCTTGTTACGTCTAGGGGGTAAACCTGGATGAGGCAAACTTGGTATCAGAGAATGAGTCTAAAATATTGTTGAGTTATGTCTCTATCTCTACCACGTCTATGTAGATTTGTATTCATAACTGTAAAGTGCACCACACTTATGAGTAGGAACCTATATGATGCTTAGGAATCACTCTCTTTCTTGGAAATCTTATATCGTGCCATTAGAGTAGACATATGGTGTGATTTTAAATCTAATATTATTGTTGTGCTTATAGGAAGCGTGAACACTAGAAGGAATGCGACTCGAAGACTTGAGGAGGAAGTTGCTAATGCAGGAGCTCCTCCCCATGATAAGCAAGTTCCTCCATTTGAAGAAGATGCTAATGTGGAGCAAACCCCGACTAACCCTCCACCTATGACGGAGGCTGAGATGAGGACTATTCTTGTTCGAATGGCCCAATCCATGACTACTCAAGCACAAGCCGCGACGGTTCAAGCCCAAGCTATGACGGTCCAAGCTAATAGGGATATTTCTCCCTATGCTCATAAACAAGTCACTACTATGGATTCTCATCTAAGGGACTTCTCTCGAATTAACCCTCCTATTTTCTATGAATATATGGTTTATGAAGACCCCCATGAATTTATCGATGAGTTCTATAAGACATTATATGCTATAGGGGTGTCTTCAAGTGAGAAGGCTGAGTAGCCCACATACCAACTCAAGGATGTGGCCCAAACATTGTATGTGAAATGGAGGGATAATAGGTCGTTGAGGGGTGGTACGGTGACTTAGGAGATATTTATGATATCTTTTCTAGATCAAAACTTCCCTAGGAAGATGAGGGAGGAGAAAGTGATGGAGTTCATCAATCTTCGCCAAGGAGAAAACAATGTCCATGATTAATCTTTGGAATTCATTAATTTGTTTAATTATTCTTCTTCTTTGGTCTCCGGTCCTAGATTACAAATGAGACATTTTGTGAGGGGGCTGTTGGAGGACTTACAAGAGAAGTGCCAATCGGCCGTGCTACATGACAACATGAACATTTGTCGTCTTATGGTTTATGCAAGAAGGGTTGAAGAGGTAAGGGCTAAGCGGAAAAGTAGAGATGCTAAGAGATCAAGGTCATTTGATGGAGGTTCTTCAAAGAATATGCTTAAGACACAAGACAAGCCTTGATTTAAGAAGCAGGGTTCTAATCAAGTCACTTTCAAATTCCCAAGAACTAGTGGTGATAGGGTGTCTAACCCTAAATTCAAGAAGGGAAAAGGTACGAACTTACCAAATGAGAATCAAACTTGTGGAAAGTGTGATAAAAAGCATTATGGTGATTGCCTTTAGGGGTCATATAATTGCTTTAGTTGTGTCTAGAGTAGTCACAAGATGAGAGAATGTCCAAACTTCAAAAGTCAAGACAAAGGTAGTGGCCAAGCTCAAGCAATTGGTTCTAGTAATGCTCCAAAGAAGAACTGCTTCTATGCTCTCCGCTCTATGGGTGAACAAGAGACCTCTCTCGATTTGGTGACCGGTATGTTAAAATTTTTCTCTCTTGGTGTGTATGCCATACTTGATCCTGGCGCATGAAATTTGTTACACCTCTAGTATCTAAAAAGTTTGATATTTTACCCGATATTTTGCATGAAATTTTTATAGTGTCTACTCCGGTGGATGAGTCGATTGTTGCAAAAAGGGTGTATAGAAATTGTCCAAAAAATTTTCTCAATAGAGATTCTTATGTTGATCTAATAGAACTCTATATGCTTGATTTTGATATTATATTTGGTATGGATTGGTTGCATGCGTGTTTTGCATCCATGGATTGTAGGACAAGAGTGGTGAGGTTTAATTTCCCAAACGAACCCATTGTAAAGTGGAGGGGAGAGGATTCTATTCCTAGATGTCGTATTATTTCATGTTTATAATCATGCAAAATGATCTCAAAAGTTTGTCTATATCATATAGTAAGAGTCCAAGATCTAGACTCTGAAGTTCCTCCTATTGAGTCGATACCCGTAGTGAGGGAGTTTCCGAAGGTCTCGCCTAATGACCTGCACGGTATTCAACCCGAATTGGAAATTGACTTCGGCATTGATTTGGTACCAGATACAAATCCCATATCAATTCCTTCATATCGGATGGATCCCGCCGAGTTGAAAGAATTGAAGTCTAAACTTAAGGATTTACTAGATTAGGATTTTATAAGGCCTACTATATCTCCATGGGGTGCTACGGTTTTGTTTGTGAAGAAGAAATATGGGTCCTTGAGAATGTGTATTGATTAGCACCAACTCAACAAGGTCATCATTAAGAATAAGTAACCACTTCCTAGGATTGACGAGTTATTTGATCATCTCTAAGGGGCGATTTACATTTCAAAGATAGACTTGCGGTCAGGGTATCATTAACCGAGGGTGAGAGGGGACAATATACCAAACACAACCTTTCAGACTAGGTATGGGAATTATGAGTTTTGGTCATGTCTTTCGGTCTCACTGAAGCTCCGGCGGCAATTATTGACCTAATGAATAGAGTATTTCAAAATTACCTAGATTCATTTGTCATCGTCTTCATTGATGATATATTGGTATATTTGAAGAATATGGATGATCATATGGGTCATTTGAGTGTAGTATTGCAAACCCTTTAAGAACATCAATTGTATGCCAAATATAGTAAGTGCGAGTTTTGGTTGAGGTCGGTGAATTTTGTTGGGCACATCATCTCTAGTGAGGGAGGTAAGTTAGACCAGAGGAAAATGGAAGCAGTGAAAAACTGGCCTAGACCATTGAATCTGACTGATATTAGGAGTTTCTTGGGTTTAGCGGGTTACTAACGGAGGTTCATGGATGGTTTCATGTCTATTATGTCTCATTTGAGTACTTTGACTAAGAGAGTAAAAAGTTTGAGTGGTCGGAGGCATGTGAGAAGATCTTCCAATTGTCGAAAGATAGGCTTACTTCTGCTCAGGTGTTGACCTTGCTGGAGGGTACAAAGGGTTTTGTGGTGTATTATGACGCATGCTGAGTGGGATTGGGGTGTGTGCTTATGCAACACGGGAAAGTTATAGCGTATGCCTTTAGTCAACTAAAGGTGCATGAGAGAAACTAGCCCACTCATGACCTTGAATTAGCGGCCATGGTGTTTGCTTTGAAAATTTGGAGGCATTACTTGTATGGGGTTCATGTTAATGTTTTTACCGATCATTAAAGTCTCCAATAGGTGTTTACACAAAAGGAGTTGAATATCTGACAAAGAAGGTTGCTAGAGTTTTTGAAATATTCTTATATGAGTGTTATTTATCACCACGGAAAGGCTAATGTAGTTGAAGATGCCCTAAGTCGTATGACTATAGGTAGTTTACCCCATCTTGACGAAGCCAAGAAGGACCTAGCAAGGGAAGTATATAGGTTGGCTAGGTTGGGGGTGAGGTTGGAGAGTTGTCTGTATGGGGGTGCTATAGCTCATCATAACTCTGAGTCATCTTTAGTGGTTGAGGTGAAGTCCAAACAACAACTTGATCTATCCTTAATGGAATTGAAAGAATCGGTCCTCGGCAAGTTGAATGAATCATTCTCTTTAGGGGGGGGATGGTGTCTTAAGTTACCAAGGGAGATAATGTTTTTCCGATGTTGATAAGTTGAAGGATCAGATCCTAAAAGAAGCACATATGTGCCGCTACTCTATTAAGTAAGGGTCGACAAAAATGTATAATGACCTATAGGAGATATATTGGTGGGAACGTCTAAAGAGGGACTTAGCAGTGTTTGTTGCTATGTATCCGAATTGCCAACAAAAAAAGGTCGAACACCTAAAGTTGGGTGGGTTATTACAAGAGATCCAAATTCCTACTTGGAAGTGCGAAAACATCAATATGAACTTTGTAGTAGGTTTACCTTGGACCAAAAAGTCCTTTGATTCCATATGGGTGGTTGTGGATCGATTGACTATGTCCGCTTGCTTTATTCCCGTATAATCTTCATATTGGGTGAATGATTATGAAAGATTCTTCCTAGATGAGATTGTGTGCTGCCATGGCATTCTGTTATCCATCATATCGGATCGGGGCACACAATTCACATCTAGATTTTGGAGGTCATTCTGAAAAGGGTTAGGTACTAGAGTAAAGTTGAGCACCACTTTTTATCCCCAAATGGATGGTCAAGTGGAGCGTACAATACAAACCCTTGAAGATATTCTCTCGGAGTGCATTATTGATTTTAAAGGGAGTTGGGATAGGCATTTTCCTTTGGTGGAGTTTGCCTACAATAATAGTTTTCATTCATTCATTCATTTCTGTGGCTCTCTGTGAAGCCTTGTACGGAGAAGGTGTAGGTATCCTATTGGATGGTTTGAAGTGAGTGAGAGATCGCTTCTTTGTATCGAGTTGATTTATAAGACTTTGTAAAAGGTTCATATCATAAGGAACTGGTTGCAAATGGCCTATAGTCAGCAAAAGTCTTATGGATATCATATGAGAAGGGATTTGGAGTTTGAAAAAGGTTATAAGGTGTATTTGGAAATTTAACCAATGAAAGGGGTGGTTAGATTTCGCAAGAAAGGGATACTGAGTCCTCACTTTGTGGGTACCTATAAAATTCTTGAAATTGGTTGGTAAGGTTTGATACGAAATGAAATTTCCTAGTGAATTGGCTTAGGTTCATCCGATTTTCCATGTTTCTATGTTGAAAAACTGTATCGGTGATCCCAAGTCCATTTTATTTTCCTTTTAAGGGTCTTGGTGTCAAGGATAACCTCTTTAATGAGGAAGTCCCGGTTCAAATTCTTGATAGGCAAGTCAAGAAGTTGAGTAATAAAAAGGTGGTTTCCGTAAAGGTGTTATAGAAAAATCACCTAGTTGAGGGTGCAACATGGGAGGCTGAGGCTGACATGATGTCCCGTTACCCTAATTTTTTTAAAATTAAGGTTATTAATTCTTTTTAATAATATAAATATGACTACAAAATGATTTTTAATTATTTTTGGGTGATGTTTTGCACATTATGCATTCTTGAAAAACTTATAGCGAAGATATTGTAGTATTGCTCTTAAAAAACTTAAAATTTTGCTCTTTTTTTTGCTTGTTTTGAGTTAGGTTGTGCATTTTAATATGCTGGGTTTTTATGAAATGATAACTAGCATCTTGTTAAGAAACTTTGTGCTAATTGACTCTTGTAATGTTTGTTGAGCTCATAAGTACTGTGAGAAGGAAATTTCTCATGATGAAGTGTTTTGAGCCTTATGTGTGGTTATATGAGTTTTGATATATGCCTTGTTGAAATGAAATGATTTATGTTTATTTGATATTGTTGATTGGTTGGGATGCTAGTCTTGAGTCTATTTTTTTCCATTAAAACGATTTTGGTGTCATTCGGGGGCTAATGTTCCTAAAGGGGGGGGGGGGATAATGTAACACCTTGAAAATCCAAGACGTGTTGTAAAGCCTAACATAGGTGTAATAGAGTGTAAATACAGTTTATAAGTCCAATGTTAATGAGTATAGGTGAGTTAGGAGGTTTAAGAACCAAAACGTCCATGACGTCCGGGAACTTGGCTCAAAGGGATATTAGTGTGCGTTAGCCTTTCTAACTAACTTTTAGGAGACATAAATGCACAAAAATTGGTGGAAAGGTAGCTAATAGGTGTTTGAGTTATTTCATGGTTGAAACGTGTGAGTACGACTCCCCAAGGACCAACCAAGGGCCCTAGAGGAGTACCCTTGTAGTTTGATGAAACACTGCCTAGCAGTGTGCATCGACGTGACATAAGATGGCCACTGAGTGGATTGACGTAATATCGATGACACCGTCGTCCCACACTTAGGATGGTCGAGAAGGTCCATTCACCCCCACATCCTCTGAATTCATTGACGGAGTGCACAATTGCAGGCTACGGTCCGTGTGTAGTTCGAAGAGGCATCGATGCCACTGTCGTCCCACACTTAGACAGCTGGAGGAATCCCTCTCCTGCATAGTCTCTTGACAAGACGACGGATTGCATGACGGAGAGGGGGTTGTCCGTCGACTAACAGACGGACCGTCGATCGGGGTTTCGTCTGTGAGGGTCAAATTTTCTTCCTAATTTAAGTTGGTATTATTTTATTAATTAATTGGTTCAGAGGTTAGTTGTGGATTAAAGGGAGACTAATTAAGTTGAAAAGTCCCACTATATCTACCCTCAAACCTTATTAACTTAAAAACACTCTTAAATAAAATATATTCCTTCTCTCTTATTTTTCTAATTACATGAACTCACTCACCATCAAATTGTTGACAAACGTTAAGGTATGGGTTCTATTCACCTTTGAGACTCTTTCCTCAGAGGGTTCCTTCAATAATAGATTTCATAAGTTATGTTTTCTTATGGGTTTCATTCAATTACGAAATTTAAGTTATGAATTGAGTTGTTAATGATTTCTTAGGGTTATATTGAGTAGATTAACATGTAATTCAACTTGTTTATAGTAATAATTCATGGTTTTGTCTAAATTGAAGAATATAATACTTTATTCCTAACCCTAGGTAGTGATCTTGACCTATATTGTATTGTGATCATTCAATTGAGTTGGTTATTGATTTGATTACTATCCAACGGTGTTATTATGATTAAATTAAGATGAATTGTGGGCCTATCATGCTAGTTCTTGAGATGTGATTTAGGTTATGAATTATAATGTGAAATTAGCCTATGTATCTTGTCTCAAGTTGTGATCTAAATGTGATTGTGTTATAGAGATACAGTTGGTCTTGTTATTTTATTAGTTATCATATTGTGATCATGTTACTCCCTAAGTTGGGTTGAGTTATAGGTTAATGATATGACCTTTATGATAGACTATATCAAGACGTGGTAAGTCTTAGAATCTCTATCTTTACTTCCAATTGTGATTAATTGTTGTTAAGTCATTATATTACATTGGAGTATTCCTTATACTAGTATTATAGGGTGGTATGATGTGTAATTGAATTTCCTTGACTATGTTGTGAGGTTGATTAAGGTGTATGTGATATAAGGATGGTGAAACTATCAATGTGCCTTACTATGCTATGAAATGCTAATGTTTTAACATCACTTATATTCATTGTGATGAAAGGACTTATACTCATACAATTCTTATTCATTTATTGATAATTATGATTATACAAGGGATAGATCCTATGTCCTAAATTAAGCTATGATTGATAATATAAGTCTTAAAGACATTTCAAATAGGGAATTCAGCTTAGTACCGAGTGAACTAGATAGAGGAGTGTCCCTTCCCACATAGGGAAAGTTGGAACTACATTACTCTTGAGATTGCAGACTATAATGCATGTCGCAAAAATAGGGTCCTAACTAAATCTCTTAGTTCTTGAACTATGTTGACCACATAGGAATAGTAGCTAGCAGATCCACGTAGTTTCTATGTTTCATGTTTTGGTACTACCTTTGCAAGTAGTTCGTCTTCATTCGGATAAGGGTTTTATGACACCGGATTCCAGACTAGCCCATGTGGTCTATGTCGGTTATGGAAAGATGTTTCCAAAAGGTTAAACAAATTAAAGGACTTGAACTGTAACTTTGATAACCTAAGGGGTCTAGCTTAGTCTAGGTAGGGGTATGGGACCCTACCTAAACATTACACTTATTAGCCTTGAGGGCACTCTTACAAGGAGGTTCTTATATATGTTTATGTTATCATAATATATGATGTATTTATGATGACCATGGCACCTTGTTGATACTAAATGTTGATTAGTTTATTAATGAATATGCCTTGGGTGATGATGTTAGTATATACTGAAATGTAAACATAAATGCCATGATATGTAAAGTTGTACATTGGTCATGTTTTCTTGTTGAGGATACTTTATTGAGTAAGGTTATGAAGCTTTGTTTGGTCATTGCACTTGTTCACTTAATAAGGATTTGTGAGTAGTTCTCTTGCTTATTATGATATGTTTGACTCTTATTCATTCTTATAATATTATTCCTTGATGTTAGAGTTGTAGTAATTCATGGTTTCAAGTATGTTGGGATAAATATTACTTGTTGAGATAGTAAGCATGTTTGGTTGATTTATATGACTTACTTGACTTTGCATTAAGTCCTTAAAGGGGTAAAATGGCATGTTTTGCTTGTGTATGTGCATAAGATATCATACATAGTACATGTGGAGTACTAACCCCATTTTCTTCTCATTTACCAAACATTTTAGGTTCCGGTCATTGAAAAGTTTTGAAGGCGACATTTTTGAAGGCTTAATTCTTCTTTTCATCCAAGTAAGGTAGGTCCTAAACTTTCTACGGCAATGCCATCATCTAGCTTACAAATTTTTTATGACACTATTGACTCTATCATTCCTTTCCTTTTTAATTAAATATTGTACTTTTGTATGACCTATACATGGTCTTGTTGAATCGATGTAAGGGTTATACCCATGTTGTGATATTCTTTTTGATGGTATGAGAGGAGATAATCGGTGAGACTATTTCTATATTTTACATATATGTATGTGCAATAAAAGTAGAAGTCTATGTAACCTTCCTATATGAAGGGTCTATGTATACTCAATATGAGTATATGTAGTATAAGTATGTAGAGGTCTATGTAAGCCTCCAAGTAGTGATAATGAAAGTTTTAATTTTTTCTGCATTTTTAAACCTATGAATGTAATGACATGAACTAAGAGGCTATTCTTAGTCCTTGAAAAGTACGATGAAGCCAGTTACGTCTAGGGGGTAAACCCGGATGTGACACCAAGACCCTCCATAGGAAGAATAGACTTGGTATCACCGATACAATATTTAAGCGTAGAAACATAAAAAACCAAATGAACCGAAGACAATTCACTAGGAAACCATAACTCATATTAAACCTTACAAACCCTTTTCAAGATTTCTAGGGACCCACACAACGAGACACAACATGCCTTCTTGCCAAATCTAACCACCTCTTTCATAGGCAAAATATTCAAGTATACGTTATCACCTTCTTAAAACTCTAATTCTTTTCTCTTGTGATTGGAATAGGACTTTTCCCGGCTATAGAATTTTTTCAAGCGATTCCTTATGATATGAACTTTTTCCAAAGATTATAAATCAAATCGGCACCCAAAAAAAAAGACTTACCAACTTCAAACCATACAATAGGAGATCTACATCTCTTACCATACAATGCTTCATAAGGAGCAATAGATACAGATGAATGGTAGCTATTATTGTAAGCAAACTCCACCAAAGGCAAATACTTATCCCAATATCCCTTGAAATGAATGATATAAGCTCTAAGCTTATCCTCAAGAGTTTGAATTGTACGTTCCGCTTGACCATCCGTTTGGGGATGAAAAGAGGTGCTTAATATTACCTTGGTACCCAACCCCTTTTTGGAATGAACTCCAAAACCTAGCTGTGAATTGTGCACCCTTATCCTATATGACGGATAGTGAAATACTATGGCGACACACAATCTCATCGTTGAAGATCCTTGCATAATCCTCCACCGAATAAGTAGACTTGACGGGTCTAAACTGAGAAGATTTGGTCAACCTATCAACAAACACCAATCTGGAGTCATATTGCTTTTGTGTCCGAGAAAACCTACCACAAAATCCATATTTATGTCTTCCCACTTCCAAGTAGGAACTTTGATTTCTTGAAGTAAACCACCCAAAGTTTTGGTGTTCGGCCTTCACTTGTTGACAATTTGGACACTTAGCAACAAATTCCGCTATGTCCTTTTACAAACATTCCCATTAAAACACTTTTCTAAGGTTATGATACTTCTTTGTCGATCACGGATGAATGGAGTAACAGGACCCATGAGCTTCCTCAATCATCGGGCCCATCAAAAAACCTACATTGGGAACATACAACCTTCCCTGATACCTCAAGACACCATCCGCCTCTAAGGAGAATGACTCATTAAGCCTGCCAAGAACCAATTCCTTCAACTCCATCAATGGTTGATCAAGGTGTTTTTTGGACTTCAACTCAACCACCTATGATAACTCGGAGTTATGGTGGACCATAAAACAACCACTCGGAGAATCTTCCAACCTAATACCTAATCTAGACAACATATTAACATCTTTCACTAGGTCTTTATATGATTTGTCTATGAGACACACTACCCATGGTCATACAAGTTAGAGCATCCGCAACCACATTGGCCTTGCATGGGTGATAGAGAACACTCATGTCGTAATCTTTCAATAATTCAAACCACCTTCTATTTTACAGATTCAACTTATTTTGAGTAAAAACATATAGTAAACTCTTGTGGTAGGTATAAACATCCACATGAACACCATACATGTAATGCCTTCATAACTTTATAGAAAATACAACAACCGCTAACTCAAGGTCATGAGTTGGATATTTCCTCTCATACACCTTACACAATAAGGTCCAGTTGGGATGCATAGACCCTTGGTACCCTCCGATAAAGTCAACACCAAATTAGATGTAATCCTATATTTCAAGATTTTGAAGCTCCTTTCACATGCCTCTGACCACTCAAAGTTCTTACTCTTTTGGGTCAACGTAGTCAAGGGAGATGCAATGGATGCAAAACATCACAAACTTCCGATAATAACCCGCTAAACCCTAGAAACTCCTAATTTTGGTTTGAGTCAATGATCTAGGCCAATTATTCACCCCTCAACTCCATCACTAGAGTTGATATGATCAAGAAACGCCACCGAGCTCAACAAAAACTCTAATTTGCTATACTTGGTAAATAATTGTTTATCCTTAAGCACTTGTAACACAATTATCAAATGGTGCATGCGATCAACCTCATTTTTTGAATATACCATGATGTTTTGAATGACGACATTGACGAATGAATCTAGGTGAATCACCCTATTCATAAGATCCATAAATGCCACTGGGCATTAGTGAGACCAAAGGACATTACTAAGAACTCATAGTGACCATATCTAGTCAAAAATGTCATTTTATGTATATTCTCACCTCACACGCTAAGTTTGTGATACCCCGATCTCAAGTCAATCTTAGAGAAATCGCTTGCCTCTTGGAGTTGTTAAAAAAAGTCGCCAATCTGAGGGAGAGGATACGTGTTATCAATAGTGACTTTATTGAGTTGGCTATAATAAATGTACATTGTAAAGGAATCATCCTTCTTGTTCAAAAACAAAATTGGAGCCCCCTATGGATAAATAATAGTTCTAATGAAGCCTTTGTCAGTAAATCTTTGAGTTGAGACTTCAACTCTTTCAATTCGGCTGGAGACATCTTATAAGGAGGAATTCAATTGCGATATGTATTTGGTAAAAAGCCGATACCAAAATCAATTTCCCATTTGGGAGGAAAACAGGGAAGATCATCAAGAAAGACCTCCAGAAATTCCCTTTCTACGACGACCAACTCAATGGGAGGAATTTCAGAGTCTATATCTTGGATTCTCAATATATGGTATAAATAATCTGTAGAGATCATCTTACAATATTTAAAAAAACAAATGATACGACCTCTACGAGTATGATTTTTCCCCTTCCACTCTAAAAGGTTCTTATTTGGAAAGTTAAACTTCACCACCCTCTTTCCACAATCAATAGAGGTAAATCAAGCATACAACCAATCCATACCTAATATGAAATCAAAGTAAAACATATCAATTTCTACGATCTCAACATGAATAACTCTATTCGGAAACATTATAGGACAATATCTATATACTCTTTTTGCAACCACCGACTCACCCACCATAGTAGACATCATATTATAGTCATTTCAGATATCGGGAAAAATGTCAAACTTTTTATCTTTTAGAGGAGTAACAAAATATAGTGTAGCACCAGATAAAGTAAAGCATATACATCACTAGAAAAAACATTCAACATAATGATCACCAAATCGGGGAAAGTTTCTTGCTCACCCGTAGAGCGGAGAGGCTAAAACTGAATTTTTTTTGGAGCATCATTAGAACCACTTGATTTACAATTCTCCTTAAATTGCACATTCACATTGGGGAAATCTCTAATTTTTTGACCAATTTTACCACAACAAAAAAGAATTATTCATTCCCTTAAGACCATAATGCTTTTTGCCACACTTTTCACAAGTTGCCTTGGTTGGTGAACTAGTGCCCCTTATCTTTTTAGAATTAGGGTTAGAAACCCTATCATCCCTATACTTAGTAAACTTGGAAGGAACTTGATTAGAAACCCTCTTTTTAAACTTAGGCTTGTCTGGGATATCAAGCCGACTATTTGAAGAACAACTATCAAAAGATGTCTCTTCCACTTGTTGGGCATGAACCATGAAAAGATATATGTTCATATTGTCATGTAGCATAGAGTAATGACATTCCTCTTTCAAGTAATCCGACACTCCCATTAGAAAGTGGTTCATTTCATCCTTATGATCGAAAATAGAAAAAGGGGCATACTTTGACAATTTAGTAAATTTTAAGGAGTATTCGAGTACAGTCATACTTCCTTGACAAAGGTTGATGAACTCCGCCATTTTAGATTTGCACTTATCCCTAGAAAAAAATCTATCAATAAAAGCCTATTTAAGAACCTCCCAAGTCACCAGTCCACCCCTTAAAGGCCTATTTTCTCCCCATTGGATGTATCATGGTTTGGCCACATCTTTGAGTTTGTAAGTGGATAACTCGGTGTTCTCTCTAGTAGTCAACTCCATAGTATAGAGGATCTTGTACATTCATAAATGAACTCTTGGGGTTCTTCTTCTACCTTGACCCATACAAAGTAGGGTGATTCATCCTAGTGAAATCTCTTAAACGCAAGGCCATCGTACCGTCATATTGATTTTTTCGGGGTAAAACTTCCTGATTAAATTGGGGCGTCATGGCTTGGGATTGGGTAGTGACGACTTGTACTTGAGTAGTAATGGCTTGGGCCATGTAGAGAAGGGTAACACTTATGTCACCATCCATCAAAAGAGAAAGACTGCCAAAGCTTGGTCATCATTAACATCTTCTTCAAGAGGACAATCTTGATTGCCTTGGGGAGGAGCTCTCGCATGACAATATATTCTTCAAGTTTTCTTGTCATTTTTGTTTGAGTGTTCATTGCCTATAATTACAATGAAAGGATTAAATGTTAAAAGGACATAGAGTAAACTCTAGAGGGATGATATTGGTCATCCAAAAAAGTGAGAGTTTCCTAAGCATCACATAGGTTCCTATCCATATGTGTGGCGAGCTACAAAATTATGAGTAATAATCTACATAGATGTTGTTGAGAGAGACATCAACTCAAATATATTCAACCTGATGTTCTGATACCAAGTTGTCACATTCCTAAAGCTCCCCCTAGATGAAACTGGTGTCGTCGTCCTCTTTGAGGCTAAGACTAGCCTCTTAGCTTATATCATTACATTTATAGGTTAAAATTCGGAATGTTTAAGAACTTTTTCATTACTTCTACATTGAGGTTTACAGAGACCTCTACATACACATAATAATTGTATAAATTAAACATAGAACCTTTGTATAGAAAGATTACTTAGTCTTCTACTTTTAATGCATATAGATATATTAGATATAACATAGTATCAATAGGAATCTCATCTAATAACCATTTAAAAAGAGTATAATAACTTGATCCTTGCCCATATATCGACTATACAATCTTTAGTACACAAATAAAAAGGAAAGATCACAGAAATCATAAAACCAGAACAATAGAATAAGTGTGATAGTGGAATTGATCTCAAAAAGTGAGGACCTACCCAACTGTGATGAATGAGATTTCGAAGTGTTCCTTCGAAAGCCTTTTTAAAGCCCTTCGATGACCGAAACCTAAAATATTGGGGGAAAAGGGAGAAAATAGGGTACGTACACCACTTCTACTAAGTATGAGGCCATATGCAAACATATCATGATGTCATGCTAAAAAGGGACGATTCTAAAGTATGCAATTTACTTTGAAAATACCTATGCATATTCGAGAAGATCATGTCAATCAATAAGATATATTCATTAAGTGTAAAGCATGTGCGTAATAAGACAAATAATACTAAATTTAGCAAGTCAACATGCATATCACATAATTTAAACACATAGTGAAGACAAATCTATAAATAATTTATAACAACAACAACCATGGATGAGAGTTCATTACAACATAACCAAGGCAAGATAATTACCCGTTAACCCTCATTAATTCAATAGTGCAATGACCAAAAAAATCCCCATAACATTACTAAATCAAGTAAACCCAACAAGAACCATGGTCAATATCCGTCTGTCATCACATATCATACCATTTAAGAGTACATATCATCATACTTTAGAAATAGAGACCAAACACGTAGTCATAAGTGAAACCAATCATCACGTAGTATCATCAATGTACAAGATCATCATGTACATATCATGTACCATTATAAGCATATACATATATAAGAACATCCTATTAAAACTTCCCTCAAGGATAACTAGTGCAATGTTTAGGTAAAGTCCCATACCCCTAGCTAGACTATGCTAAACCCTTTGGTTATCTTAGTTAGATTTCATTCCTTTAGTTCATTTTTACCTTTTGGGAACATTTTGCCTTAACTGACATATACCAAATGAGTTAATGTGGAATCTGGGGTCATGGAACCCTACACTGAAGAAAGGCACACTACTTGCCAAAGTAGTACAAAAGCATGAACATAAGAACTACGTGAGTCCACTAACTAATATTCCTATGGGGGTAACATAGTTAAAGAATTAGGAGACATAATAGGGACCCACTTTATTCTACATGAATTATAGTCTCCAATATCAATAGTATATTAGTGATCCTACCTTCCCTACGTGGGAAGGGACAATCCTAACTCTAGTTAATTCGTTGCTAAGCTAGAGTCCCTTTTAAAATGTTTTTATTAATCATCATTGCTCAATATAGGTCATAGGGTCTATCCCTTCTATAATCATCATCATCATAACTCAATAAGAATTTCATTAGTATAGTCATTTCCTAACAATTCATATAAGTAAGGTTATCACATTTACACATTCACATCATGATAAGGCACATTGGAAAAATTATCACCATTATTATATCATTTAAATCTTAGCCAACACCTCATAAACCATAGTCAAGAAATTTCAATTCAACGTCATACCAACCCTATTAGTCTTAATGCAAAATATACTTCAATAAAACATAATCACTTAAATTACATTTAACCACAATTGGAGTAAGAAGTTGAGATCACAAGACTTATAAAGTCTCCTTCATAATCAATCATCAAGGTCTTACCATAAACCTTAAATGAACCCAATAAGAGTGCAGTATCATTACATAATAATAACCAATATATTAACAAAGCCAATAGAACCACTACAATCACAATCCATCATTAGTTCATAACTTAAGATAAAATAGTTAGGTCAAAGTCATAATATAGATCAATTACTCATGAACTAGAATGATAAGAATATAATTAATCTTAAACTAGTAACAATTGATACAAAAACATGATCTAGTTGTAATTCAACCAAATAACAAAGTCAATTGAACCAATACTACACAATTCAAATCAAGATCATAACCTAGGGTTAAGGGAAATAGGGCATCTTCTACAAACTAAACCAATCCATCAAGAAATAACATAAATAAGTTACAATACATGTTAATATATTCATAATATAAAAAATAAATAATTATAAAAGTAATTCACAATATCAATTTCAAGATTGAAAAAGACCCACTTGAATTTCATGTTTTTGAAATCAATTTGATGGAACTCTATGAGGAATGAAGTCTCAAAGGTGAAATTAATCCCATAACTTAATGTTTGATGAAGATTTTATGGAGAAATATTGGTTATTTAAGCCCTTGAACACCGTCTTTAACCTTGACTTGTATGGACTTCTTCAATTTGAGAGAGAAAGAAGACAGAAGGAATAGAGTTTGGGTTTTGGGAATTATGAGATCTTAGATTAGTCTTTTTAGGTTAGGGTATTTATATAGATTGCTAATTAACTTAATTAGGCTTCCCGAAAGCCCTGAATAATTAATTAATAACCTATTTAATAAAATTAATCAAATAGAAAAAGAGCAGCGAAACACGTCACTCGACCACGAGACCCCATCGATGCCCACGTGTCAATCAACGAACCGTGGGACCAACCCTCTTATTTATCCATCGTTGAGTTCACATACGCCCCCATCAATTCTAAGTTCTCATCACCAGAGGAAATGGACGCCCCATCGATTGTACCACAAACCGTCTGTGAACACTAACTTAGACAACTTGTTGCCAAGCCGCAAGTGTCCTCTTCAAGGGCCCTTGGTTGGTCCTTGGAGAGTCGTTCCCAAACGTTTCAACTATGAACTAAATCTAATATATTTTATACACCCTTTGACCAATTTTCATCATTTTCCGACTCCTAAAATCTACTAAAATAGGCTAAGGCACGCTAGTACCTCATTGAACTAGTTTCTAGATGTCATGTACTTCCTTTGACATTTTGATTTATTGACTTCGTAAATGGTTTATATTCATTAAAATAGACATTAGAAAAGTGTCTTCACCTTTTTAAACATATGTTAGGATCAAGAAAACGTCTTAGACTTTTGAAGTGTTACAATCTATGTCAGTTAAAGCTACCCCCACAAATCTTTGTAAACAAAACTAATTCTTCTTAAGGGTGAACTACTTAGGGTAGGTGGTGGAATGTGAAATTACCTATACATTGATGAAGTAGACATTTGGAGGGAGTCTTTGTGTGTCCTAATATGAAATGCACGAATGGGTCATTACATGATGTAAATGAAAGTATTTGTGACTTATGTCTAAAGTAAAGGAAGCATGCTGATATTATGTTTTGCATGATGAAAGCTATTTATGTGATGAATTTTAAGTGCCTAGTCTATGTTAATTCCTAAGGAACACTAAGTGGAAGTAGTAGTATGGGATGCTATTTTCATATTGCAGTAAGTGTTACTTGGGAGTTGTCTTGGAGGATATTTCTTATGTTGAGTTCTAAGAACATATATTTTTCCATAGTGTTTTTCGTAATTAATGGTGACTTGAATAAATGAAATAAAGTATGCTTATCCTTAGTAGTCTTAAGGATCTATTATGTAGGTATTGAGGAGATAGTATGGAAAGTCTTCTGATGTCTTACTTAAGGGAGACTTAGGATAAGAGTAGTGCATGTGAAATTTCGGGTTACTGTAAGTATGATCTTATGTTAAGAAAAATTGAAGTTTTACCTTATTTTCTAAATTATAATACTATATGAGATTTTTAAAGTTAATTCATGAAGGTTTTTATCAAAATAGCATGACTTGTATGTTTCTACAAAATTGTCCCTTTTTGCATGTTTTTTCATATGCCATACTTGGTATATTGTTTGTACTAACCCCATACATTTCTATACTCTATAAGTATAGGTTGGAGTAAAGTTGAAGGTTTGAAGGGAAGCTTGGGAATCTACTCTTCTAAGACGAAGTATGTCCTCATATATCCGAGGGCAGAATCTTTATTTCTATATATCTTGTCTAAGAATTATTAAGTATTTATTTCAATGTAAAGGGCCGTGTCCCTAATATTTTTATGTCGTGTCTATAAGTTGGCTTGTGACGATGAACTATCCTTGATGATGAGACTATCCTTTCGTATTTATAGATTATGTTTCTCCTTATTATTGCTTATCTTGAAAAGTTTTAATTCTTCACTACTTTTTATGTTTTATGTAATGAATAATAGCTAAGAGGCTAGTACAAGAACTTCGAAAGGTTGGGTACGTCTCTTTCAAACCTAAGGGTTGCCCTATCTTCTAGGATGTACTTGCCAATTGTAATAAATTTGCTATCAGAGCATAAGGTTTTGGGAAATAGTTTAGCATCCTAAGTCTCACAAGCCATGTTTAGTAGAGTCTTGTTCATTAGTGTGAGTCACGACACATCCATGAGAGGGAGGCTATAAGGTGATAGACGTTTTATTTTCTTTATTGCTTTAAAGTCGTGCCTTTTATTTTAGTTCTATAAGTTTTTTTTCTCTACATTTTCTCTTGTGTTCATCAGACATGAATACAAGGAGGACACCCTCTAAAAGGGAGGAAGGAGAAGTAGATAATGAGAGGATCCCTCCCCGTGGTGAGCAATTCCCTTTTGTTGTCCAAGTGTATGTGATTGAGAAGGTTTCCCCTCAAGAACCTCAAGGACCTCAAGTTCCCCTAATGCCTCCAATTCACCAAGGTCCTCAAGCTCCGTAGTTTGAAGGGGATATGGATAATGCTGAGATAAGGGCTGCTCTTAGGGTCTTGATCCAACTCATGATGACTCAAGATCAAGTCGTCACTTATCATGTTGCTGCCCAACATAACCTATGACTTGGACCTCAAACTCAACAAAATGTAAGTACTAAAGCTTCTAGAATTGGGATTTCATGAGTATGAACCCTCCTAGTTTACATGGCACCAAGTTGGATGAAGATCTATAAGGCTTCATAGATAAGGTGTTCAAGGTGGTGGACTCTATGGGTGTGAATCCTAGAGAGAAAGCAGAGTTAGCCGCTTGTCAACTAAATGATGTGGCACAAGCGTGGTTTGAGCAATAGAGGGATGAGAGTACATTAAAGGAAAGTCCGGTAGATTGGGAAGTGTTCAAGATGACCTTTCTTGATAGGTTGTTTTCCATAGAGTTGAGGGATAGGAAATTAGTGGAATACACGAACCTTCGTCAATGTGGAATGAGTGTGAAGGAGTATTCTTTCAAGTTCACCCAAATGTCTAAGTATGCCCTAACCTTGATAGACAACTCAAGGGCTCGAATGAATAAGTTCATGATGGGGGTGTCTAGTATGGTTGAAAAAGAATGTCGTACGACTATGATTCATAATAATATGGATATCTTTAGGCTCATAGTGTATGCTCAACAAATTAAAGAGTCCAAGCTTAGGGAGATTACTAGAGATGGAAAGAGGCCTAGATCGGATGAGTCAAGTAAACCTAAGTCGAAGAAGAGGTCATATAATAAAGATTCTGCCACGGGGAAAAAGGATAGTTTTTCCAATCCAAATTCCTAAGGAGCTTGTTATACTTTTGAAAGGCCTAGGTGTACTAGTGGTTGAAAGAAACACCTTGGTAGGTATATTTCCAGCACAAATGGTTGCTTTGGATGTGGGAATAGGGTGAGATAAGATGAGAGATTGCCTTAACCTCAAGGTAAAAGGGAAAGAGGTCAACAAAGCTCCTCATGGTGGCCCGAATCCTAATTCTCCAAAGAATAGTTGTTTTATGAATTTGAAGATAGCAAAGAAGATAATCCATAGTGAATGCCTTGGTAAGTCATAATATCCTCATTGTTTCTTTGCTTTGTCTTAGATGAGTTTACTTTAAGTAGGGGTGAATGAGTTGAGTAGGATGGTAGTTGATATCCTTATCTTCCCTTCTATTCTTACTCAAGCTTGAGGCCAAAATTCTTTGTATTTTGGTTTATTTTGGAATCTTTCATTAGTAGATGTAGCATTTCTCCCTATGCTATGAGTTTCATTGATAATATGGTATTTTTCATGCTTGTTATGATATCATAGATTAAAGAATTGGTTAACAATTAATCAGTATCTCTTATGTTAATGTGTAGCAAATGATATATCCTCAATTGCTTGCTCTTATGTGTTAATGTTTGATTTGAAGGTTATTTCATGTTGAGTTTATGATGGTGTGATGAAATATGTAATGTTGGAGAAGGTAGTTCCTCCATAAATAAAAGGAAAATGATGAAGTGATCATGTACCTTGAATTATGGAATTTCTTCCAAATTACTTGTATTAATTAAAATGCTTGATATAATATCAAGTTAGTGTTCCTTGTAAGTTTGGTGAATTAACTATGAATGTCGTGACATTTATGATATGTTTGGTATGATGCTACTTGTGTCCATTTTGTTCTTAAAAATATTTAAGTGTCATTCGAGGACGAATGTTCCCATATGGGGGAGTATTGTTACACCCTCATAACCGAATAGGTTGAACTAGATATCTGCATGTGTTACATAAGTTAACAATGATTTAAAGATGTATTTTAGCATTATAAATCCATTGGTGAAGTGTGGAAGTCAAACGTTCAAGAACATTCGTGACATTCCATAAAGTGTGCCTTGGAATGTGCTAGTGTGTCCTTCATTTTGTTGCATATTTTAAATAGTTGTTGGTGTCTAAAACAAGTGGGTATGACCTTAAAACCTAGAGGGATTTACCAAGGGTCAAAAAGTTTGAGCACGACTCCTCGGATACCAACCGAAGGGTTCCCAATGAGGACTGACACGTTGGACAAAGGAGCTGCCGTAGGTAGCGTGCAGGGCAAGAATTTGAAGCCTGCTACAGGTCGCGCACCTGGAACATAAGTTGTCCGTGCATCGTGCGAGTGTCACGAGGTTCACTGCCTCAATGTTCTGAAAATCAAGAACCAGCAGCTCCCTCTATGACGCGCAGCCAAGTCCCTGATTTGGCTTCATCATTTTTAAATCAAATTAGAACCTGGAAAAAGGTCCAAATAGTGTAAGTGAATTTTGAAAACTTTGGGTATCATTTGTGAATGATTTACGTAATTTTAAACATCATTCCACACACCATTTCAAACCCTGAAGTTCGAATAAAAAATCTCTCCGAAATTCTTCCCCCCAAAACCTCCCTTTTTAAGAAGCTTCTAGATCCAAGCAATAAGACCAAATTCTTCAAGTTTCTTCACCAAATTTCGTGGGTTTCTTTATAATGAGGTATGGTAATTCATCCTTTGAGTCTTCTATCATTCAAGAAGACCATTTCAAGACTTTTCAAAAAGGGTTTTCAAACTCCAAATTCTTTTATTTTTAACTCTAAGCATGGATCTTGCATGAAAACATTTTGGTGAATGTAATATGGTATTTCAAATTTTTATTTTATGATTTTAAGCTTAAAAACTCAATGACCCCATGATCAATCAAGTTTCTCAAATTTTTGCTTATGAAGTATGTTTAAGGTGGATGATTTGATTATGTTAGAACTATGGTTTTCTCTATATTATGTTGTGATTAGGTACTGCCTTATTATACTTTATTTTGATGTTTTTGGTGAAATATTAGAAAAGGTGGTAAATGCTTGAAAGTAAGTTGTTCTATCTTGGTTAAGTTATATTCAAGTATTCTTGAGTTGTATGGTCCACCTTTGGTGGCGGTGATTACTTCAAGTATACGAAGTTATATGTTTATTGTGAGAATTTCTTTGAAGGGATGATATGTGAAGTGAACTAATAATTTTGATATCTATATTCATGATATGTGTAAAAAGTTTAAAATGAGTATCTTGAAGGGTTAATGTCTAAATGAAGTATGTATTTGATATGTGGAGTATGATAATGTGAGAATTATAATAAACGTTGATATGAGAATGTCTAGAAGTCAATATTACGAATAATAGTTATTATGTGAAAGGTGTGCTCACATGTAATCGCACACACTTGAATGCATGAGTGAAGTCAATGAATGAAATGGGGGATAGTATGGTAGATACTCTTCGTGAGTACAGATGAAGTGTATAAACCATCCCTACTATTCCTAAGTATTAAAAAGGAGGATTTTTGGGTGAACACTCTTCGTGAGTTGAGATGAAGTGTTTAGTAGCAGCCTCGCTATTCCCGATGAGCTTTCCAAAGATACATTGGAGGTTGGATAACCTTTGTGAGTTTAGATGCGGTTTCCAATAGTTATCTCTTAACCTAAATTAAATGAAATGTGTAAGACTCCGTGGGGGAGTTATTCTTAGAGCCAATAGGATTTGACGAAGGGTTGGGTACACTTTTTGAGTAGAGATGTTGTATTTAATGTATCTCTTGAGATGGGTTCTCCTCGTTAGTAAAGAATGAGCTACTTAATAGCAATCTCCTTATCCCTTAGCGATGCGCGCGCGTAGGTGTATCTTTTGGAGAATCCATGTAAAGGCAAAAGAATATTACCCTTCCTTAGGGAAATAGGGATCCATCATTCAGTAGATGTTAATACCGGGATTCCATTTCTAGCTCTCATGGTCTATGTTAGTTAAGCTAGCCCCCACAAATGTATGTAAATGAAATAAGTATTCTTAAGGGTATACTACTTAGGGTAGGTGGTGAAGTGACACGTCACCTATCTATTCCACAAGTAGACATTTGGAGGGAGTCTTGGTGTGTACTTATATGAAATTTATGAATGCGTCATAACATAATCTAAATGAAAGTATTTGTGACTTATGTCTAATATTAAGAAAGCATGTTATTATTATTAATTGTATGATGAAAGCTATATATGATGAAGGTTAAGTGCCTAGTCTAACGTAATTCCTAAGGAACACTAAGTGAAAGTAGTAGTATGGAATGCTACTTTCACACTGATCTAAGTGTTACTTCAGAGTTGTCTTGGTTGATGGTTGTTATGTGAAGTTCCTAAGAATATATATGTTTCCATAGTGTCTTTCGTATTGAATGGTTAATTGAATAAATTAAATGAAGTATTCTTATCCTTAGTAGTCCTAAGGATCTCTTAGGTAGGTATTGAACATATTGTATGGACAATTTCCTTATCTCTTACTTAGGGGAGACATAGGATAACTTAGGATAAGAGTATTTCATGTGAAATTTTGGGTTACTGTATGTAAGCTCCTATGTGAAGAAAAATTAAAGTTTTACCTTATGTGCTAAATGATGGTACTGTATGAGGTTTTGTAACTTAATTCATGATGGTTTTTATCAAAATATCATTACTTGTATGTTTCTACAAAATTTTCCCTTTTTCATTATTTTGCATATGCCATACTTAGTACATTGTTCGTAGTAAAGCTATACTTTTCTATACTCTATAATTATAGGTAAGAGGCAAGTTGAAGGTTACAAGGCATGCTTGGGAATCGACTCTCTTAAAACTAAGATTGTCCTCATATATCTGAGGGCATAGTCTTTATTTCTCTAGTTCTTGTATAAGACTTGTTAAGCATTTCTTTCAATGCAAAGGGTCGTGTCCCTAAGATATTTATGTTGTGTCTTTAAGTTGTTTTTTTGACAATGAGACTATCCTTTATCATTTATCAAATATGTTTCTCCTTATTAATAATTATCATAAAAAGTTTTAATTACACAATAATTTTCATCTCTTATTTAATTAATGATATCTATGAGGCTAGTACAAGACCTTCGAAAGTTCAAGTACGCATTGTTCAAACCTATGGGTTGCCCTACCTTTAAGGTGTACATGCAGTTTATGTGATTTTAAATGCCAATGGTAGATCTTGGACACATCCCATGTAGGCACACAGTTAAGGTTTATCAGGTTTCTTTATACTATAGTCTCATCTTAATAAGAGTCACTCACCAAGAATACTCACATTGGTACTAGCCTTTTTTCTCATAGAGTAATTCAATAAAGGAGCATATGAAAATGTATCATATAGTAATCACAACCAAATCATAATACACCTTAACAGAGTGGGTCCATTGGGGATGCGGTTTCCAATAGTTATCTCTTAACCTAAATTAAATGAAATGTGTAAGACTTCGTGGGGGAGTTATTCTTAGAACCAATAGGATTTGACGAAGGGTTGGGTACACTTTTTGAGTAGAGGTGTTGTATTTAATGTATCTCTTGAGATGGGTTCTCCTCGTTAGTAAAGAATGAGCTACTTAGTAGCAATCTCCTTATCCCTTAGCAATGCGCGCGCGTAGGTGTATCTTTTGGAGAATCCATGTAAAGGCAAAAGAATATGACCCTTCCTTAGGGAAATAGGGATCCATCATTCAGTAGATGTTAATACCGGGATTCCATTTATAGCTCTCATGGTCTATGTTAGTTAAGCTAACCCCCACAAATGTATGTAAATGAAATAAGTATTCTTAAGGGTATACTACTTAGGGTAGGTGGTGAAGTGGGACGTCACCTATCCATTGCACAAGTAGACATTTGGAGGGAGTCTTGGTGTGTACTTATATGAAATTTATGAATGCATCATTACATAATCTAAATGAAAGTATTTGTGAATTATGTCTAATATTAAGAAAGCATGTTATTATTATTAATTTCATGATGAAAGCTATATATGATGAAGGTTAAGTGCCTAGTCTAACGTAATTCCTAAGGAACACTAAGTGAAAGTAGTAGTATGGAATGCTACTTTCACACTGATCTAAGTGTTACTTCAGAGTTGTCTTGGTTAATGGTTTTTATGTGAAGTTCCTAAGAATATATATGTTTCCATAGTGTCTTTCGTATTGAATGGTTAATTGAATAAATTAAATGAAGTATTCTTATCCTTAGTAGTCCTAAGGATCTCTTAGGTAGGTATTGAACATATTGTATGGACAATTTCCTTGTCTCTTACTTAGGGGAGACATAGGATAACTTAGGATAAGATTATTTCATGTGAAATTTTGGGTTACTGTATGTATGCTCCTATGTGAAGAAAAATTAAAGTTTTACCTTATGTGCTAAATGATGATACTGTATGAGGTTTTGTAACTTAATTCATGATGGTTTTTATCAAAATATCATTACTTGTATGTTTCTACAAAATTTTCCCTTTTTCATGATTTTGCATATGCCATACTTAGTACATTATTCGTAGTAAAGCTATACTTTTCTATACTTTTAATTATAGGTAAGAGGCTTGTTGAAGGTTACAAGGCATGCTTGGGAATCGACTCTCTTAAAACTAAGATTGTCCTCATATATCTGAGGGCATAGTCTTTATTTCTCTAGTTCTTGTATAAGACTTGTTAAGCATTTCTTTCAATGCAAAGGGTCGTGTCCCTAAGATATTTATGTTGTGTCTTTAAGTTGTTTTTTTGACAATGAGACTATCCTTTATCATTTATCAAATATGTTTCTCCTTATTAATAATTATCATAAAAAGTTTTAATTACACAATAATTTTCATCTCTTATTTAATTAATGATATCTATAAGGCTAGTACAAGACCTTCGAAAGTTCAAGTACGCATTGTTCAAACCTATGGGTTGCCCTACCTTTAAGGTGTACATGCAGTTTGTAACAGTTTTCGTCTGCCAATGGTAGATCTTGGACACATCCCATGTAGGCACACAGTTAAGGTTTATCAGGTTTCTTTATACTATTGTCTCATCTTAATAAGAGTCACTCACCAAGAATACTCACATTGGTACTAGCCTTTTTTCTCATTGAGTAATTCAATAAAGGAGCATATGAAAATGTTTCATATAGTAATCACAACCAAATCATAATACACCTTAACAGAGTGGGTCCATTGGGGATGCCTTACAATCATTACTAAGATAGCTCAATAAATTTCCTAAGGATAATTTCATGTTGTTCCATCCAAGAAACCCTAAGTCGACCATTCACACAGTAAGGATATCATTACGACTTTCAACTTCAAGGATATCATAACCTTCCATCTAGGTTGAAGGTTCAAAATAACTGACCGTCTTATGTATGTTCAAGGTCATTTTTTGATTACAAATACACATTCATGACAAAGGTGATTTATCTCACTGGGTCAAGAGTCATATTCAAATTATTCATGTATTAAGTAACGGCATAAGTCTACCAAAACAAGACATACTTCATTATAATCTTATCACATGTACAATATCATTCATGTAGCATATAGGGTCAACTAAGTATACTTGCAAGTCAACCTAGACACTTCTATTAAATCATCAACATAAGTCATCATTATGTTCTTATAGTCAACTAGGAAGATTCACATCCAACATCAAGTATAACCATATAAGGCATCACTTTAGCCTATAATGATCACATGTATTCAATTATAAGAACACATACTTGAAATCAAAGATAACATAAATCATATAGACCTTCACAATAATTACATATAAAATATATAACATGACAATGTCATAATCCATAAAGTAATGCCAACGAAACCACATTCTTTCACAATTTATAAAGTAGTGCCGACGAGGCCACATTATTCAAAAGTATAACACATAAGCACCACGAACATAAGTGTACCATACAAAAAATCACACTTTAAACACCTATATTACACAATATATAGAGTTTTAGGTCAACATACCACTATTACAAACACAGCATTTCCAATCAATAGCCAATTCAACCAATAAATTCACCAAGGCTCTTACCAATAGCAATAGTAACCAGTTCAATCCAAAAATAACAATATACAATAATGCCACATAATACAATATGATATTTATCAGTTCTAGGACAGCCTTTATATAATTCTAACATGATTCTTTCATAATTCAATAGCCCAAATAAGAATTTCATTATTTTCATGGGTTAATAGATTTTTCAACATAAAATTATCAATTTATATCAATCCAATCATAAATCATTAGTTAAAAACGTTTTATGCACGAACCCATTGCTAGATATCAATTTAGAACTTCATGTTTTGAGAAAGTCTTGAAAACCCACTTTGAAATTTTGCTCCTTGAATAAAGAATATTCAAGGATGAATATCATACCTTAATTTATTCTAAACTACTAAATTTGATAATATTTGATGGATAAATGAAGGTCCAAGCTCCAATCTCCCTTTAAGCTTCAATGGAGTTCTATAGAGATCTTCTTCAGGTTTGGGGTTTTTGATTTTGAAGAATGAACTCCCCTTAATGTTCAAGACTTATAAACCCTATTAAAATAACCAAAATACCCTTAATTAACCATCCAATTTATTTTTATAAGGCTAAGAAAAATACCCATAATGGCTTTAAGCTGGTCGAGACACTTGAAGAATCGACGGGCTATATTAACAACCATCGATTGGTTTAGATCCTTGAAAATGGGAGTTTAATATCCCTAGACTTATTCCCCACCTATTACCTACATCTACGGGTGTCTACTTATCATCTTGTGTAACTTTCCTTCCGTAGACTCGAATTGGTTTTGGATACAAGTTTGGTCCTCCTTAGGACCCTTATATTGGTCGTTGCCGACTTTTGCCCGGAGTTTTCCTACCCTAATACACTCTTATTCATATTATAAACCCCTCACATCAATTTCAACCAACATGAACACGTAAAACTTTTCAAGATACACTAAGACACAAATGCTTGTCTCAAGGCAAATCATTCGAATGTCATAGACGTTCTTGGACGTTTTGACCACCAAATATCACCAAACTTTAGACACTATCTCAAACATCATTATAAAAGTTTTTGGTACTTTAAACTATCATGAAACACATTTTATTCTATATCTTCACGTAAGTCGTTTAAGAGGTGTTACAACACTCCTGTTGCAACGTGAGGTGATGCGTTGTACCGTCACTTAGACTAATAATGACGGTTGTCTATGAGATAATATCCTACACAAATTATATTACTTTTAATATTAGTAAATATGAGTTTATTATTTTTTTATCTTTAATGAACTAAGTCTTTACAATATTTTACAAGTTTTATTATATTGCATGTGTCATTACTACTTTATATTGAGTTGTTATTCCATGAGTTGAGCAGAGTCAAGGTAAGTTCATTCTTATTCCTTTCAAGCCTTATGGTTTTATTTAGCATTCAAACTGGCATACTTGTACAACGATGCATTGATTGCTGTTAGCATGTATCGTCAAATGATGCAAACGCAGGTAACCAGGATCAACACGCAGTGCTTCGTTGATCCAGTTTGAGATCCAAAGTAAGTTGTGAGGTTATCCTTTCAGGAGGATCCTTTTATTGCCTTATAGTTAGTTTAGTAGAATGTTGTGGGGTTTTTCCTTACTTTTATGTCAGTCAGTTTAGAGGCTTCATAGATGGATACATAGTAGGCCAATTGTGTTTTTTATTGCCGATTTTATATTTAAGACTTAAGTGAAATTTTGTCCAAGACAATATTTAAAGTTATTTTGTTAGAAATTCTGTAATTTTTAACTGAGTTAAGTTGAGTTTTCTGTTGAGTTAAATAAGTCAGGCCAAGGATTTGCTCGAGGCCAACAATAGTAATTGAGTGACAGTCCCTACCATGGTGTTGGCTCGGGGCATGAAATACTCTATATAATAGCACAAAGTTCAAGAGTCCGGAGGAGTCTATGAATTCATGTATGTACAGTCTTAGTCCTGTGTGAAGTTTGTCGCATCTTTGAGTATGAAGCTACATTACATAGGAATTTGTCACTTCTTTCATATTTCTTTCGTGTGTTATAGTTTAACTCTAAAAAGATTTCTTCTAATTCGTGCTTGTGCGTGTTTTCAAAGAATCATGCCTCCACGAAAAGCTATAAGAGGTTTTCTACCAAGAAAGATTTTTGAGGACCAAGAGTTGCAAAGTGCACCTGAAGTGCAACCCCAAGGAGAAGTTACCCATGCTGAATTTTGTGAGAATTTATGTCAAGTTACGACTCATCAAGTAGTATGTAGAGTTAATAAACAAAAAATTGTTGATACCTCAAGGATTCGTGAGTTTTTTGGGATGAAACGGCCAAGCTTCACAGGTTCAAGTGTCACAGAGAATCCAGTGAAATTTGTTGAGTACTTTAGAAATTTTTGACATATTGCATATTGTTGATGCTAAAAGGGTGGAATTAGTTGCATACTAACTAAACGGTATTGCTAGAGTCTGGTTTGACAATTCCAAAAGGAATAACAGTAAGGAAGCACCAATAGTGAGTTGGGCTATGGTTGAGAATACTTCATGATACGTTACATTCCCCATGAGTTGCGAGAGGCAAATATTAAAGAGTTTCTAACCCTTAATCCGGAGTCAAGGAGTGTTTATGAGTATAGTCTCAAGTTTGCACAACTTTCCTGGTGTGCTCTAGAGATAGTTTTTGATATAAGGAGCAAGATTAGTTTATTTATTGATGGATTGTCTCGTCAGCTGATCAAGGAAGGCTAGGCAACAAGGTTTATAGGGGATGTGGACATGGCAAGGCTAATTAACCATGTTTAACAAGTTGAGTAGTATAAGATGAAGGATAGAGAAGAGTTTAAGGATAAGAGGGCTAAGAAGTTAGACAACAAGTTCATGCAGCAAATGAATAGTACAAATTTTTGATTCCAATAGAAACAGAGGGAACCTGCTCCACCATCTGCTAATGTCATTGCACCCAGAAATTAAGGGGAGCATAATTATTGGAGTTCACAACCCTACAGATCTACACACGCCAAGTCCCAAGGTAGTATGGCACAAGGAGGTAACTACGATTTCGCATGTGCTAGGTGTGGTAGAACCACCTAGGAAAGTGTCGTTAGGGCCAGAAAGGTTGATTCCAATGTGGAAAATAGGGTTACTTTGTGAAAGTGTCCAAAGAAAATTCAAGTAAATGGTACAAGTGGATAAACAATTCACCTATATGCCATCAATGGTCGCCAAGAGCAACAGCATTCACATGATGTTTTCATGGGTATGATCAAAGCCTTTTCTTTTTATGCTTATGCTTCGTTATATCCAGGAGCAAGTTTATTTTCTATAACTCCTTATGTTTCAAATTAGTTTGATCTTCATCTTGAATAACTTGGTGAACCCTTCTGTGTGTTTACTCCTTTTGAGGAGTCTATTCTAGCTGAGAGAGTCTATCCTGACTGTCATGTTTCCATCAATTATAAGAACACCATGGTTGATCTTGTAGAGTTAGACATGGTAGATTTTGATGTCCTTCTATGTATGGGCTACCTTCATGCCTATTATGCGTCAATAGATTATAGAACTCGAGTTGTCAAGTTCCAAATTCCTAATGATCCAAACATAGAGTAGAGTAGTAGTTGAGCAACACCTAAGGGTCTCTTTATTTCGTACCTAAAGGCGAGAAAGTTAGTCTCAGAGGGGTGTATAATTTTGTTAGTCTTAGTTAATGAATCGAGTTTTGAGATACCTTTCCTTCAGTTAGTTCCTATAGTGAAAGAGTTTCTAGAATTTTTACCGTTGATCTACCCATAGTTTCTCTGAAAAGAGAGATAGACTTCAACATAGACATCATAACAACTATTCGTCCTATTGCTATTACTTCATAAATAATGGCACCAATACACTTAAAAGAGCTAAAAGAACAAATAAATGATTTTCTTGGATAAACGATTCAGTTAAGAAAGTGACTCACCCTGGGGCGGTATTGTCTTATTTGTGAGGTAGAAGGATGGTTCGCTTAGGATGTATATAAACTACCGTAAGTTGAGTAAGGTTATTATAAAAAAAATAAGTATCCTTTTCCAAGGATAGATGATCTTTTCCACTATCTTCAGGTATAACATCCCAAAATCACACCCTAGAATATATGGAATTCTTGGAGTGCAACCGGCGTACATGACCTCTTGGAGGTCTTTGTACAAGACCTTCTTTATAGTTGTTCATCACATATACAAGTATGAAAAGTAGTGCGGAATTAAAACATTTCAGACGAATCTCTTAAAGCATCACATCATATAAAATCATAGAATGCTAAGTCTAAATATCATCCTTAGACTCGAGAATATTTTGGAAACGCCCCATACAATACGAATATAAAAAATAACTACTCTATTGCAATACTTTGAAATAAAATACATATATGTATGCCCTCGAGTCAACTGAGGACATACTTGACTTCTCTTGAATGACTCTAGAATCCAAGCTTTACTTCACGATCCTTCTTACCTTTCACCTGCACCATTAAAGATTAACAATTGCATGAAGTTAGTACAAATATTTTTACCAAGGATGACTTTATGCATAAAATCATGATAACGGACATTTTATTAGATACATGCTCTTTCATAAAAATATCATATAATACTCTTAAGAATAACATTTAACACCTTATAAACACATAAGATAACATTTAAGCAATTTAACTCATTTTTAAGATCATTTTACAGTGAACCCATTTCACTGTTACAGTAAAGTCCCTTCACTGTACAGTGAAGTGCCTTATTTTCAATTTAGACACCTCCTAGCATATAGTTCTCTCATTAAAAGATATCCTAAGACTCACTTAAGTAAGACAAAGAGAGACTACCCATACAATCTCTGTAGGAACACCTTAATGATCCTTCATACAACATGTAATGAGATCAACACACTTACTAACACATCAAACATATATAATATGATGTTCTCCTTTCAAAGGAAATCAAAAGACTTACTTAAGTAAATCAAGAAGATGACGTCAATGATTGACCTATTCAAGATTATCTAATTAATCCTTAAGACTATCGAAGGCTTAGATCATGTCTACATTGTCAAAAATCGTCCTTAATTAGAGTCATTCTTAAAACTTATCTAGGTAAGATACGAAGTGACCATTCTCATTCCCCCTTCACTCCTTAACTAGATAATCCTTAACTACTATATATAGGTACTTATTCATTTAACATACTCTCTCAACTTTAAGTCATTACATTCATTAGTTCATATAAGATTCATTTATCACATAAAGGACATTCAAGTATTGGTCTTGGACAAGACCTAGGGACTCTAACTAAGACCTTCAAAGCCTATTTTGCAATGTCTAGATAACGTCACATACCACCACCTAAACTTCATAGAACTTCTCTAATGCTAGTAGGTATCCCATATGATGAGAATAGTCAATACCTACATATACCATGATAGCTAGACATGGAATCTAAAGTTTTGACCTACTCCGCTGAGGGTGTTCTACTAGCCAAGGGTAGAACTAGGACACATCCCATGTAGGCACATAGTTAAGGAATATGAAGGGATTCTATACACTTTAATCTCAATCTCAAGTAAAGATACATTGTACTCTAGTCTCCATCTCAAGTAGAGCTAATTCCCATAGCATAATCACTCGGTGCTAGCCTTTTTTCTCATAGGGTAATTTATACTAAAGGATCACATGAAGAGGTTTTGTTATCTAGTTTATATCCCAATCATATTTACCCTACCAAAGAGGTCCACTAGGTCTACCTTTAAATGGAGACTAAGATAACTGATTATGACTTTCGAAAGGAATATATGATGACATTCTATCTAATCAACCAGAAGTCCATCATCCTTTACATGAAGGATACCAATACGGTTCTTCCAGTTCAAAATATAACATAATATTTTCCGCGTACATGACCTTCTTAACATCATTTAAAGTCTCACATTTCATTCATTCATGCATGACAAGGGTGCAATATGCCTATCTAATCAAGATATCTCATATCCAAATATATCATCCATACATGTATCAAATAAGGGACACAAGTCTACAAAAACAAGACACAACATTTTTGATTTTAGAACATATAGCATACCATTCTTTTAAGAACCTTGGAATGACCCTTATCATCTTTATGTCATCCTATACATTACTATATCATTATCAATGTAACCATCACAACTTATATAATCAAGTAGAAATATTAATCATGCATCAACATATAATAGCCCGTGTTGTTCATCGTCATTTGTGAATGAGCCTTGAAGATGGGATATTAATATTCCTAGGGTAAGTACCGATTGACGCCACCACCTATAGTGCGTCATCCAAAAACTGGCCTTCATTCCATCCATATGTGGGACTTCCTTAGGCAGTTTTGGCCACCAACATGGGTCATTCCTCAAGGACCCTAGGTTGGTCCTTCGGGATGTTTAACCGACGTTTCAAACCCAAATATGTTTGTATACGAGTTAAGGACCTTTCACATGAATTTCATCAAAAATGAATACCTAAAACATGACCAAACATGCATAGACACACAAGGTCATTTCAAGGAAAACTTTTTGAACGTCATGGACGTTTAAACTCCAACCTTCAAAAAACTTAAAACACTTCCTATATACACCATAATAGACCATTTTAGGGTCTTAGATCATCATATCAACCATGTTAGGTTCTAGATTCTCCTAAGTCATTTGAGGGCTGTTATAATTTTCCCCACTTGGACAACACTCATCCTCGAATGACACTTTGCCACTCTCCGAACATTTGTAAGAAAAGAGATTCAATTTAAGACCTCATGAACACACCATATAACATATTATACGGTAAAAATGTATAAGGAAATATCAACTTCGCACAATAATTAGCATGTCAACATAACAAGAAACTAGAATAAATTCTACAACTCATTATGCTACAAAACTCACATACTTCATTCCAAATAGTAAAAACTCATTTTTTATTCAAAATCATGCTCATAATATCAATTCTAAAAAAAATTAAAAAAAATTAGACCAAAGAATAAATTAGTCAATTTCTCAAAAATTTTAAAGTGAGAAGGCAATGCTTATAGTGAATTTTTCAACATTTTTCAAAAATGCAACTTTTAGGCAAATCAGGATGGAAACATGCTACTATGCAATATAAAACAACATAAACACATCTCAAAACATAATAATAAGTTCATAAAATGCACAATTCAAGGAATCAATGAAATTCAATTTCAACAAGACTCCGAAACAAAATGCAACATGCAACATACTTCTATGACTTTTTACTCTCAAGCTTTAGTTGAATAGAAGAGATAGGATAATAAATAAAAAAATCCTTTACATCACCATACTTCCCCACTTAGAAGGAACTCCTAACACTAAAAAAATGAAGTATTACTTAACAACATCATCCTCCTCATCCTCATCCAGCTTTGATCCTCCTGCCCGGAGTGCATAGAAATGTGACTTTGCCTTTGGAACATTAGGAGGAATTTCTATACCCTAGTTTCCTCTAGTCGCAATGGTAGGTCAATGACTCACCTTATGATCATCCTTCCCACACCCAATGAAAGAACTAATACCGGCTAAACACTTCCCATGTTTCCTTTTTCCACATGTGACAAATGTAGGCTTTTCATTTTGAGAACCACCTCCTCTCTAAAATTTCACCTTAGAACTTCTAGGTTCTTCTTGAGTTTGAGCCCTCTTTTTGAACCTAGTTTGATCTTGGTCACTAGAACAACTTCTTTTCAAGTTTGTAGACATCATCTTAAGTTTGGAGTCTTCAGTTGATTGGGCATACACCATGAGTCTAGCTAGGGTCATATCATCATGTAGTATCAATGTACGACAATCCTGCGTCACTGTATCAGTGACCCTGGTCACGAATTCACTCATCTCATTCCTCGGATTGGAAACAAGGGATGGGGAATTTATGGAAACATAGAGAACTTTAAAGATATTTCTCAAAACTTATATTGCCCTACTTGAGATGGATAAACTCCACTACCTTAACCTCCACCCTCTCACAGGGGAAGTACTTTCCAAGGAAAGCTTCCTAAAACTATTCCCATTCAGTAGGACCCAAGTTAACCGACCTATTGACTTTCCATTGTGTATAGCACACTTGAGAATCATCTTTCAATTTATATGAAGCCACCTCGAATTTTTCCCTAGAAGTAATACTCATAGAATGAACTATATTTTACACCTCATCAATAAACTCTTCGGGATCATTCCCTACCTTATAGCAAAGAAATATAGGAGGATTCATCCTCACAAAATCTCTCAACCTATACATCATATAGCTCTTCACAACAGTTATCCTAGGCACCATCCTCAATTCGCTTGAGTAGTCAAGGCTCGAGCTAAAGCAAGCAAAACCTCTCTAATATCTTTATTACTCAACTCCAGGGGAAACACTAGAAAATCATTACCTCCTTCCACATTAGGGAATTGATCACCTTGGGATCCTTGAGCACCATGATCAACTTGCTCAACTTTCTCAACTTGAGGAGGAATCTCCTCATGAACATCATTCTCCTTAACTCTCCCAGCTGGTTTCCTCCTCGTATTCATCTTCCAAGAAACATAAGGACAACCATAAGAAAAGAGTACTCAAAACTTTTACTCTACGACACGACATATGACTAGAAAAGAAGGGAAACTTTATGGTCCTATAGCCTCTCAACGATAGATGTGTCGCGACGCACGCCGATGGTCAAGACTCTACTAGACGTGGTTTTATGAGACTTTTTGATTCCTAAAACTACTTTCATAAACCTATGCTCTGATAGAAAGCATGTTCCACCCTGAAACTACACCCTAGAAGATATGGCATCTTGGAATGCAACCAGCATACTTTCCCTCTCGGAGGTCTTGTTCAAGCCCTTCCATATCGTTCATCGCATATACAAATATAAAAAGTAGTACGGAATTAAAACTTTTCACATGAATTTCTTAAAACATCTCTTCACATAAAACCATAGAAATTCTCAGTGTCAACACATGTCATCCTTAAACTCAAGAACACTTGGGACACGGCCCATACAATATGAATGTAAGAAATACGTATGCTATTACAATACTTTTAAATAAAATACATATATGTACGCCCCCGAGTCAATTGAGGACATACTTCTCTTAGGTTTAACAACTCTAGAATCCAAACTTTCCTTCACGATCATTCTAACCTTTCACCTACACCTTTAGAGATAAAAAATTTCATGGAGTTTGTACAAACATTTGTGTTATGTATGACCTTATGCATAAAATCATGAAAACGGAGATTTTATTTGAAACATGCTCTTTTCATTTAAATATCATATAACAACCATAAGAATAACATTTAACACCTTTGAAAAACATAAGATAACATTTATGAAATTTAATACATTTTAAAGAAAACTTACAGTGAACCCATTTCACTGCTAGAGTGAAATCCCTTCTCTGTACAATGAAGTGCCTTATCTTCAATTTAGAAACTTCCTAGAATGTAGTTCTCTCACTAAAAATTATACTAAAACTCACTTAAGTAAGACAGAGAGAGACCTCCCATACAACCTCACTAGGCACACCTAAATGATCCGTA
This sequence comes from Solanum arcanum, assembly GCA_027789145.1. NCBI lineage: Eukaryota > Viridiplantae > Streptophyta > Magnoliopsida > Solanales > Solanaceae > Solanum > Solanum arcanum. The sequence continues at coordinate 25,390,672 of CM050934.1, read as the reverse complement.
AGACCACATATAACGAGATTAGCACACTTAGAAATACATCAAACATAGATAATATGACGTTCTCCTTTCAAATGCAATCAAAAGACATACTTATGTAACAACAAAATAATGTCCATGATTGACCACCTCAAAATCACCTAAATAGTTATTAAGACTACCTAAGGCTTATATCATGTCCACATAGTCAAACATATTCTCTAATTAGAGTAAATCTTAAGACTTATGTAGGTAAGATACGAAGTGACCATTTCCATGTCCCCTTCACACCTTAAAGAGAAAAACCTTAACTACTTGAGATATGTACTTATTCATTTAAAAAACTCTCTTCACTATAATTCATTACATTCATTAGTTTATTTAAGAATTATTTATCACATAAAGTACATTCAAAAAATGGTCTTGGAAAAGACCTATGGACTCTAACTAACACCTTCAAAGCTTATTGTGCAATGTCTAGATAGCGTCTGATACCACCTCCTAAGATTCATATAGCTTCTCTAATGCTAGTAGGTATCCATATGATGAGAATACACAATAACCGACATAGACCATGATAGCTAGACATGGAATCCGGAGTTCAAACCTACTCCAATGAGGGTGTTCTACTTGCCAAGGTGTAACTAGGTCACATCCCATGTAGGCAGGTGGTTAAGGAATATGAAGGGCTTTTATGCACTCTAGTCTCAATATCAAGTAGAGCTACAATATACTCTAATCTCCATCTCAAGTAGAGCTACTACCCATAACATAATCACTCAGTGCCATCCTTTGTTATCATATAGAAATTTACACTAAAGGATCAGATGAATACATTTCAGTATCTAGTTCATAACCCAATTGTATTCACCAAACCAAAGAGGTACACTAGGGCTGCCTTTCAATGCCAACTAGATTAGTTCATTATGACTTTCATGAGGATGATATAATGTCATTCCAGCCAATCAAACCTAAGTTCATGATACTTTACATGAAGGATATTATTACGATTGTTTGACATCAACTCATAACATATTTCAAGTACATGACCTTCTTAACATCATTTAAAGTCTCACATATCATTCATTCATGCATGACAAGGGTTCACTATACCTACCTAATCAATACATCTCATATCCACATAACATTCATGCATGTATCAAATAAGGGTCACAAGTCTAGCAAACCAAGTCACAACATTCTTGACTTTATCACATATAGCATATGAACTTTTAAGAAATTAGGAATGAACCTTGTCATATTTATGTCAACATATACATAACTATATCATCATCAATATAACCATAAAATCTCATATAATCAAGTAGGAAATCGTTCATCAACATATAAGAATACACACATAAGCACATTGTCATAGTCTACATGATCTCCTAACATATATAGTAAGAGCACATACTTTCACATTACTTCACATATAAATAGATATGATCATACTTCAAATAAATTATCTTCTCAAATCATCATAATACCTCAAGTAGTGACGACAAGGCCATGATCACCATAATACAAAAAGTAACGCCGACAAGGCCACATCAGTTTCAAGTAAAGCACATAACACTGTCACCATAAGTGGACCTTACCAATAAAAACATAATTTGAGTATAAATAACATAAAATAAAGAAAATTAGGGCAGCGTACCACCAATCCTTTCCCAACACTTCAATCCAACGCCAAATTATTCAATTCAATACCATAAAACCCTTACCCATGACCATAAGCAATAATTCAATGCATTTATAAAAATAATCAATGAAACTAGGTCAATTTAATATATATTATTACATCTTAAACAACCTAGATATAAATTAAATATAATTATCACATCATTCAATAACCCATATAAAACTACACTATGATTCAGAAATATTACATCAATATCACTTAACCCATAAATTTGTCAAAACTAGGCTGCATTAGTAACATATGTTCATAGTCTAATTAATTTAAATTAGATACATAATAAGAAGTCAATCATTATTCAATGCTTAAAAACCTTAAGTGAAATAACCTATGGATATTTCATGAAATTTGTCAATTCATCTTTGAAAACATTAACAAACATCTTTGAAAGTTGGGCTCCTTGATGAATAGAGTTTCAAGGATCAAAAACCATAGTTTAATTAAGATAATAATCCAATTTATGAATAATATCCACTAAATTCTCCAAACCAAGCCCTTCTTGAGTTTTAGCTCTAATGGAGTTCTACCGAATTTCTAAGGGAAAATGGGTTTTCATTTATGAAGAATGAAATCTTATAAGTATTTTAGGCTTATAAACATATTTAAAACACCTAAAAGACCCTCAAATAACTGCCCTTTATCTTATTTTTACGTTGGGTAAATTTACAAATTTAGCCCTTCAACTTATAGTGATTGCATGTAGGAATGTAGACCCATCGATACACAACACCTATTGGGCATCGTCCAATCGACTATCCGTGTTGTTCATCTCATTTATTAATGATCCTTGAAAATAGGAGATTAATATCCCTAGGCTAAGTAACCATAGATGCCACCAACCATGAGGCGTCAACCTGGCCACTGGTCGTCGATTTTGCCATCCGTAGGTCGGACTCCCTTAGGCAGTTTTGGCCGCCAACATGGGTCCTCCCTCAAGGATCCTTGTTTAGTCATTCGGGATGTTTGCCCAAACTTTTCTAACCAAAATATGTTTGTATACAATCTTAGGAACTTTCACATGAATTTCATCAAAAACAAACACGTAAAACTGGATGAAACATGCATAGACACACAAGATCGTTTCAAAGCAAACCTTTCAAACGTCATGGACGTTCTTGGATATTTAGCCTCCATATTTCACGAAACTTGACAAACTTCCTATACACATCATAGTAGACAATTTTAATACCTTAGACAATCATGGAAACAATTTTACTCTTTAGCTTCACCTAAGTCATTTGAGGGGTTTTATATTAGGGTTCTTCGTGCTTATTGAAAATCAATCTCAAATCAGGCTACCATCAGTTGAAAGTTAGGGAATGTGATATTCCAAAGATAAATTTTAGAACTAGATATAGGAACTATGAGTTTATTATTATGTCCTTTGCTTTGACAAATTCATCTGCAACATTCATGGATCTTATGAACTGTGACTTCAAATCTTATTTAGATACATTTGTTATCGTCTTCATTGATGACTTACTCGATTATTTATGGTGTGAGGAAGATCATGTTAGTCACCTCAGGATAATTCTTCATACTTTGAGAGATAAAGACCTATATGCCAAGCTCTCCAAGTGTGAGTTTTGGCTCAAGTCTGTGGCATTCTTGGATCATATTATCTCTTGTGATTGGATAAAAGTTGATACCCAGAAGTTATATATAGTTTAGAGTTGGCCTACACCCATATATCCAACTAACATAAGGAGTTTCTTGGGTTTGGATGGGTATTATAGGAGATTTCTTGAAGGGTTTTCATCTATCTTATCTTATTTGACAAAGCTAACTCGAAAGACAGTCAAATTTCATTGGTCTGAAGGCTATGAAAAAATCTTTCAAGAGTTGAAAAAAAGATTTACTACCGCTTTGGTTTTGATATTACTAGAGGGTACTCAAGGTTTTGTGGTGTATTTTGATGCATGACAAGTTGGATTACACTGCAAAGTTATAGCGTATGCATCCAGACAGCTGAAGATTCATGAGATGCACTATAAAACTTATGACTTGGAATTTACTACAGTAGTTTTTTCTTTAAAAATATTGTGTCACTACATGTATGGTGTTCATGTTGATATATTCACTGATCACAAGAGCCTCCAATGTGTGTTCATTCAAAAGGAGCTAAATCTCAGAAAGAGGAAGTAGTTTGAATCACTCAAGGATTATATATGAGTATTTTTTACTACCCAGGAAGTCTAATATGGTTGTCGGTGCCACAAGCAGGTTATCCATGGGTAGTACCGCCCATTTTGGAGAAGAAAATAGGGAGTTAGCTAAAGATGTGCAAAGACTGCATGGTTGGGAGTCAGACTTATGAATTCCATAGGAGGAGGGATAGTGGTGACCAATTGGGAAGAGTTATTATTAGTGTAAGGGGTGAAAAAGAAGCAAGTTCAAGACACCATTTTACTTGATTTGAAGACGAGTGTCCACAACCAAAGAGTATTGGCTTTTGAACAAGTGGGAGATGGTGTGCTAAAGTACCAAGGTAGACTTTGTGGATATAGGGTGGATGGAATCCAAGAGAGGATCCTGGAGGAGGCTCATAGCTCCAGATATTCCATTCATTCGGGTTCCACCAAGATGTACCGCGATTTGAGCGACGTATATTTGTGGGAATGCATAAAGAAAGATATTGCTGAGTTTTTGCCAAGTGCTCAAATTGTGGGCAAGTGAAAATAGAGCACAAAACGATTGGAGGTTTGGCTAAGACAATAGAAATTTAAGGATGGAAGTGATATATAATTAATATGGACTTCATCACAAGCTTGCAAAGATCTGGCAGATAACATGGTTCGATTTGGATGATTGTCGAGTGAATGCCAAACTCAACCCATTTCTTGCCAGTAATGACTACCTATTCGGCTGAGGATTATGCTAGGTTATAACTTCAAGAAGTGGTTAAACTTCTTAGAGTTCAGATCTACATTATTTTCGATAGAGGTGTACAATGTAATGCACAATTCTGGAAATCTTTCTAGAAAATTAAGGGTTCAACTTAAGCATTTCTTTCATCCTCAAAAAGATGGACAAACAGAACATACTATCCAAACTCTTAAGTATATGTTGAGAGATTGTGTGATTAATTTAAAAAGGTGTTGGAATTCTCAGATAACTCTCTTCGAGTTCGCTTACAACAACAATTGCCATTCGAGCATCGAAATGGCTCCATATGAAGCTCTTTACACGAGAAGATGCATATCTCCTATTAGGTGGTTTGACGTTCGTGAAGAAGGGTTGATAGGACCAGATCTAGTTCACCAATCTATGGATAAGGTAAAAGTGATTCAAAGAAGATTGAAGGTGGCGCAGTCGTCAAAAGTCCTACAGATATGTTATGAGAAGGTCGTTAGAGTTTAAGGTAGATGATTGGATATATATGAAAGTTTCTTCTATAAAAGGTGTTGTCAGGTTTGGTAAGAAGCGTAAACTTACTCCCAATATATTGTACCTTATTTAATCTCTAAGAAAGTAGGCAATGTGTCTTATGAGTTGGAGCTACCCGACAAAATTAGTGGTGGTTCATCCGATTTTCCATATTTCTATATTGAAAAAGAGACTTGGGAAATTGAGGAGGATATGTAGAAGAGATATCCACATCTCTTTTAATCAAGAGAGAATGAAGCCCAAGGTTATAAATTATCTATTGAGCATCTTATGAGACTACGTGTAAGCATATTAATATTTGCTTGTGTTGCTAAAAGTGGAAATGATGTTACTACCCTTATCTTAGTGAAAGAGTTCACATTCGAGGATAAATGTTCCCAAGGTGGAGGTATTGTAGCATCTTGTAACTTTAAATAACTAAGAATAAGTTAGGAAACTAAGAGCAATCATTTGCTAAAGTACGTTTTTGTAATTTTAAAACGGTCCTAGTTCCTAACTTAGGAGGATTTCGGGAATGTTCTTTATATAATTGGAAATCCCTTAGAAATATATTTCCAACGGCCCCGAGTTTGCGCATTTTTTAATTTTTTATGAAGGAGATATGCATTTCGGAAGTTGGGTTGTTCGACTGAGGAAAGTCCAATCAGGAATTTTAGTAACGGTAAAGTAGAATTTTCACCCTAGTATTGCCTAATTCGTTTTAGAGGTTTATTAGGAGTAAAACCAAGTCTCAATTAAGTCTTACAAAAGTTGAGAACGCTAAGGGCTTTGCAGAAAAGGGGCGAGAAGAGCAAGATCAAGAATTCTTCAAGAAACGCCAAGAATCGTTGCGTCAATTTCATCGAGGGTGATCCCTTTAAGGAATGTGATATCTTTATGTGTTGGGTTCGTTCGCCCACACACCAACATGTTTAATTCAGCAAGTTTTGTATTGATTCAATAATGAATCTTTAATATCATAATGAAGAATTGTTGAATTCTTCTTGGAATAGTTGTAGTGTACCTTTAGTGGTTTTGATTCATTTTTATAGGTTTTTTTACGAGTCTAACCTATTGGTATTGAGTATATTAGTGAAACTATGTATTTGGGGGAAGATGTGTGGAAGTTTATTAGGTTTAGAGTTTCAAATCGGAGAAGAAAAGCAAAAAAAAAAACATCTGACAGGTCTTAGGGAGCCACGCCTACGAGAGTCATTCAGGTAGACTCTGTGCGTCAGGATGTGATATGCTACGCCAGCTAGAGTACCTGATTGCAGTGTTTTTACATCAGGCTCCGGCTCCCCGCCCCTCTCAAAGTGCTAGGGCCACCTAGAGATCCATTTTCTCTCTCTTTTCATACTAGTTCCTAAGTGATATACCTTTTATTCCAAGTTGATTCCAACACTCTAAAATTCATCTAAACATCATGAAATCATGATCCTTGAATCATAATCCAATTCAAGGAAATATGAGGTCGAAGTCAAAGAAATTAAGAGTCAAGTCTAAAAGATAAGAAACAAGTCAAAGTAAGTTCCTAAAGCATTCAATAGTATTAAACATTTAACTTTGTTTCAATGTTGAAGAAATGAGTTGAGCAACGACTAAAGAGTCGGATTTAATTTTTAAAAGCTATAACGGAACTAAGTATTACCTAAGAGGTAAGTTCCAAGTTAAGCAAAGATTAACAAGTTGTGTTCACTTCTCAATAGTTATTAGGGAACTAAGTAGTCCCTAGGAGTTTAAACAAAAATTTTCAAACCTTTGAGAAAGAGAGGAAACTAGGATTCTAAAAAGACTATGGCTAGTTTTAGTAAAAGGAAAAAGGAAACTATAATTTCCAAGAAAGCCTTGGAAGCTATTTTTGAGCAATTTTTTAAAACTAGAGAAGAATTTGTTTTAAAAACATATGAGCTTAGCATTTTGGGAGTATTGGTGAGCACCGATATGGTGACATGAGTTGATATTAACTCAAGTTTCCATCAACAATGTAGCCAACATGGAAAGATAAAGGTTATACTTTTTAGATGATTACATAGGTCTTTTAGCATAGACTAATGGATCCACTTAGTAGTTTAGGTTATGTACCAACGAAAATGTATACATCAGTCCTCTTGCAATGTGAGGTAATATGTTGTACCATCACTTAGGATCATAGTGATGGTTTCCGGTTAAAGAATCTCTCGCAGATATTATATTAAATTCGTAAATAAGTATACCTTAGTTTGTTATTTTTTTTATCTTTAATGAACTAAGTTCTTGCAATTTTTTACAAGATTTCTTTATATTGAGTTGTTATTTAATGAGTTTAGCAGATCCAAGATAATTTAATTTTTACTCCTTTCAAGCCTTACGGTTTTGTCTAGCATTCAAACTCGCATACTCGTAAATTCAATATACTGATGTCAATTGGCCTGTATCATCTTATGTTGCAGATGCAGGTAATTTGGATCAGCACGCAGCTCTTCATTGATCTATTTTGAGCTCTAGAGTCAATGATGAGTCTCCTTGAATTCCGGAGGATCATTTTTTTGCTTTTCAGTTAGTTAAATGGAATGTTTTGGTATTTGTCCAAACATTTATCTCAGTTAGTTTAGAGGCTTCATAGACAGATAGATAGTTGTTCAGTTGTGTCTCTTTATTTCAGATTCTATATTTGAGACTTAAGTACCATTTTGGCCAAGACAACATTTAAATTTAATTTGAGATGAGTCTTCTACTTAGTTAAGCTAGAAAATGGGTTTGTTCGAGGCCATCAATGGTAACAGTGTGTCAAACCTGCCAAGGTTTTAGGCTCGGTACGTGACAATTCGCACATGTATATACAACCTTGTACCACCCAAAAAAATTGTAAAAAAACCTAATGAGTGTGATCACTATGTTGACCACCTTATTAAAGATGTGGCATTGTTTAGAGTGAAAAACGTTTGTATTTCAAGTCCAACTGAGGCTCAGACAAAGATATACTAAAATTTTCATTTTACCTTTGTTAAAAGTCCATGGATATTTGGTAGTGATTCTGACGTGGTTAGAGAAAAATTGTTTATTGGCGTCCGCAACGACCATATTAATGGTGTGGGTTGGTCATGAGGAGAAACTTCAATATTTTCAAGTTCAAACAAAGATTAAAAGGAAAATATCAAAATCCTTATTTTTGTCAATAAACTATGATATATTACTAGCAACAAAAGAAACTACATTTATTTAGGGTCTAACTTATTGAATATCCTCAATCAAATATAAAAATGTATTTATATTGTTGATACGAATTCTCCTTACCTAGTTTCCATTTATTTAGGGACTTTCAGTACGAACTACTACCATTTAGTTGTGTATGTAGACAGAAACATTCATCATTATATTAGATAGGTTCCATCAACCGACTTACCCAAAGAGCTTTCTTCTATGTTATGAGTACCCAAATTAGTTTCTCCACTACAACATAGTTCCATATCTTGCATCTTTTTACATTCAGACCCCCCTCCCCCCCCCCCTCCATATTCTATATCCACCTCTTTAACCACAAATTGAGAAAGGATAAATACTTAAACCCAATATTTGTGAATTAAAAATAACATATATGCTATTTCAAAATCATGAGTTATATAAATCACAATAATTAAAAATAAAAAACATACTAAAATTAAGTGACTTTCGAAATTTAGCATATGTCACACAAATTAATACAGAAAGAGTAACATATAATTTCTTTAAATTATGTCAGTAGTCCTATAAATTATTATAATTAACAACTCAATATTTAAAAGCTATGTAGAAATTTAATGAACTATATTAATTTCATTTGTCACACATAAATCAAAATAAATAAAATAATGTAAATTGAGCATCTGCTTGCATATGCATAATTTGACAATAGTTGATTTATGAACATGGCCATTGTATTTTAAAGATAAATGATTTACGTTTTCCCCATCCAAACTATATCATCTATTCTTACACCATATCTAAATGTACATTATTTAAAGTTTTTAAATTTTAATACATCACTTCTAATTGAAGTAAAGGACATAAAATCCTATAAATATTACTATATTTGTCCATATAATCTAAAAATGGAAAAATTATGAATGTGCCTACTCCAAATAAAAGGAAGTTATAAAAATGTGTTTTCTTTAAACCGCAATAATCTATTAAAAAAAAATTAGAAGATACGTTAATGGAAAAAAAATAACTCATGTACCTTTATATTTAGAAAAAAAAAATTCTTCAAGTTATTGGGAAAAATGTGACTAATGTAAATTTAAAATCGAGTCAAAATATATTTAAAGGACTGTAAATCTATAAGAAAAATACATAATAGGAAATTCATTAATATACTTAACAGATCCACAAAATTAAAACCAATATCATCACCTATAAAGTAAGCAAATTTCTTCACAAAGTTTCTCAAATCTATTGTTTCAAGCGATATTCATTAACCGAACGAATTTTTTGTAACACAAATTAATATTGTGCACCGACAAAAGACTCACCAGAAGGTGATGATATCTAAAGATTAACACTATGTAGCTTTCAAAAAGATATGAGCAAGTATTAATGAAACACCCAATCTTTCTATTAAAACTGGAGCACATATTAGTATTGTGTCTTATTCCCCGGGTGCCACACCATTCAGTTATGATTCCTCAAACATCTTTAACTCAATAAATCAGTTCCTGAATTATGTGAAGGGTTTTGTAGTCAAAGGGGGTCATTGATTTGATTTCTTTTAGAAAATAATTTATAAATTTCTTTTTATCTTATTTAGTATTAGTTAAGATAAATTATAACCTAGTTTATGAGTGATCATTTCTAGTAACTAATACTAATAAGATAAAACAAATAGATAAATCATTGTTTAAAGGTAATCAAATCAATTATTCCTTTTGACCGCAGAAACCTTCGAATCATTGAGGAACTTATTTATGGTGTCAAAGCGGATGGAGGAATTATAAGCATTCGGTATGCCACCCTGGGATTAAGAAACAATAGAAACATCTGTCCAATTCTAATAGGAAGTTACCTTGACTCTGCGCAAGTCAAGACATACTCTACTCAATGTATGTATATAAAATATTATAAACACATGCGATCTATATATAACTTGTAAGGCACTAAAGCAACTTTGTTCAACAAGGAATATGTAACAGAAAACTCAATTTTACCTATATATAAAATAAATATAGTTATGTGGGAGTTTCTGTATCCGACAACAACCACTATGAGCCTAAGTGGTGATACAGTGTCTCACTCATGCTGCCAGAATTGTGTTATATTTTGTTTTCACATAGAACATCCTCAACCTAGTGGATCCTCGGGCTAAACCTAATTGATCATCTAAAAAGTATGACCCGTTATTATCCATGATGGCTATATGGTTTACATGGAGACTTGAGTTTATATGAACACTCATCCCCGCATTTGTGTTCAATACTACTGCCAAAATATACTTTATCTTATTCTTGTAAAAAAATTTCTTTCCTCTGGGTTGAGACAATTTGCTCTCCCCTTTTTATCTTTTAAAACTCCTCTTGGAATCAATTTTATCTTTTCTTGTTTAAAACTCTATTGGGAAATCTTAGTTTCCTCTTAACATAAACGTAAAAAAATTTATAAACTTTTAGGGAATAATTAGTTCCCTTATAAATTTTGAGAAATGAGCTCAACTCTTACTCTTTGCTTAACTTGAAACTTCACTCTTAGGAAATTCTTAGTTCCCTTGTATCTTGTGAGAACATAACTCAACTCTTTACTCTTTCTTTAACTCAAAACTTGAGACTTAAGACGAAGTTAAAATATTTAAATAATACCATTGGAAGCTTTAAGAAACTTTTTTTAACTTACTTTATAGCTTTATATTTAACTCCTTAACTTCCTTGGCTTTGATCCTAACTTTCCTTTAAATTTAATTATGAATTCAAGGGTCATGATTCATATTTATTTCATGACATTTAGATGTACCTTAGCGTATTGGAATCGACTTAAAACTGACTTAAGGCATACTTTTACTCCTAATAAACAGTTGGAACAAATTAGGAAATAGTATGGTGAAAAGACTACTTTACCCTTACTAAAATATTGATTGGACTTTTCTCAGTCCAACAACGCAACTTCAAAAAAACATATCTCTCTCATACAACATTGAAAATGAGCAAAAATGGCGCCCTTAGAAATATTTTTCCAAGGGATTTCCATCCATATAAACAACTGCCCCTAACTCCTCTTGAGCTAGAAGTTATGCCCGTTTGAAAATGACCAAAACTCACTTTTTATACTTAGTAACTTTTCCATATTTTTCCTATTATTTCCAAAAAATAACTATTGTTAGTATCTTTGTCTAATCTTAGATATTTTGGTTTACTAGATGTTTCAATATCTCCATTTTGGGAACATTCATCCTCGAATGACATTATTTCGCTATGCTAAGGATAGTAACATCATATTAGCACTCAACCAACAAAATCTAGTAATAACATGATTACACATAGTCTTATGAAGTGTGAAGAAAATAATTTGGTACCTTGATAAATATTTTGTCCGGACTCAAAGGGGTGTGGATATCTCTTTTTCATATCCTCCTCAGCTTCCCAAGATGGTTTCGAAACAAATTGGTTCCTCCAAAAGTTCTTTACTAATGACACTTCCCTAGTTCTCAACTCAGAAACTTGATATCTAAAATCTAGAACAGAATCTCTTCATAGGATAAGAAATCCTTAATCTCAATTTTCTAAGTAGGTACAATCATTGAAGTATCACACAAGCACTTCTTCAATATAGAAATATGAAATACTAGATGAACCGATGCTAACTCTTGGCGTAACTCTAAATCATAAGCTACATTTCCAACTCTTTTGAAGAATATGTTAGGAATAATATACCAGGGCTTATGCTTCCCCTTCTAACCAAACCTCAAAACACATTTCATGGGTGAAACTTATAGATACACTCAATCATCTAACTCAAACACTAACACCTTCTCCTAAAATCTGCGTAGGACTTTTGGTGACTCCGTGTTGTTTTCAACATCTCTTAAATCACTTTCACCTTATCAAAATCTTGGTGAACTAGTTCTGGTCTTATCAACCCTGCTTCGCCAAATTCGAATCACCCAATAAGATATTTGAATCTTCTCCCATAATGAGCTTCATATGGAGCCATTTGGATGATCAAATGGTAACTGTTGTAAGAGAACTCAATGATAGGAATGTATTCATCCTAATTCCTAGATATATTTGACCATATAGAATCTCTAAGAGAGTGGTTAATGTGGCTTATGAATTGAAGCTACCTCTTGAATTAGTGGCGGTTCATCCGGTATTCCATATTTCTATGTTGAAGAAGAGACTTTACAAGTTGAGGAGGATATGAAGAAGAGATATCCACATATCTTTGAATCAGGAGAGAATGAAGATGAAGGTAATAAATTCTCTACTAAGCATGTTATAAGACTATGCGTAAGAATGTTATTACTTGCTTGTATTGTTCACTGCTGAAATGATGTTACTACCCTTATTTTTGTAAAATAGTTCTCATTCGAGAATGAATGTTCCAAAGGGGTATATATTGTAACATCTCGTATCTTGAAATAACTAAGAATATGCTAGGAAACAAAGGACAATCATTTTTTCTAAGTGAGTTTTAAGTCATTTTCAAAGGGATATAACTCTCAATTCAGGAGGATTAAGGGAGAGTTCTTTATAAAATTAGAAAGTCGTTGGTATATTTTCTTTTAAACGGCGCCGAGTTTGCATGTTTTTGATGTCATTTGAGGGAGATATGCCTTTTAGATGTTTGGTTGTTGGTCTGAAGAAAGTCTAATGTTTATTTTAGTTAGGGTAAATTAGTCTTTTCACCCTAGTATTGACTAATTCTCTTTAGGGGTTTATTAGTCTAACAACAAAGTCCTAATTCAGTTTTAGAAGAGGTGAGAACACTAAAGTCTTTGGAGAAAAACGGTGAGAATAGGAAGATCAATAATTCTTCTAGAACGCCAAGAATCGTTGCGTAAATATTATCGAGGGTGATCCCTTTAAGGTAGATGATATCTTTATGTGTTGGGTTCGTTCACCCACACATCAACATGGTTAATTTAGCAAGTTCATTATTGATTGAATAATGAATCTGGAGGTTCTTAATGAACAATTGTTGAATCCTTGCTCGTAGAGTGGTAGTGCACCTTTATTGGTTTTGATTCATGTTTTTGAGCTGTTTTACAAGTCTAAAATATTGTGTATCGAGTATATTAGTGATTTTAAATGTTTGGGGGAAGATCCATGTATGTTTGGGAGGTTCAAAATTTTAAATTGGAGAAGAAAAGTTGAAAACCCCATCTGACAGGCCGTGGAGTGCAACGCCTATTATAGCCCCAAATGCAGACTCTGTGCAACAGGTTTTGGCATACCGCGCTAGCAAGAGCACCTTATGGAAGTATCTGTCCATCAAGCTCTAGCGCCCCGCCCCTCTCGCATCGCCAGACTAACCTAGAGATCCCATTTCTCTCCCATCTTTTCGTATTAGTTCTTGATTTATATATATGTTATTCTGACTTGATTCCAACACTCTAAAGTATATCTAAATGTCATTAAATCAGCCATAAACATGATATCATGATTCTTATGTCCATAATCTGATTCAATAAAAGTTAAGAGTCAAGTTTAAAAGATAAGAAACAAGTCAATGTATGTTGCTAGACCATCCAAGAGTCATAGACAAACATTTAAATTTTGTTTCAAGGTTGAAGCAACGAGTTGAGCAAAGAGCAAATAGTTGGATTATTTAAAAGTTATAAGGGAACAAAGTATTCCTTAAGAGTTAAATATAAAGTTAAACAAAGAGTAACAAGTTGAGTTCACTTCTCATGAGATATAAGGGAACTAACTAGTCCCTAAGACTTTAAACAAAATGTTTTCAGACTGTTGAGAAAGGAAGGAAGCTAGGCTTCCACAGAGCCTATGACTATTTTTAGTAAAATGAAATGGAAACTATGATTTCCAAGAATCTTTTTGATGTTAACTATGAGAAATTATCTCAAATTAGAGAAGAATTTGTATTTAAAACATATGAGCTAAGTATACTGGGAGTATTATTTATCACTGATATGGTGAGGCAAGTTCATATTAACTCAAGTCTCCATAAACCATGTAGAAAACATTGAAATATAGAGGATCATAATTTTTAGATGATTTCGTAGTGCTTTTAGCATAGACTAATTAATCCAATTAGTAGTTCAGATTCTATACCGATGAAAATGGATAGAGTTGTCCTCTTGCAACGTAAGGTATTACTTTGTACCATAACATAGGCTCATAGTGATGGTTGCCGATTAGAGCATCTTCGACAAAAAATATATTACTTTCATATATAAGTAAAGTTGAGTGTATTATTATTTTATATTTAACGAACATTACACTGTTTTACAAGATTTCTTCATAATACATGTGTCCATACTGTTTTGTATTGAGTTGTTATTTCATGAGTTTAGTAGAGCCAATGTAAGTTCATTCTTACTACTTTGAAGCCTTATTGTTGTGCTTAGTATTCAAACTCGTATACTCGTACATTCAAAGTACTGATGTCAATTGGCCTGCATTGTCTTATGATGCAGACGCCGGTAACCATGATCAGCATGCAGCGCTTCGTTGATCTAGTTTGAGCTCCAGAGTCAGGGGTTAGTCTCCTTGTATTAAGAGAATTCTTTTATTGCTTTCTAGTAAGTTTAATATAATTTTGTGGGGTTTGACGCAACATTGATCATAGTCAGTTTAGAGGCTTCATAGACGGATAGTTAGTAGTTCAGTTGTATCTATTTACTAAAGATTCTATATTTGAGACATAAGTGTCATTTTGGCCAAGATAGTATTTATAGTTTTTTTTTAATGGGAATTTCTCCAATTATATAACTTAGTTAAGTTGAGTCTTCCACTGAGATAAGTAAGCCAGGACAAGAGTTCATTAGAGGCCAACAATGGTAACAGAGTGACACTCCCGCACACGGTGTAGGTTCAGTGCGAGAAAATTGGCACAATTATCTGGCGCCTTGGACTACCCAAAAAAATCTGAAAAAACTTAATGAGTGTGGTAAAACTATTTCCCTGTCCAAACATTTTTGTTGGTCACCGTGACATTAATTATTTCGCTTGGTTCAGAGTCTAAAACATCTGTATTTCAAGTCAAAATGATGCCCAGAATGGGACATACTAAATTTCTCATTTTAATTTTGTTAAAGTCTTTTGGGTTATTAGTGATTCTTACATGGTTAGAGAAAAATTGTTTATCGGAGCCCGTCACGACCATATTAAGGGTTTGGGTTTGTCATGAGAGGAAAACTTCTATATTTTCAAGTTCAAATAAAGCCTAAAAAGGAAAATATCAAATTTCTTTTTCTTGTCAATAAACTACGAACATATATTACCAGCAACTACTAAAACTACATTTATTTCAATTCTGAGTCATCGAATATCCTCAATCAAATGTCGAAGTATATCTATCTAGTTGACGCCAATTTTTTGTACCTAGTTTTAGTTTATTTAGAGCTTTTCAATACCCGCTACTATCATTTGGTTGTTTATGTGCACAAAAATATTCATCATTATTTTAGATATGTTCCATCTACACTTTTAACCCAAAGAGCTTCTTTCTAAGTTATGAGTACCTAAATTAGTTTCCCACTACGACATAGTTCCATATCTTGTTACACGTTATACATTCAGACTGCCCCCCCCCCCCTCCTCCCTCTTTGTTTGTTTGACAGATTTTCCCATGCTACCAATGCTACTTTTCTTTTCTCTTTTAGACTACTCCAAAAGAAATCTCTACATTTTCTATCCACTTCCTTAACCACAAATTGAGGAAGAATAAATACCGAAATCCAATATTTGTGAATTAAAAATAACATATATGTTATCACAAAATCATGAGTTATATAAATCACAATGATTATCAATTAAAAACATATTAAAATTAAGTGAATTTAAAAATTTATCATATGTCACACAAATTAATACATAGAGAGTAACATATAAATTCTTTAAATTATGTCAATAGTCATATAAATTAGTATACTTAACAACTCAAAATATTTAAAAGCTACGTAGAAATTTAATGAACTCTTTTAACTTCATTTGTAACATATAAATCGAAATAAATAAAATAATGTATATTGAGATTCTACTTGCATATTCTTTATATGACAATAGTTGATTTCTAACAAGCCCATTCTATGTTAAAGGTAAAGGATTTACGTTTTCTCCATGCAAACTATATAATCTATTTTTACACTATATCTAAATCTACGTGATTTAAAGTTTCTTTAATTCTAGCACATCACTTCTCATTGAAATAAGGACATAAATTCATACAATTAGTACTAAAATTGTCAACATAATCCAAAAATGAAAAAAAAAAATGAATGTGTGCCTACTCCAAATAAAATTAAATTATTAAGAATAAAACTTAAAATGTCTTATCTTTAAACCGTAATAATCTATTAAAGAATAATTAGAAGATACTTTAATGGAAAAAATATAACTCATGTACCTTTATAATAGGGAAAAAATTAAAAGGAAATGCAAGTTATATGGAAAAAAAAATGTAACTCATTTAACTTTAAAATAGAGTCAAAATATATTTATAGGATTATGAATCTCTAAGAAAAATACATAATAGGAAATTCATTTTAATACTTAACATAATTACATAATAAAAACAAATATCATCACCTATTGTCACGACTCAAAACGAGCCGCGAGTGGCACTCACACTTATCTTCCTAGGTGAGCGAACCGACAAATCTAAACCCCAACATTTACCAGTATATAGATTATAAATAGTACAAATAATGCGAAAGATCCAAAACACATTAACAAAATCATTTAAATAACTTCTAAAGTTTAATACTTATTATTCCCAAAATCTGGAAGTCATCACACCGAGAACATCTATCCTCAAATTTCTAAATCTAAGAGTATTTAAGAAGCTAAAAATAAGTAAAAGAGATGGTCCATGTCCGAACATCAAGACATCAAGACGTGAAGGAGAGAATCAGTCCGAGCTACGAATAATAGCTCACCCTGACATCTGATATGCTAGAGACTGGCTAAAGTTTCGGATGAGTCGAAGTCAATGGCACGTTTGCTGCACTCCACAAATGACAAGAAGAAAATTACAAGTAGGGGTCAGTACAAGGAATACGTACTGAGTAGGTATCATCGGACAAGTCAAAATATAAAGCAATATATACTGAATAATAATATAAAATCAACCACAATACTTAAAAGGTGACAATCAACAAGTACAAGAACCATTGGCAACAACAGCAAGCACACCTATGAGAACTCAAGCCTCCACACCATACTCATTTGGGAATTAGTTTCTTCGAATTTGAGTATATTAACATAATTTAAGATTTCTCCTCTTAATTATTATTGTGTCGGAACGTGACATTCCAATCCATTATTAATACCGTGTCGAAACGTGAAACTTCTGTCCCCTAATACTATGTGTCAGAACGTTACACTCCGATCCCTAATACTACGTGTCGGAACGTGACACTCCGATCCATTATTACTATAGTGTCGGAACGTGACACTCCAATCCCCTAATACTACGTGTTGGAACGTGGCACTTCGATCCCCTAATACTACGTGTCGGAACGTGACACTCCTATCCCCTAATACTATGTGTCGGAACGTGACACTCCGATCTATTTATCTCAATATTTTAGTGCATCAAGCCTTCTTTTTGTCAAGGCGTCATCTGAATAGAGGGGATTTAAGATTGAAGATTCAACAGTCTCATCATTCTAACCATCACAATTATACGATCACAACATACAAACACACAATCAATCATATAGAAGACTTTAGAATACCACCCAATACATATCAATCGCTATTTAGAGTTTATCTATCACATAGAAATAAACCATAACCTACCTCCACCGAAGAGTCGTGATCAAGCAAGCTACTTCCCCAATGCCTTTGCTTTCCTCGTCGTTCTCTCTCTCTCGCTCGTTCTCTTCTCTCCGTCTTTTTCTTTCTTTTCTCAAGATTCTTTTTCTTTTACCCTAATTATCATTTAATTCATTATGATAAAAGTAACCCATTATTTATTTTAAAGTTATCTCCCTTAACCCCCAAGTAAATAAATTATTAAACTTACCCCACTAATTTCATAAAGTTTGTGATGAATAGTCCAAAACACCCCTTTAAAACTTTTAGCAGAAATCCGACCCAGTTGGGGCTACGCAACTTGTGACGGTCCGTCGTGTTTATGACGGTCCGTCCTGCAGGTCCGTCACAAAGTTCAGAGAGTTAAATTCAGTAAAGAGGTTTGTGACGGTCCATCGTATCTACGACGGTCCATGCTGCTGTTTCGTCGTGTTGTTCAGAGAGTCGATCTCAGTTGCCAGATTTCAGAGTTAAAGTGTTTTGGAATGAAGACCCTCGATGATCCGTCGTGACCATGACGTTCCGTCGCGTGATCCGTCGACCCTGTCAGTTATTATTAAAAAAATAATTCTAATGCTCGAATCGACTAAACAAGTTGTTACAATAGATACCAATTTACCCATCATTCGTCCTCGAGCGATCACAGGAAGAAAAACAAAGGCGAGAAAGAGTACCTGAATCTGTAAAAATATGTGGATATCTTCCTTGCATATCAGCCTCATTCTCCCAAGTGGACTCTTCAACTGGCCGATTCTTCCACTGAACCTTGATAGATGCAATCTCCTTTGATCTCAACTTGAGGACCTCTCTATCTAAAATAGCAACAGGCTCCTCCTCATAAGAAAAATTCTCATCAAGAAGAACTGAATCCCAACGAATAATGTAGTTTCCATCCCCATGGTATTTTTTCAGCATAGACACATGAAATACCGGGTGCACTCCTGAAAGTCCTGGAGTCAATGCCAATTCATTAGCCACCTTCCCCACGCGTTTCAGAACTCCAAATGGATCAATATACCTCGGACTAAGCTTACCTCGCTTGCCAAACAGCATCACCCCTTTCATGGGTGAAATCTTCAGCAAGACTTGTTCACCCTCCATAAAATCCAAGTCCCTAACCTTTCGATCTGCATATTCTTTCTGCCTGTTCTGAGCTGCTAGAAGATTCTCCTAAATGAATTTTACTTTATTTAACGATTCCCTCAAAAGGTCGGTACCCCATGGTCTCACCTCGAATGAATCAAACCAACCAATGGGAGACCTACATCTCCTCCCATACAGTGCCTCAAATGGGGCCATATCAATACTTGAGTGATAGCTATTATTGTATGAAAACTCTTCTAAGGGTAAGAAGTTATCCTAATGACCACCGAATTCTATAACACATGCATGGAGCATATCCTCCAACACCTGAATCGTTCTCTTAGACTGTCCCTCTGTCTGAGGGTGAAATGCAGTACTAAGATCCAACCTAGTACCTAATTCACCATGCAGTGTTCTCCAAAACATAGAAGTAAATTGCGTACCTCTATCTGATATGATGGAAAGTGGAACTCCATGCAATCGAACAATTTTTGAGATATAGAGTTTGGCTAACTTTTCTGCATTGTAAGTCACCTTGACCGGAATGAAGTGAGCAGACTTAGTTAATCTATCAACAATTACCCAAATAGAATCAAACTTACCCAATGTCTTTGGAAGACCAACCACGAAATCCATTGCAATTCTTTCCCACTTCCATTCAGGAATGGGCATTCTCTGAGGTATTCCTCCGGGCCTCTGGTGTTCATACTTTACCTTCTTACAATTCGGGCATTGGGCAACAAAATCAACAATGTCATGCTTCATTCTACTCCACCAAAAATGTTTCTTTACGTGACGATACATCTTGATTGTACCAGGATGTATAGAATACCTTGAACTATGAGCCTCTATAAGAACAGTGTGAATCAAATCATCCACACGGGGCACACATACCCTTCCCTTAATTCTCAAAAAGACTTCCTCATTAATTATTTCCTCTTTAGCCTCTCCTCGCAATACCATATCTCGAATTTGGCTCAGCTTCTCATCCGTAAAATGCTTTCCCTTAATCTTGTCAAGAAAAGAAGATCTTGTCTCCACACAGGCCAAAAATCGTCCCTTCTCTAGTACTTCCAGCCTCACAAAGTCATTAGCCAGAGTCTGAACCTCTCTAGCCAATGGGCGTCTAGAAACCTGTAAGTGGGCTAAACTTCCCATGCTCCCTGCTTTTCCACTTAAAGCATCTGCCACAACATTAGCTTTTCCTGGGTGATACAAAATAGTAATATCATAGTCCTTCAATAGTTCCATCCACCTCCTCTGCCTCAAATTCAGATCTTTCTAAGTAAAGACATACTGTAAACTACGATGATCTGTATAAACTTCACACTTGACCCCATATAGATAATGTCTCCATTGCTTTAATGCAAACATGACTGCAGCCAACTCCAAATCATGGGTCGGATAGTTACGTTCATACATTTTTAATTGCCTCAAAGAATAAGCAATTACATTCCTCTCCTGCATTAGCACTGCACCTAAACCAGAATAAGATGCATCACAATAAACCATGAAATTCTTACCTTCTACTGGCAAGGTAAGAATTGGTGCAGTAGTCAACAAGGTCTTGAAGTTCTGGAAGCTTTCTTCACATTCGTCTGACCATACAAATGGAACATTCTGCTTAGTCAAATTTGTTAGTTGGGAGGCAACAGAAGAAAATCCCTTTACAAATCGACGGTAATAGCTCGCTAAACCAACAAAGCTCCTTACCTCTAGAACATTAGTGGGTCTTACCCAACTCTTCAGTGCTTCAATCTTAGAAGGATCCACAATCACTCCATCCTTAGAAACCACGTGCCCCAAGAAGGACACTGAATCTAGCCAAAACTCACACTTGGAAAATTTGGCATAAAGCCTTTTCCCCCTCAACACATCCAATACAATTCACAAATGCTCCTCATGCTCTTTCCTGCTCTTTGAGTGTATCAGTATATCATCAATGAATACAATGACAAAGAGATCCAGATATGGCTTGAAAATCCCGTTCATCAGTCTCATGAAAGCAGCAGGGGTATTCGTCAGACAAAAGGACATTACTATGAACTCATAATGCCCATACCTGGTTCGAAAATCAGTCTTTGGCACATCTGCTGCCCGTATTTTCAATTGATGATAACCAGATCTCAAATCAATTTTTTAGAAGGTACAAGCTCCTTGTAACTGATCGAACAAATCATCAATGTAAGGAAGAGGATACTTGTTCTTAATAGTTACCTTATTCAGTTGCCTTTACTCTATACACATCCGAAAACTTCCATCCTTCTTCTTCACAAATAAAACAGGAGCACCCCAAAGGGATGCACTTGGCCTAATAAAACTTTTACCTAACAACTCCTGAAGTTGGGCCTTTAACTCCCTTAACTCAGCTGGGGCCATTCTATAAGGGGGTATGGAAATGGGGCCGAGTACCCGGATCCAGATCAATACAAAAATCAATATCCCTATCCGGTGGCATACCAGGAAGGTCTGCAGGAAACACATCCAGAAAATCACGGACTATCGAGACAGACTCAATCGAAGGTACGTGGGAAGTAACATCCCTCAGATGTGCCAAGAAAGCTAAACAACCCTTACTAACCATTCTCTTAGAACGAAGGAAAGAGATAATATGGACTGGAGTGGAAATATAGTCACCTTCCCACACTAGCGGATCTGTCCCAGGCTTGGCCAATGTCACAGTTTTAGCATTACAATCTAAGATTGCAAAAATTGGAGAAAGCGAAGTCATACCAAGAATTACATCGAAATGAACCATCTCTGGAATAATCAAATCTACATTAGTATTGCTCTCCACAAAAGTCACAAGACAAGACCTATACACCTTCTTAACTATCACAGACTCACCCACAGGAGTAGAGACACGAATAACCATGTCAAGCAAATCACAATATAAATCAAGACCAGTAGCAAAGGAGAAAGATACATATGAAAATGTGGATCCAGGATCAAATAATACAGAAGCCATGCAATCTCAAGCCAATAGATTACCTGTGATAACGGCATCAGATGTCTCTGCTTCAGACCTCCCGGGGAAAGCATAACAATGGGCCCTATCACTGCCTGCTGTTCTACCATGTTATGTTGCGCCGCAGAGCTCGCTTGCCACCACCCTACCGGCTGATTTGGTGACCACCATTACCTTGGCCACCATGTCCTCCAGAATGGCGGCCTCTCCCATGACCACCTCTACCTCTAACTATTGGGACTCTGTAACTCTGTTTTGGACAATTCCTCCTAATATGTCCAGTCTCTCCACATCCATAACAATCTCTGGAGTCCAGCATAAGTCTCTGTGAGAATGACGAAGTCTGGGGATAACCTCCAAACTCAAAGAAATGTTAAGTGGTCTGCGATGGACCCCCAGCTACAGCCTGCAGTGAAGACTGAATAGGTCGGGCTGGGTAACCTCCTGAACTCTACCCTCTGGAGTAAGAACCACTAAACTCACCTCCCTTACGGAACTTCTTAGATGTCGATGCCATGGTGAAGTCGTCTGGCTTTACTCCCTCCACCTCTATCACAAAATCAACCACTTCCTGAAAGGATTTTGCTGCAGCAGATACCTGTAAGGCTGGGATCTGCAAATCTCACCTCAATCCTTTCACAAAATGGCGAATCCGCTCTTGTGGACTGAAGCAAAGCTGGGTGGCATACCTGGATAGTGCATGAAATTTATCCTCATAAGCAGTAACAGACATCCTGCCTTGCTCTAGGCTTAGGGACTCATCTCTCCTCTTGTCCCTCAAAGTCCGGGGTATATACTTCTCCATAAATAAGCTAGAGAATGATGCCCACATCATAGGTGGTGCCTGTGCTGGTTGACCTTCAACATCCGACCGCCACCACATTTTGGCATTCCCCTGAAACTGATAGGTCACAAACTCAACACTGAATCGTTCTAATATGTCCATCTTATGTAACAGCTCATGTCAATCAACCAGAAAATTATAGGCATCCTCAGATTCAGCACCCTTGAAGACTGGAGGTTTCAACTTCAAGAATTTAGTGAAAAGTTCATGTTGATCACTCGTCATTATAGACCCTGTAGTCAATCGAGGAAACGTGCCTACTTCCAATGAGGCATCCATGCGGGGAGCCACAGCAGCTGCATGTTGAACTCCCGGAACCTGAGGTGCTGGTGCAGAAAACACTGGAGGTGTCTGGCCCTGATTAGATAACCCGCTAAGATAAGTAAGAACGTGATTAATCATCTCTGAGGTAAGCTGGGGTGGTAATTAATCACCTTGAACCTGCTCGTTTTCCCCATCCTCACCCTCTCGTACTACCTCATCAGTCGGTGGAGGAGTCGCCGCCCTATTACTAGCAGAACCAGGTGTTTGTCCTCTACCTCTAGAGGGCGTCATTCTGCGACCTCTACCACGGCCTCTTGCCACTGCTCCTCCTCGAGCTACAGCCCCAATGGTTGGCTCAGACTCACCCTTTCTTGCTGGTGTTGGTGTTGGCACAGTTGTTGCTCTAGTTCTAACCATCTGCGAAATACAGTGATGATGTCAGACACCAATTTGTATCACCTAGATACCAACTGGATCCAAGTTATAGCACGAAAGAAGGAAAGAATAGAGTTTTCCTAAAGTCCTATAGCCTCTCAAAGAAAAGTAAGGGCGTCCCCCTTCCGTTCCTCAAGACTCTACTAGACTCGTTCTTGTGTGATGAGACCAACGAACCTAACGCTCTGATACCAAGTTTTTCACGACCCAAAACGAGCCGCGAGTGGCACTCACACTTATCTTCCTAGGTGAGCGAACCAACAAATCTAAACTTCAACATTTACCAGTATATCAATTATAAATAGTACAAATAATGCGGAAGATCCAAAACTCATTAACGAAATCAATTAAGTAACTTCTAAAGTTTAATACTTATTATTCCAAAAATCTAGAAGTCATCACACCAAGAACATCTATCCTCGAATTTCTAAATCTAAGAGTATTTAAGAAGCTAAAAATAAGTAAAAGAGATGGTCTATGTCCGAACTTCAATACATCAAGACGTGAAGGAGAGAATCCAGTCCAAGCTAGGGATAATAGCTCACCCTAAAATCTGATATGCTGGAGACTGGCTTAAGTTGCGGACGAGTCGAAGTCGATGGCACGTTTGCTGCACTCCACAAATGACAAGAAGAAAATTACAAGTAGGGGTCAGTACAAGGAACACGTACTGAGTAGGTATCATCGGCCAACTCAAAATAGAAAGCAATACATACTGAATATTAATATAAAATCAACCACAATACTTAACAGGTGACAATCAACAAGTACAAGAACCATTGGCAACAACACCAAGCACACCTATGAGAACTCAAGCCTCGACACCATACTCATTTGGGAATTAGTTTCTTCGAATTTGAGTATATTAACATAATTTAAGATTTCTCCTCTTTATTATTATTGTGTTGGAACGTGACACTCCGATCAATTATTACTACCATGTCGAAACGTGACACTCCGGTCCCCTAATACTACGTGTCGGAAGGTGACACTCTGATCCCCTAATACTACGTGTCGGAACGTGACACTCCGATCCATTATTACTACTGTGGAGGAACGTGACACTCCGATCCCCTAATACTACGTGTCGGAATGTGACACTCCGATCCCCTAATACTACGTGTCGGAATGTGACACTCCGATCCCCTAATACTACGTTTCGGAACGTGACATTCCGATCCATTTATCTCATTATTTTAGTTCATCAAGCCTTCTTTATGTCAAGGCGTCATCTTAATAGAGGGGATTTAAGGTTGAAGATTCAACAGTCTCATCATTCTAACCACCACAATTATACGATCACAACATACAAACACACAATCAAGCATATAGAAGACTTTACAATACCACCAATACATATCAATCGCTATTTAGATTTTATCTATCACATAGAAATAAACCATAACCTACCTCCATCGAAGAATCGTGATCAAGCAAGCTACTTCCCCAGTGCCTTTGCTTTCCTCTTCGTTCTCTCTCTCGTTCGTTCTCCCATCTCTGTCATTTTCTTTCTCTTCTCCATATTCTTTTTCTTTTACCCTAACTATCATATAATTCATTATGATAAAAGTAACGCATTATTTACTTTAAAGTTATCTCCCTTAACCCCCAAGTAAATAAATTATTAAACTTACCCCACTAATTTCATAAAGTTTGTCATGAATAGTCCAAAACACCCCTTTAAAACTTTTAGCAGAAATCCGATCCAGTTGGGGTAACGCAACTTGTGACGGTCCATCGTGTTTATGACGGTCCGTTCTGCAGGTCCGTCACAAAGTTCAGAGAGTTAAATTCAGTAAAGAGGTTTGTGACGGTCCGTCGTATCTACGACGGTCCGTGCTGC
Organism: Solanum arcanum; assembly: GCA_027789145.1. NCBI lineage: Eukaryota > Viridiplantae > Streptophyta > Magnoliopsida > Solanales > Solanaceae > Solanum > Solanum arcanum. Next base: position 25,365,247 of record CM050934.1, on the reverse strand, counting down.
AGTTCCGTCGTGAAGTTCAGAGATTCGATCTCGGTACCCAGATTTCAGAGTTGAAGTGTTTTGGAATGAAGAACCTCGACGGTTCGTCGTGACCATGAAGGTCTGTCGCGTGATCCGTCGACGCAGTCAGTTATTATGAAAAAATAATTCTACAGCTCGAATCGACTAAATAGGTTGTTACACCTATAAAGTCAGCAAATTTCTTCACAAAGTTTTTCAAACCTATTGTGTCAAGCTATCTTCACTCAATAAACAATTTTTTAATGACACATAGTTTTATTGTCATCCGATAAAAGACTCAAAAAAGGGGATGATATCGAAAGAAAAAAATTCTTTGTAGCTTTCAAAAAGATATTAGCATGTTTTGTCAATGAAGCACAAAAACATTCTACTAAAACAGGATCACATATTGATATTGTGGTTTTTCCCCGAGTGCCACACCATTTATTTATGATTCCTCCAACATCTTTAATTCGATAAAAGAGTTCCTCAGTTAAGTGAAGACTTTTTTAATTTAAAGGGGGTCATTTATTTGAATCCCTTCAGGAAAGGATTTATCTATTTCTTTTGATCATATTTAGTATTAATTAAGATAAATGATCAAATAGTTTATGACTGATCATTTCTCTTAACAAATACTAAATAAGATAAAACAAATAGAAATATTTTTGTTCAAAGGCAATCAAATCAATGACCCCATTTGACAGCAAAAGCCTTCGCATCATTGAGGAACTTATTTATGGTGTCAAAGCTGCTGGAGGAATTATAAACATATGGTATGCCCCGCTAGGATTAATCAACAATAGCAACATGTGTCCTATTCTAATAGAAAGTTTGTTTACTTTTGTAACAACAATTGCCAATAGCTTTTTGAAAGCTACAAAGTGTTTTGATTTAGATATTATCACCTTCTCTAGAGTCATTTGTTAGTGCAGAATTTGAATTTGAGAAGCTTTGTCAAGATATTTGCGCAATATATTGGCGACGATATTGGTTTTTATTCCGTGGTTAAGCGTATAAATGAATTGCTTATTATGTTTTTTTTTACATTTACAATCTATAAAATATATTTTGAATTCAATTTAAAATACACGAGTTTCGCTTTTTCCATTCATCTTCCATTTTTTTTTGAAAGTTAAAAGGTACACAAGTTACATTTTTTCCATTAAAGTAGCCTATAATTTAATTTTAACATACTATTCTTCTTCCAAGATAGGTAAATATATTTTAAAATCTTTATTTTATTTTGTGTAGGCACAATAATAATTTTTCAATTTTTGAATTATATGGAAAATTTTAGTAATATTTGTAAGATTTAGCGTCCTAATTTAATATGAAGTGATGTACTACAATTTTAAAAATGTAAATCATGTACATTTATAACAAGAGAAACATTAGATTATATAACTGGGATGAAAAACATAAATCTTTTACCTTAATTGTCACGCGCGGAGCCAACCCCCTGAACATGGCCGACACCCAATGATCATTGCTGGCCTTGAGCGAACCCTTGGTCTAGATCACGTTTCTCAGCAGGAGACTTAACTCAATTGAAAAAAAAAACAAGAATATCCTCATAATTAACATATTGAACGTCTTTATCCAAAAGTGGCACTTTAGTCTCAACATAATATCTGAAATAAAAGTAACTCAACTTAACTAACCGACTATCTGCCTATGAAGACTTTAACAATACAATGGTGAATGTAGGAACAGACCGCACAACATTCTTAAATTTAAAGATTAAAAAGCATATAAAAACGATCCTATAGAAAGCAAGGAGGCTCTCCACTAACTGTGAGTGCTCAAACTTGATCAACATGCGGTTGATACTGATCCTGGTTACCTGTGTCTACAACATGAAACAATCAAAGCCAACTGACATCAGTACATTGAATGTACGAGTATGCAAATTGGAATGCTAAAGAACGACTTAAGCTTGATGGGAATGAGATGAATTTACATTGGCTCTACTTAACTCAAAAAAAACTCTACTCAATGTATTTATATAAAGCAATTTAAAACATATGTGATATATATAAAGCTCGTAAAATAGCAAAGCAACTTAGTTGATCTGGAAAAATGAAATAGAAAACTCAACTTTACTTATATATAAAAGTAAAAAAGTTCTTTCGGAGTTTTTCTCACCAACAACTATCACTATGAGCCAAAGCGGTGATATAGTGTCTAATCCACGCTGCCAGAACTGGCCTATATTTTCCGTCGCATAGAACATCCTCAAGCTAGTGGATCTACGGGCTAAACCTACGTGATCATCTTAAACACATTATTACCCATGATGGCTAAATGGTTTACATGAAGACTTAAGTTTATATGAATACTCATCCCCCCATTTGGGATCAATACTACTCCCAAAATATACTTTCGCTTATGTTTTAAAATAATCTCTTTCCTCTGTGTTGAAATAATATGCTCACCCCTTTTTATCTTTAAAATCCATCTTGGAATAATTGTTCCATTTTCTTGTTCAATACTATGTTGGGAAGTCTTAGGTTCATCTTAAGTTAAATGTAAAAACATTTATAAACTTTTAGGGAGTATTTAGTTGTCTTATAGCTATTGAGAAATGAACTCAGCTCTTACTCTTTGCTTAACTTGAAACTTAACTGTTACGAAATTCTTAGTTCCCTTATTGCTTTAGAACATAACTTAACTCTTTACTCTTTCTTTAACTCGAAACTTGAGCCTTAAAAATAACTTCAAATGTTTAAATAATACTATTGGAAACTTAATTAATGTTTAATTTAACTTACTTCATTGCTTTATATTTAACTCCTTATCTTCCTTTTCTTTGATCCTAACTTCCCTTTGAATTGGATTATAGAATCAAGGTTCATGATTCATATATATGGATGATTTCATGAAGTTTAGATTTACCTTATAGTATTGGAATCCACTAAAAACTTAATTAAGCCTTACTTTTAGCCCTAATAAACCCTTAAAACAACTTAGTAAATAGGAGGGTAAAAGACTACTTTACCCTTACTAAAATACGGATTGGACTTTTCAAAGTCCAATAGCCTAACTTAAGAAAGATATCTCACTCAAACAACTTTGAAAATGAGAAAACTTGGAACCTTTGATAAGATCTTCCCATGGAATTCCATCCATATAAAGAACTTCCCCTCACTACTCTTGAGCTAGAAGTTATGACCGTTTGAAAATGACCAAAACTCACTTTTTAAACTTGCGAACTTTTCCATACTTTCCCTTTTGTTTCCAAAAATAACTATTATTTGTTTCTTTATCTTATCCTAGCTATTTAATTTTAAAAGATGTTAAAATATATCCATCTTGGTAACATTCGATCTCGAATGATATATTTTCGCTAAGCTAAGGATATTAACATCATTTCAACATTTAACCAACAAAACCAAGTAATAACATGCTTTCACATCTTTTTATAAAGTGCTAAGAAGAGAATTTAGTACCTTGATCTGTATTCTCTCTAGACTCGAACATGTATGGATATATCTTCTTCATATCCTCCTCAGCTTCCCAAGTTGTTTCCTCAACAAATTTGTTCCTTCAAAGAACCTTGACTAATGCAACTTACTTAGTTCTCAACTTGGTAACTTGACAATCTTAAATCTGGACCTGAATCTCTTCATAGCATAAGTTATACTTAATCTAAACATTCTATGTTTGTATAATCAATGAAGGATCACATAAGAACTTATTCAATATAGCAATATGGAATACAAGAGGGACCCCTGCTAACTCTTTGGGTAGCTCCAACTCATAAGATACATTGCAAACTCTATTGGAGATTCCGTTAGGACCAATATACCGGGGAGTAATTTCCCCTTCTTAAAAAACTTCATAACACCCTTCATGGGTGAAACTTTCATATACAACCATTCTTTCACCTCAAACTGTAACGACCTTCTCCTAAAATCTAAGTAGGACTTTTGGCAACTCTGTCTTGTTTTTAGTGTCTCTTGAATTACTTTCAACTTCTCCATTGCTTGGAAAATAAGATCTGGTCTTATAAACACTACTTTTCCAACATGAAACCACCCAATAAGTGATCTGCATCTTCTCCCATAAGGACCTTCATATTGAGACATTTGGATGCTCAAAAGTAACTTTTTTAAGCCAACTGAATGACAGGCATCTAATCATCCTAATTCCCCAATATATTGGACCTTATAGAATCCAAGAGAGTGGGCAATGTGTCTTATGAGTAGGAGCTACCCCAGTAATTAGCGGTGGTTCATCCGGATTTCCATGTTTATATGTTAAAGAAGATACTTGTGAAGTTGAGGAGGATATGAAGAAGAGATATCCACATATATTTGAATCCGGAGAGAATGAAGATCAAGGTAATAGATTCTCTACTTAGTACCTTATAAGACTATGTTTAAGAATCTTATTACTTGCTTGTATAGTAAATGTAGAAATGATGTTACTACCCTTAGCTTAGTGAAAGAGTTATCATTCGAAGACCAATATTCCCAAGGAGAATATATTATAACATTCCGTAACTTGAAATAACAAAGAATAATCTAGGAAATAAGGCACAATCATTTTTTAAAACTATGTTTTTTGGTCATTTAAAATGTCCATAACATCCAACTAAGATATTTCCAACGGCGCCGAGTTTTCACATTTTCGATGTCATATGAGGGATACATGCCTTTCAGAAAATGGGTTGTTGGAACTAGGAAAGTTAAATCCAGATTTTAGTTAGGGTAAAGTAGTCTTTATACCTTGTATTGCCTAATTCGTTTTAGGGGTTTATTAGAAGTAAAACCAAGTCTGTATTATATTTTAGAAAAGTTGAGAACACTTAGGGCTTTAGAGAAAGAGGAGAGAAGAGGAAGATTAGGAATTCTTCAAGAAATGGAAGAACCATGGCGTGAATTTCATCAACGGTGATCCCTTTAAGGTATGTTAGATCTTTCTTTGGTGGGTTCGTTCATCGACACACAAACATGTTGAATTCAGCAAGTTTTATATTGATTAAATAATGAATCTTAAAGTTCTTATTGAACAATTATTAGATCCTTTTGGTAGTGTTGTAGTGTACCTTTAGTAGTTTCGATTCATATTTCTGGCTTTATTACGAGTCTAACCTTTTGGGAATTGAGTATATTAGTGATCCTACGTCTTTGGGGGAAGATTTATGGACGTTTGGGAGGTTTAGAGTTGAAAATCTGAGAAGAGAAGTTGAACAACGGTCTGACAGGACCTTGGGTGCCGTACCTACCAAAGCCCCTCAGGAAGACTCTCTCGTCAGGATCTGGCACACCGCACCAGTTAGAGCGCCTAATGGTAGTGTCTGTTCGTCAGATTCTTGCGCCCCTCCCTTCCCTGAGTGCAAGTGTCACTTGGAGATCCCATTTCTCCCCCAACATTCGTACTAGTTCTTAAGTTATATAACTATTATTACTAGTTGATTACAATACTCTAAAGTACATCTAAAAATCATGAAATCATCCGTATACAAGAGATCATAATCCTTGAATCCATGATCAAATTCAAGAAATGTTATGATCGAAATCAAAGACGTTAAGAGTCAAGTCTAAAAGATAAGAAACAAGTAAAAGAAAGTTCCTAAAGCATTAAAGAATTTTGAACAAACATTTTAACTATGCTTCAAGATTAAAGCAATGAGTAAAAAAAAGTAAAGAGTTGGATTAAAATCTCAAAAACTATAAGGGAACCATTTATTATGTAAGAGTTATGTTTGAAGTTAAGCAACGAGTAACAAGTTGAGTTCACTTCTCAAGATTTATAAGGGAATTAAGTAGTACCTAAGAGTTTAAACAAAATGTTTTCAAACTTTTGAGAAAGAAAGGAAGCTAGGCTTCCGCAGAGCCATTGGCTAGTTTAAGTCAAACAAAGAAGGAAATTACAATTTTCAAGTAATCTTTTGAAGCTAAGTTTGAGCAAATATCTCAAACTAGAAAAGGATTTTTTTAAAAAAACATATAAGCTAGGTATTTGGGAGTAGTATTAAGCACCGATATGGTGACACGAGTTTATACCAACTCAAGTCTCCATAAACCATTGAGCCAACAAGGAAAGATAAAGTATCATACTTTTTAGAGTATTCCATAGTCCTTTTAGCATAGACTAATGGATCCACTTAGTAATTAATGTTCTATGCCGACAACAATGTATAGACTGGTCCTCTTTCAACTTGAGGTAATACGTTGTACCATAACTTAGACTCATAGTAACGGTTGTCGGTTAGAGAATCTCAAATAAAAGTTATATCACTTTCATATATAAGTAATGTTGAGTTTATTATTGTTTTATCTTTAATGAACTGAGTGTTTACATTGTTTTACAAGATTTATTTATATTGCAAGTGTCCCTACTACTTTATATTGAGTTGTTATTTCATGAGTTAAACATATCCAAGGTTAGTTCATTCTTACTCCTTTTAAGCCTTAAGGATGTGTTTAGCATTCAAACTCACATACTCGTACATTCAATGTACTTATGCCAATTGGCCTTCACTCTCTTATGATGCAGACTCTGGTAACCAGGATGAGCACACAGCACTTCATTGATCTTGTTTGAGCTCCAATGTCCATGGAGAATCTCCTTTCATTTCGGAGGGTCCTTTTATTGATTTTTAGTGAGGTCAATAAAATGTTGTGGAGTTTGTGTTAACATTCATCTCAGTTAGTTTAGAGGCTTCATAGACGGATAATTACTAGTTTAGTTGTATCTCTTTATTTCAGATTCTATATTTGAGATTTAAGTGTCACTTTGTCAAAGGCGGTATTTAAAGTTATTTTATTAGAAATTTACAATTATATAACTGAGGTAAGTTGAGTCTTCCATTGAGTTAAGTAAGTCAGGCTAAGGGTTCGTTCGAGGCTAGCAATGGTCACCGAGTTCTAGTCCCGCCCAGGATGTAGGCTCGGGCGTGAAAATTAACACATGTATCTGGTGCCTTGGACCACCTATAAAAGTTTCTGAAAAAACTTAATGAGTATGATCACACCATTTTTTGTCCATTTTTTGGTAACCATGAAAACCTTATTAAAGATGTGGCTTGGTTCAAAGTGGAAAAAATCTGTATTTCAAGTCCAAATGAGGCGCAGATAGAGACATGCTAAATTTCTCATTTTACCTTTGTTAAAGTCCATGAATTTTATGTTATTAGTGATCCTCACGTGTTTAGTGAAATTTTTTTTTTGGTGTCCGTGAGGACCATATTAATGTTTGGTTTGGTCGTGGGGGGAAAACTTCTATATTTTCAAGTTCAAACAAAGCATCAAAAGAAAAATACCAAATTCCTATGATTTGGAAATAAACTATGAGCATATATTACTAGCAACTAAATAAATGACATTTATTTAGGGTCTGATTCATCGAATTTTCCGTACCTACTAAAGTGTTTCTATCCTGTTCATACAAATATCCTTACCTACTTTCAATTTATTTAGGGTGTTTTAGTACAATCAACTATCATTTGGTGGTATATGTATATATAAATGTTCATCATTATTTTAGATATGTTCCATCTACCGACTTAACTTAAAGAACTTCTTTCTAGGTTATGAGTACCCAAATTAGTCTCCCCATTACAACATAGTTCCATATCTTGCACCTTTTAATATTCAGACCCCTTCCCCCCTCCTCCCCCACCTCCTTGATTTAGTTTGGGAGACTATCCCATTCTACGAATTCTACCTTAATTTTGTCTTTTAGAATTCTCCTAAAGAAATCTCTATATTTTCTATCAACCTCCTTAACCACATTTTGAGGAAGGATAAATACTGAAACCCAATATTAGTTTATTAAAAATAAAATATATGTTATTTCAAAATCATGGGTTGTATAAATAACAATAATTAACAATTAAAATATATTAAAATTAATTGACTTTGGAAATTTAAAATATTTCATACAAATTAAGATAGAGTGAGTAACATATAAATTCTTTAAAATTATGCCAATTGTCCTTTAAATTAGTATAATTAAAACCTCAAAATATTTGAAAGCTATGTAGAAATTTAATGAACATTCTTAACTAAATTTGTATCATATAAATTGAAATCAATAAAATTACGTATATTGAGCTTCTACTTGCATATGCATAATATGACAAACGTTGATTTCTTAACAAGCCCATTGTATTTTAACTGTAAATGATTTATGGTTTTTCCATCAAAACTATATCATATATTTTTACACTATCTCTAAATATACATGATTTAAATTTTTTGAATTCTAGCACATCACTTCTTATTCAAGTAAAGGACATAAAACCTTACAAATATAACTAAAATTGTCCATACAATCAAAAATGAAAAAAAAGAATGTGCCTACCCAAATAAAATAAAGTTATTGAGTATAAAATTTAAAATGTCGTATATTTAAACCACATTAATCTGTAAATGAAGATTAGAAGTACTTTAATGGATAAAATATAACTCATGTACTTTTATAATTGGAAAAAAAGTATGTTATGTGGGAAAAAAATGTAAATCATGTACCTTTAAAATTGAGTCAACATATATATAAAGGATTGTAAATCTTTAAGAAAAATACATAATACAAATTTCATTTATATACTTAACATAACCACATAATAAAAAACAACATCATCACCTATAAAGTCAACAAATTTCTTCACAAAGTTTCTCAAATCTAATTTGTCAAGCTATTCTCATTGACCAAATAAACTTTTAATGACACAAATAAATATCATGCACCGAGAAAAGACTCAACAGATGGTGATGATATTAAAAGAAAAACGCTTTGTAGCTTTAAAAAAGATATGAGCAAGTGTTATCAACGAAGCACCCAAACTTTCTATTTGAACTGGAGCACAAATTTCTATTGTGGCTTATTCCCTGGGTGCCACACGATTTATTTATGATATCTCCAACATATTTAACTCTATATATAAGTTACTCAATTATGTAAAGGCTTTTGTAGTCAAAGGGGGTCATTGATATGATTGCCTTTAGGAAAGGAATTATCTATTTCTTTTTATCTTCAGGAGTATTAGTTATATGAAATTATCACCTAGTTTATGAGTGATCATTTCTCGTAACTAATACTAAATAAGATGAAACAAATAGATAAATCATTGTTTAAAAAAAATCAAATCAATTACCCATTTGACTAAAGAATCCTTCACATCATTCAGGAACTTATTTATGGTGTCAAATCGGCTATAGGAATTATAAAACATATGGTACGCCACCCTGGGATTAAGCAACAATAGCAACATTTTCCCTATTCGAAGAGAAAGTTCATGTGCTTTCTTGACAACACTAGCCCATAGCTTTTTGAAAGATTCAAAGTGTTTTGCTTTAGATATTATCACCTTATGTAGAGTCTTTTGTCGGTGCATAATCGGAATTCATGCTATTACAAAAGTGTTTGGTGAATCAATACGATTTAATAAATTAATTTAGAGAAGATTTGTCAAGAAATTTCCGAACTATATAGTTGACGAAATTGGTTTTTGTTTGTGGTACAGTATTTCGTATTATGTTTTTTTTCTTTGAGATTTAAAATCTATAAAATATATTTTGTATCCAATTATAAAGATACATGAGTTTCGCTTTTTCCATTCATCTTCTAATTATTTTTTTTTAAAGTTTAAAAGTACACGAGTTACATTTTATACATTAAGTAGCCTCTAATTTAAATTTCAATATACTACTCATCTTCCAAGATAGGATATTCTTAATTACATTCTGAAAACTTTTTTTATTTTTAGTAGGCACAATCATAATTTTTCAATTTTTGAATGATATGGAAATTTTTAGTAATATTTGTAGGATTTAACGTCCTCTAATTCAATATGAAGGGATGTGCTACAATTTTAAAAATGTAAATCATGTACATTTAGAACAAGAGAAATATCAGATTATATTAGTTTGATGAAAAAACATAAATCTTTTATTGTCAATGTCACGCCCGAAGATAACACCATGGACGTTGCCGACACCTGATAACCATTGTTGGCCTTGAGTAAACCTTTTGTCTTGCTTACTTAACTCAACGTAAGACTTAAATCAATAGAAAAATAACAAGAACATCCTCATAATTAACTTAATGAACGTCTTTAGCCAAAAGTGGTGCTATAGTCTTATCAAATTATCTAAAACAAAAGTAACTCAACTTAACTAATCCACTATGCATCTATGAAAATTCTAACAATACTAAGGTGAATGTTGGGACAGACCACACAACATTGTTAAATTTAAAGACTAAAATGAATATAAAGAGGATCCTCAGGAAAGCAAGGTGGCTCACCACTGACTCGGAGTGCTAAAATTGGGTTAATGATGCACTTGACGATGATCCTGGTTACTTGTTTTTGTAACATCAAACTATGCAGTCCAACGGACATCAGTACATTGAATGTACGAGCATGAAAGTTGAAACCTTAAACAACTACTTAAGCTTGATGGGAATAAGACGAACTTACCCTTGTTCTACTGAACTAAAGAAATACCGTACTCAATATACGTATTTAAATCAATTTAAAACACATGAGATATATATAAAGCTTGTAAACTAGTGAAGCAAATTATTTCATCCAAGAAAATGTAATATAAAAGTCAACTTTAATGATATATAAAAGTAATATAGTTTTTTAAGAGTTTCTCTAACTGACAACCACCACTATGACCCTATGTGGTGATATGTGTCTCACCCAGGCTACCAGAACTCTCCTACATTTTTCCGTCGTATAGAACATCCTCAAACTAGGGATACACGGGTTAAGCCTACATGATCATCTTAAAAGTATAACCCGTTATTACCAAGGATTACTACATGGTTACGTGGAAACTTGAGTTTACATGAACTCTCATTCCCACATTTGTGATCAATGCTACTCCCAAAAATATACTTTATCTTCTGCTTTTATAATAACCTTTTTCCTCTGGGTTGAGATAATTTGATCACCCCTATTTAGCTTCAAAAATCCCTCTTGGAATCAATTTTTCCTTTTCTTGTTCAAAACTCTATTAGGATTGTTTAGTTTCCTCTTAACTTAAACGTAAAAACTTTTGTAAACTTTTAGAGAGTACTTAATTCCCTTATAACTATATAGAAATGAACTCAACTTATACACCTTCTTTAACTTTGACTTTAACTCTTAGGGAATTCTTAGTTCCCTTATAGCTTTTGAGAACATAACTCAACTCATTACTCTTTCTTTAACTAGAAAGTTGGGACTTAAAAAGAAGTTTAAATGCTTAAATAATATTATTGGAAGCTTTAAAAATCTTTAATGTAACTTACTTCATAGATTTATATTTAACTCCTTATCTTCCTTTGATTTGATCCTAACTTCCTTTTAAATTGGATTATAGAGTCAAGGTTCATAATTCATGTTTATGGATGACTTCATGATGTTTAGATGTACTTTAAAGTATTGGAAACCACTTAAACTGACTTAAATCTTACTTTTACTTCTAATAAACCCTTAAAAGAAATTAGGAAATAGTAGGGTGAAAAGACTACTTTACTCTTACTAAAAATACGAATTGGACTTTTTCAAAGTCCAATAGACTAACTTACGAAAGAAATATCTCCCTAAAGCGACATTGAAAATGAGCAAACTTTGTGCCTTTGGAAAGATCTTCCCAAGGGCTTTCCATCCATGTAAAGAACAGCCCCTAACTACTCTTGAGATAGAAGTTATGGCTGTTTAAAAATAACTAAATACACTTTTTAAACTTAGGAACTTTTCCATATTTTTCCTTTTCCTTCCAAAAATAATTGTTCTTTGTTTCATTGTCGAATCCTAGCTATTTCTGTTTAGGAGATGTAACAATATCTCCCTCTTGGTAACATTAGTTCTCGTATGAGATGCTTTCTCTAAGCTAAGGATAGTAACATAATTTAAGCACTCAACCAACAAAAGCGAGTAATAACATGCTTACAAAGTTTTATAAAGGTCTAAGAAGAGAATTAGTACCTTGATCTACATTCTCTCTAGACTCACACAGGTGTGGATATCTTTTCTTCAAATCCTCCTTGGCTTCCCAAGTCGCTTCCTCAACAAATTGGTTTCTTCAAAGGACCTTGACTGATGCAACTTCCTTATTTATCAACTTGGTAACTTGATGATCTAAATATGGTCCAGAATCTCTTTATAGGATAAGCTATCTTTAATTTAAACATTCTCAATTGGTACGATCAATTAAGGTTCACACAAGCACTTCTTCATTATAGAAATATGGTAAACCAGAGGGACCCCTCCTAACTCTTGATGTAGCTCCAACTCATAAGATACATTGCAAAATCTATTGGAGATTTTTTTAGGACCAATACAACGGGGACTAAGTTTCCACTTCTTACAAAACCTCATAACACCCTTAATAGGTGAAACTTTCGTATACACCCAATCATCCATCTCAAACTCTAACGGCCTTCACCTAAAATTTGGGTAGGAATTTTGGCAACTCTGTGTTGTTTTCAATCTCTAATTAATCACTTTCATCTTCTTCATTGCTTGGTGAACTAGATCTGGTCCTATCAACCATACTTCGAAAAATTCGATCCGACCAATAGAAGATATGCATTTTTTTCCATTAATTGCTTCATATGGAGCCATTTGGATGCTCAAATGGTAATTGTTGTAAGCAAACTCAATGAGACGTATTTGATCATCCTCATTCCCCGATATATTGTACCTTATAGAATCTCCAAGAGAGTGAACAATCTGGCTTATGAGTTGGAGCAACCCCAATAATTAGCAGTCGTTCATCCGTTATTCCATATTTCTATGTTGAATGAGAGACTTGGGATGTTGAGGAGGATTTGAAGAAGAGATATCCACATCTCTTTTAATCTGAAGAGAATGAAGATCAAGGTAATAAATTCTCTACTTAGCATCTTATTTGACTACGCCTAAGCATCTTATTATTTGTTTGTGTTTTTAAATGCTGAAATGATGTTACTACCCATAGCTTAGTGAAAGAGTTCTCATTCGAGGATGAATGTTCCCAAGGAGGACATGTTGTAACATCTGTAACTTGAAATAACTAAGAATCTTGAAAACCAATGACAATCATTTTTTAAAAAGTGTGTTTTTTGTCATTTTAAAACGGCCATTACTCCCATCTCAGGAGGAGTTAGGGCGAGCTCTTTGTACAATTGGAAAATCATGGAAATATCTTTCCAACGGCGTCGAGTTTGCGCATTTTTGATGTTGTATGAGGGAGATATGACTTTCGGAAGTTGGATTGTTGGACTGAGGAAAGTTTAATCCAGATTATTGTTAGGGTAAGGTAGACTTTCACCTTGTTACTTCTTAAGTTGCTTTAGGGATTTATGAGGAGTAATACCAAGTCCAAATTAAGTTCTAGAAAAGTTGAGAACGCTTGGAGAAAAGAGGAGAGACAAGGAAGATGAAGAATTCTTCAAGAAAGCCAAAAATCATTGTGTGAATTTTATAGAGGGTAATACCTTTTATGTTATCTGAGATCTATCTGTGTTGGGTTCGTTCACCCACTCACCAACATGTTGAATTCAGCATGTTTTGTGTTGATTGAATAATGAATCTTGAAGTTCTTAATGAACAATTGTTGAATCATTTTTGGTAGAATTTTAGTGTACCTTTAATGGTTTCGATTAATGTTTCTAGGTTATTTACGAGTCTAACCTATTGGATATTGAGTATATTAGTGACACTAAGTGTTTGGAGGAATATCCATGGAAGTTTGGGAGGTTTAGAGTTGAAAATTGGAGAAGAAAACTCAAAAAATCTGTATGAAAGTCCCTGGGGAGCCATGCCTACAAGAGCCCCTCTACCTGACTCTCCCTATCATGGTATTGCACGCTGGGCCAGTAAGAGAGCCTGATTGCAGTGTCTGTCCATCACGCTTCGGCGCCCCTCCGCTCCCAGTGCGCTACGGTCACCTCAAGATCCCATTTCCCCCCATCTTTTTTTGACTGGTTCCTAAGTGATAGTAATATTATTATTTGTTGATTCCAATACTCTAAAGTAAATCTAAACATCATGATATCATTCATAACCATGACATCATGATCCTTGAATCCATAATCCAATTCAAGGAATGTTATGATCGAAATCAAAGAAGTTGTGAGTCAAGTATAAAAGATACGAAACAAGTCAAAGTAAGTTCGTAAAGCATTCAAAAGACTTAAACAAATATTTTAACTTTGTTTCAAGGATCAAGCAATGACTTGAGTAAAGAGTAAAGAGTTGGATTAAATTTTTAAAAACTATAAGGGAACCAAGTATTCCATAAGAGTAACGTTTCAAGTTAAGCAAAGAGTAAATATGTTTTCAAACTTTTGAGAAATAAAAAGTTTTCAAACTTGTAAGAAAGAAAGCAAGTTAGGCTTCCACAGAGCCTATTACTAGTTTTTGTAAAAGGAAAAAGAAAACTATAATTTCCAATAAAGCTTTTGAAGCTATGTTAGAGAAATTAACTCAAACTAGAGAAGAATTCGTTTTAAAAATATATGACCTAAGTATTTGGGATGAGTATTGAGCAGTGATATGGCGACATAGTTCATATTAACTCAAGTCTCCATAAACGATGTAGCCAACATGGAAAGATAAAGGATCATACTTTTTAGAGGATTCCATAGTTCTTTTAGCATAGACTAATGGATCAACTTAGTTGTTTAGAAACTATATAGATGATAATGTATAGAGCGGTCCTCTTTCAATGTGAGGTAATAACTTAGACTCATAGTGATGGGGTTCGGTTAAAGAATCTCCCATAAATATTATATTACTTTCATATATAAGTAAAGTTGAGTTTATTATTGTTTTATATTTAATGAATTGAGTGTTACATTGTTTTACAATATTTCTTTTTATTACACGTGTCCTTACTATTTTATATTGAGTTGTATTTCATGAGTTAAACCAAGAAAAGATAAGTTCATTCTTACTCCTTTTAAGCCTTATGGAAGTGTTAAACATTCAAACTCGCACTCCACATTCATTGTACTGATGCCAATTGGCCTGCATTGTCTTATGATGCGGACGCAGGTAACCAGGATCAGCACACAACACTTAGTTGATCTACTTTGAGCTCCAGAGTCAGTGGAGAATCCTCTTGCATTCCAGAGGATCCTTTTATTGCTTTCTAGTTATTTCGGTAGAATGTTGTGGGGTTTTTCTTAAAATTAATGTAAGTTAGTTTAGAGGCTTCATCGATGGATAGTTAGTAGTATAGTTCTGCCATTTTATTTTAGATACTATATTTGAGACTTAAGTGTCATTTTGGCAAAGACAGTATTTTATGAGAATTTTCCAATTATATAAATGAGTTAAGTTGAGTCTTTCGTTGAGTTAAGAAAGTCAGTCCAAGGGTTTGTTTGATGACAACAATGGTCACCGAGTTCCAGTCCCGCCCTGGGTGTAGGCATGATACGTGACAATTAGAACATGTATCTGGCATCTTGGACCACCTAAAAAGTTTCTGAAAAATCTTAATGAGCGTGATCACACCATTTATTTGTCCAAACTTTTACATTGGTAACTGTGATATCACGACTGGAATCTAGATCCAAGACGAGAACGGCGTCGTTGACCTCTCAGAGGTCGCAAACAACCCTACTTAAGTCATCCTTACTTTACATAGGTTAATTTTAGCGGGAAATTTTAAACTTTTAATTTTTTAAACATACTTGCTAAACATTTTTAACATTTCATAATCGTTCCTCATCAACAATAAAAAATTCAATAGATAAGCAACTGAAAGAAATAGTTCTTTGAGTCTTAATTGTAAAATTTCCAAAATGGCACTAATACAAAGTTTGAATCAAAACAGCAAAGAAACTGTAGTGGAACATGCTTCGCTAGCTCAACTCTAAAACTACGCTAGAATGTAAAACCGTAGTATCCTCGAAACCATGAGTACCTACCAAAGCCAGATCCCTATATTGGAAGTATAGGTTCAAAGACTAGGAGATGTATGGAGACCCACAACCGCCAAGCCGGACAGTCTCATCGAATGAGAGTTACGCGAACCTTTGCCCTTCTTGAAAGAAGGCATCACCGCTCATATCTACCCTATCGGTCCTAAGTATAAAGTTCCATTAAGTTCAACTCATATCTCATGGAAGATGGCTTCTAGTATGAGGACCGCTTGGATTATTATATGATTTCTTATCTCATCATTAGAATTAAGTGTGTTAAACTCAATACTTTCATTAGAGTTTTCATAGAGACTGGTCTCTTCATTATCTTCCACACTCATTGGTGAGTACGTATTAGTAACATTTATTTAGGCTCAGTTGAGATTGCTCTCATCATATTCATTAGCCTCATGTCATGTTGTCACCACATTCTTCATTATTAGCTCCTTTGCCTTTCATAGTTACTCACCTCTTATTATGTGAATGCTTGTTTCATCATTTCATAGTTTATCTCATCATATGCCAATGCATTTGGCCAATTAGTGTATCTTACACTCATTCTTAACCCTCCTAGGGTTCATCTTTTCATTACATACATCTTAGGTTCACTAATTTTTTGAACTTATGTTAGACTTATGTGTCTATACATACAAGCCATTGGGCTTCTTTCGTTGTTTGCTAAGTGATTATTACTTACCTAAGATTATGTAGTAAAAGACTTATGTATCTTATATATATGCGAAGATCTTAATTTTTAATCTAAGTAGATGGCATTATTCTTGGATATTTTACTCATGTATGACTTATGCATAAATACGGAAATTTGGGCGAGGGAACCCAAATCTTGGATCACTTGGATACCATTTATATTTTTTATTAATTTTGTTTCTAATATTCATAAGATTAGAATCTAAATTAAATTTTAACATTTACATTGAAGTATTAATTTTCTATTATAATTTCACTCTTAGTTAGCTGAATGGTTAGGGGTTCGAGCTCCCACAAACCCTTTGATTTTTAGAGTTAGATTTGCTACAATAGAGAGGTTGTGGGTTCGAACCCCCACAACCCCCTTTATATTTTTAAATTTCGCTGAGTAGGCTGTGAGGTGGTGGTTTCGAACCCCCACAACCCCTCTATCGTTATTGTTATTATTTTTTAAAAAGCCGAGTGGCAGTGAGGTAATGGGATTGAATCCCCACAGCCTCACTTTATTTACTTGTTATTTTGACTCTCCCTTCAGCGATGAGATCGTGGGTTTGATCCCCACGCCTCGCATTTTTTTTCATTATTTCCTCTCGCTTCGTGCGTACAGGGAGGTCGTAGGTTCGAATGCCACGCCTCCCATTTATTTGCTTAATTAATTTTTTCCCTCTTCCTTCCCCCAGCTCGTGAATTCAATTCCTCCCAACCCCATTTTATTTTCCCCATTCTCGCGAAAACGGTGGCCAAGGGTTCATTCCCTCCAGACTCTTTTTTTTTCTTTTCCTCCCTCGCGACATCCAATAGCTAAGGGGTTCGATTCCTCTTAGCCCCTTCTTTTTTTTCTTAATTTTCAGCCATCTCCAAATATGAGGTCTTGGGTTCAATTCCCATTGACCTATCTTATTTATTTCCCTTTTTAAAAACATAGAATCTAACCTTATGGGACAGAATGCAATCTGGAAAAAATTTTCATGTCATTCTTCACTCATTTTTAGTCACCTCTTTCATGAGTTTAGTTTGATAAAAGAGTGTTATTCAACCCAACATTTATCATTAGAATGAACACCACATTACACACACATGACACACATAAAATACACAAAAACACATGAATATTCAACCCCAAACAGTGGCTAAAGCCACTTCCCACAATGCACACACAACACCAATTTTTGGTTACTCTTTGAATATCGTTTTTCATAATTTTCCTCACATAAAACATGTTCACACTAAATATAATTATGTCAACCATTCCTAAATCTAGAAGAAAAACATACCCATTCTACGAATTCATTTGGGAGCTAAGGGGAACAACCTGAGTTTTCAAGAGCTTGAGAAACGTTCGAAGGGAAGTACTATCGGAGAAAGAATTCCAGGAGAGAAACCCATACCTTTTGATGTTGTTCAAGTGTGAAGCTTCTGCCCGGAAACTCCTCCAAACTAGGCCCAATTCACTTCAACGTACACCCCACTCGACAAACCTCTCTTAGCCTTGATGTTTTGATTCATTTGTCTTAAACTTAAAACTTCTTGTGAGTTCTTCAAGTGTGAAGAACTATTGAGGTACTTTTTTTATTGTGTTTGGCAGAATAACGGGAGAGAGAGAGATTGAGAACGTGAGAGAGAGTTGAGAAACGTGAGCAAGAGAGAGAGTCATTAGGACTAGGAGACTAAATTCAAGACTTAGTCAAAATAGGATTTAATTAACTTAACAAAAATCTGATTTATTTTAATTAATACATGACAGGGCCATTATAACCTAAAAATTTCAGATTTTTAAATATAAGTTAAGTCACCTTAAGTATTTATCTAGTCGATTTTTTTGGATTGTTACATTACTCCCCCCCCCCCCCCCGTAGAAACATTCGTCCTTAAATCACACTACCATTACTCATCGTAACGCCAATCAGATCATGACTTAATGTTTATGCACAGTCAACCATTAGCAACAAAATACGAAGAGATAAGGAAATATAGCCTTACGAGTAGGAAGTCTAGCCTCAAGAGATCAAAAGATGAGGATAGAGGGATCTCATGTCTAGCAATCTCTTTTTTCTTCAGCCGCTTGACCTGTCTGTGTAAGATCTCAACTAGTACCTCCTTATAAGACAAGTCTTCACCAATCCCCAAACCTTCAATAGGGACGATTGATGCTAGATCACCTATGCACTTCTTCAACATGGGGATATAAAAGACTGGATGGAGAGAAGTTAGCTCCGCAAGCAATGCTAACTCATAGGCCACCTCACCCACACGTTTTAGGATCTCATATGGCCCCACATACATCGGTCTCAGCCTCCCTATTCGACCAATTCTCATCACCCCTTTCATAGGCGATATCTTCAAGGAAACATGGTCACCAACATTAAATTCTAAGAGCCGCTTTCTGTTGTCTGCATATGATTTCTGTCGTCTTTAAGCAGTTGCCAACCTGTCCCTAATCACTCTAACTTTATCAAAGGCCTCATGAATGATCTCTTGTCCCAAGCTGGATGACTCACCAACCTCAAACCACCCAATCGGAGATCTACACCTCCTACCATACTGTTCCTCAAACGGTGCCATCCGAATGTTGGAGTGGTAACTATTATTATACGAGAACTCTAGTAGATGGTCATCCAGTTAGCTCTAAAGTCATTTTCCCACACTCTCAACTTGTCCTGCAATGTCTTAATGGTGCGCTCTGCCTTCCCATCTGACTGAGGATGAAAGGCAGAATACTATAGTCAACTACATCTCAACCAAGTAGGAACTTCATTCACATATTCAATAAAAACAACATCATATACATAAGGAAAGACCACATCATATAGTCAAGACTACAAAGTCATGCATAAGAAACATATACATAGATACATATATTAGAACAGCTTCCTAGGACTTCCCTTAACAGCCACTTGTGCAATACATAGGTGATGTCCCATATTCCTACCTAAATTAAGCAACTACCCCTAGGTTATGCTAGTTAGGGTACTTACTTTACTTCCATTGTCCATTTTACTTTAGGGAAACTAGAGCCTTCACCAACACTAAGCCATGGGTGCAACATGGAATTTTGTGTTGTAGAGCCTTACACGAATGGAAGATGCTCTACTTAGCTAAAGTAGAACATTAACACATGCTAGCATACTAAGTCAAATCACTTGCTAGATCCTATGTGGCAAGCATAGTTATGGATCTTGGAGGTTTATGTGGTAACCCTCTTTATGCAAAATGGGGAATAGTAGTTATCCACTATGGAAATATCACTCTATGCCCTTTGGGTTATGAGGCTAACCACCTCGTGAGGACTATGATGACATACCTTCAACCAATGGGAATGGAAACCACTAAACATCAAGCTTTAACAGCGATAAGCTCAGTTCCATTTTATAAAAAAAACCTTTATTAACCTTGCTTTATAAAAATATAGGCTTTTTGATATTGACTACATATATGCTTAACTCATAGGTAATAGATTCGAGTTCATCAACCTAAATATTTTTAGAAACCCTTCACATGTACATAGCATATTCAAGAACCTACCGAGTTTAGGGTACACTTGAGCACACCTTTCAAGGCCACTCCATTGACTAGGTTATCATACATGTTTTTGTGTGTATACATCTGAGCAAACCTTTCACATAACACACTAAGGTCACACATACTCATGCTTTACTTTATTCATGTATAATACATGTTCATCACTTAACCATGCATTCATATTCATAAACATAGATAACAAAACCTAGGACCTATGCTATAAGGCCATACATGTGCAATGCATATACAATGTCCCATACCTTTGCTCATACTAGTACAACTACCAAGTCATCCTAATGAATAATACATCACATACAATGCTTCATGGACAGAAACCTTATTCATAGTATAATTGCTTTCTAGCACATTATTGCATCACATATATATATTTATGATACAGTAAACACCGCCACCATACTAGACCATAACACATAATATCATACAAGGCCAATTCTATCAAAAATACTATAGAGAAGTAGAAAATTATGAGAAATTCTAACCAATCCTTTATCATTTGATCATCATTAATCAATACTAATCTTTCATTAACAATTCATGTATAGGGAACTGGATAAAGTACAATAATCATGTCACACCCGGAGCACATACCCCACATGATATTGGCGTCGTCATTCTCTCATAGGATTCAGGTTATCCCTTAGCATTTGTGATAACATGTGATCAGTAGAAATTTCGCAAAACTAAAACTTTTACATTCTACTTAAAGTATGCGTAGACTTCATACTTATCATTCATAAACCATATGATATGCTAAGAAATTTTCTCACATATATAAAACCATCTAGAGAGTGCAAATTTGGAATTAGCCAATAAATAATCAATATGCCATATAGGCCTTAATATAGAAGAACCCAAAGAACGTAGTGGAAATAGCGTATCTTAAAACTACTAAAATCTTCCTAAGCTAGAATGTTGAAAATATAGCATCCCCGAACATTGAGCACTTATCAATACTTGGAGAAATATTTCCAAGCTTCTTAAAATCGACCTCCTTAACTTCAATTGCCAGAAGCTATAGTTGTAGGGATATAAAGTAATGGAGTTAGAACGCCACATGTACTAAGTGTGGGTATATGCACATAACATATATGTACATTAATGAAAAATTATCATTTATGCTATATTTTAGAAAACATGCTAAGTCATATGAAAGTGTTCAATGCACATGCTATATAACATATACAAGTAAGGATTCCATCACATAAATCATGATCGTAAGCAACGACATATTATCATAGAGTCACATTAACTTTTAATATTCAATAGATCACGTAACATAGCATAAAAAACACATACCAATGATCCCATCCAAGAACTACAAGTTCATAGGTAATGTGAAGCCCCATAACCCCACACAACCAAGTCTATAAGATACGAGATCATGAGTAATGTTTTGCTTCATACAACATGTATCATAAGTAATCATCACTTAATTTAACAATATAACCCAATTACATAATCATCATAAAGACAAACATCATATAAGAGTAACATCATGTATCATAAACATATACCTTTTATGTTATCATATTACATAAGAACAATCTCCTAGGACTTCCCTTAGAGTCAACTTGTGCAGTGTCTAGGTAGAGTCCCATACCCCTACCGCTACAAAGCAGACTCCTCAAGTCACCCTAGTCAACGTTCATTTACTTGTCTTTCATTTTAAATGAGGGAACATTACCCTTAACCGACATAGACCGTGTGAGCTAAACATGGAATCCAGTATCATAAAACCCCATATCGAATGAAGGTGGTCTACCAGCTAAAGTAGAATCAAACATGACTTAGATTTGTCGGTGGATCCACTAGCTAGTTTCCTATGGTGGAAACATAGTTCAAGAACTAGGAGATGTATTAGAGACCCATAGTTACACATTACATGGAAGCCTCAATCTCATGACAGTCACTGTGAACCTACCTCCCAAGATTTAAAAACCCATACCATATAGATGAAGAGTCCACAAAATGTATGAAAAACTTGAAGTCTTCGTGTTCTTCCTTAAGCTTTTCTTGTTCTTCAATGGAGTTTGGAAAGGTGAGCGTTCTTGAGAGAGATGGGAGAAATTTTTTTGGATCTGATTTGGGATGTGTAAAAGAGGTCTAAAACTGACCTAATATAAATATATAGTCGTCCTATGAATTACCTAAAAGATCCTACACTTAAATGGGTCTTTTTAATAAGTTAAATTACCAAAAATATGACTTTAATGATTCAGAAAAGTAGTTGCACGTTGCAGGGACAAATCCCTTCATTTTAATTAAATTTAGAGGCAGAAACATGCGTGACAGCCCTGCTCCGCACACCATGCCTCAAAATCCGCCTACTCGCACGTTGCCAGGCAGCCTGCCCACCCATGTTTGGGTCCTCCCCAAGGACCCACGGTGTGGTTTTTGGGGTGTCGATACGAGTCGTTTGGACGCTTTGTACTACATACTACCTATCCAAGGCAGCTTTAAAAGTTTCGGACTTCATTTGACACTTTGAAACCTTCACCAAACATAGGAGCATCAACTAGTTCAAATTAACTAGTTTCCAGACGTCAAGTTCTTTCTTAGTCGTTTTAGCTCTAACCTTTATCCAAATGATTTTATTACATTAATATAGTTTTTGAAACATCATTTTAAAGATCATTTGATGGATTAAGATGTAGTCTAAGTCATGTCATTTCCAGAGTGTTACATTATTGCCCCCTTAAGAACATTCGTCCCCGAATGACACTAAAATCATTTGGATGGTGGGAATAGACTCAATACTAGCAGCACAACCAATCAAAAACATAAAATTATAACAAGTCACAACTCATAGGAGTATATCACAATTCCTTATAACCCATACCATAACATTACATAGCACTCAATTTGTGATGCATAACATATAAGAGTTCCATATTCATGACGTAGTGAGGAATTTCCTTCTCAACCTTGTCATAAGCTCAAAATGTATCAAAGTGTCACCATCCTATTGTTCTTCTCAAGATGGCAACAAACAACAAAATCTCTACAAAACAAATGCATACATATTTCACATAAGTGCAAGAATAGAGTATGAAGGCATTTTCTTAGAACTCTAATTGGTACAACTTTACAAAATATGCACCTACATGGGAAAACAAGTTAATTTTATGATTATGCATTACATTCTCAATTAAGATGAATGTATAACCTTAAGGACTAAAGAGATAAGGTTAGTGGGACTTCATTTCGGCTTCAGTCTCCCATGTTCCACTCTCAACAAGATGGTCCCCACATATAACTTTTACAAAGGCAACCTCCTTGTTTCTCAACTTCTTGACTTGACGGCAGAATAGACACCGGGTCCCCTATGCATTTCTTGAGCATTAAAACATGAAACACCGGATCAACAAAATCTAGTTCACTACGTAGTTTCAACTCATAGGCAACCTTCCCAATTCATTGTAAAACCTCTTCGGGACCAACACACCGGGGACATAATTTCCTTTTTCTACCGAATCTCATCACCCCTTTTCATAGCTGAAATCTTTATGTATACATGATCACCTATTTCAAACTCAAGATCTCCTCTTCTATTATCGGCATATGACTTTAGCCTACTATAGGCTGACTTCAATATATCCCTTATGATTTGAAACATCCTATAGCTTTATAGATAATTTCTTGACCAGGGAGTGACGACTCACCAACCTCAAACCATCCAACCGGAGATCTACACCTTCTTCCGTAAAGAGATTCAAAAAGTGCCATGGAGATACTCGAATGAGAGCTATTATTGAAGATAACTCAATCAAAGGTATGTTATCATCCCAAATTCCCTTGAAATCAATGACACAGGCTCTTAACATGTCCTCAAGGTTCTGAATGGTACGTTCTGCTTGACCATCCGTTTGAGGATGAAAAGCAGTACTTAGTTTTGCTTGAGTACCTAAACCCTTTTGGAAAGCCTTCAAAAAATGAGTCTGCAACCTTCTTAAGCCGAAAGAAAGCCGGGCAAGAATCTCATGGTAGTACGAAGGGGGAGCAGAATAGTATGTGAAAGTGGACTCTTCCAATACCAATCTCCTCTGAAGCAAGGAAAAGCAACTCTGCCTTGTATCGGTAATGATTAACATATTCTTTGGTTTGGGAACTTCTATCCGAAATGATGGACAAAGGAATCCCATGAAGACTCACAATTTCAATAATGTAGATATTTGTGCATAGTCTTCAGTCGTGTAAGTGGACTTAATAGGAACAAAATGGGCAAATATGGTCACCCTACCCACAATAACCCATATAGAATCATTTTGCTTTCGGGTTCGAGGCAACCCAACAACAATGTCCATATTTAAGACATCCAACTTCCTTGTAGGAAATCCGTTATTTGGGTTAACCCACCCGGTTTGATATGCTCAGCTTTAACTTGTTTCCAGTTTGGACACTTAACAACAAACTCTTCTATGTCCCTCATTAAATCATCACACCAATAGACCTCCCTAAGGTCATGATAGCTTTTGGTGGCACCCGGATGTACAGAATAGTGAGAACCATGGGCTTCTTCCATAATCTGTTTTCTCAAATCATCAACATCGGGTACACATAATCTCTCTTGGTACCTAAGAATACCATCCCCCCCTTGGGATATTGACTCATTGAAATTTATCAATAGAGGATCAAGGTGTTGCTTAGATTAAGCCTCCACCACTAATGATGAGTCACAGTTATTATTGACCACGAAACCACCATTTGGAGAATCTTTTAGCTGCACACCTAAGAGATCCAACCTATTAACATATTTCACAAGCTCTTTCTTCGCCTCTCCCACATGAGACACACTACCAATACTCATTCGACTCAAAGCATCCGCAACCACATTGTCTTTGCCAGGGTGGTAAAGGACACTTATGTCATAATCCTTCCAAAATTCTAACCATCTTATTTGTCGGTTATTTAACTCCTTTTGTGTAAACACATATTGAAGACTTTTATGGTCAGTAAACGCATCAATATGCACACCATACAAGTAATGTCTCAATATTTTCAAGGCAAAAACTACAGCGTTCACTCGAGATCAAGAGTTGGGTAATTTTTCTCATGAACTTTGAGTTGTCTAGAAGCATAAGCAATTACCTTTCAATGTTGCATGAGGACACTTCCAAACCCACTTGGGAAGCATCACAATACACTACAAATCCTTCATTGTCCTCCGGTAAAGTCAAAATTGGGGCGGAGGTAAGCTTATCTTTCAAATCTATAAATCCTTTCTCACAAGCTTCCGACCACTCAAACTTCACCTTCTTTTGGGTCAAAGCTATCAAAGGAGAAGCAATGGACGAAAATCCATCATCAAATCTTCTATAGTAGCTGTCTAGACCAAAGAAACTCTTTATGTCTATGTGAGTCAAAGGTATAGGCCATGTTCAGACCGCATCCATCCTTTTCGGATCAACCTCTACACCAGCACCAGAGATAATATGGCCAAGAAAGCAACCAACCTTAACAAAAATTCACATTTTCGAAATTTGTCATTAAGTTGGTGTTCTTTGTGGACTTGCAAGGCTAAATAGAAGGAATTTCACATTCTAGGTCCTTAACTCTCACCACATGGTATAAACAACCTTTGTCTATCATCTTACAAGCCTTCAAACAAGAAATAATTTGACCCCTTAGCATAGAATCCCCCCCTTCCACTCTAGAATAGGTTCATTAGGGAATCAAAATTTCACTACCCTTGTTCTACAATCTATGGAAGCAAAACAATCATGAAGCCAATCCATACCCAATATGATATCAAAAACAAACATGTCATGTTCTACCAAATCAGCAAGATTAACTCTATTAAGTAGCATCACATGACATTTCCTATTGACTCTTTTTGCAACTACAGTGTCACCCATTGGGGTACAAACCGAAAAGGGTTTAATTAGAACATCGAGAAGTACATCAAACATCCTACCTACCAAAGGTGTAACAAAAGAAAGAGTAGCCCCTCGACTAAGCAATGCATAGACATTAAAAGAGAAAACTTGTAACACCCGTCACAACGTCGGGAGCGCTTTCTTGTTCACCTCAAGACTTGAGTGCATATAAACGGTTCCTTATTGGAGCTTCGGAACTAGGACCGCTTGGTTGAGATTGACTATTCCCTTTGCCTTGGCTTCTCACATTACGTCAATATCTAACCATATGGCTATCCTTGCCACAACCATAACAACCATTAGTCCCAACAACACATTCACCCACATGTTTCTTACCACACTTATCATAATTTGTCTCTCTTTTGGTGGATCATAATTTCTTCCCTTTTGAGTTTTAGGATTAGAATCTCTATTATTATGATTCTTGGAGAAATTAGAAAGAACCTGATTTAAGAACCTCTTCTTAAACTTAGGCTTGTCTTGAACATCAAACCTGTTCTTAGAAGATCCACTTTAGATTCCCTACTTCCTTCCTTAAACGACTTTCCTCAACCTGTTGAGAATGAACCATCAACCTAGAAAGATCCATATTGTCATGAAGTATGGTTGCATGACATTCTTCTTCAAGCTCTTCGGACATACCCATTATAAAATGGCTCAGTTCATCCCTACCATTAGAAACCAAAGAAGAAGCATATTTGGACAGCTTAATGAATTTCAAGGAGTATTCCTTGACAGTCATACCTCTTTTGACGAAGGTTAATGAACTCCTCTACCTTAGCTTCTATTTGCACCCTTGGGAAAAATCTACCAAGAAAGGCCTTTTTGAAGATCTCCCAAGTTAGGGGAGCATCTCCTAAAGTCCTACTATCCTTCTACTGATTGTACCATGTCTGAGGCACATCCTTAAAATATATATAAGCAGTAAGCTGAGTCTTCTCATTAGTACTCACCCCCATATTAAACAAAATTTTGTAGACCTCATCAAGGAAATCTGGGGGGTATTCATCAACTTTTGATCCAAAGTACATGTGAGGATTCATTCTCGTAAAATCTCTCAAATGGCTAGGTAAAGTAATAGCATGTTTGTTCTCACAAGGGACATCCTCCCTGTAAGCTTGAGCCGTGATGTCTTGAGCTTAAGTGGAGATGTCTTGGGCCATTTGTAATAGGGCTTCCCTCACCCAACCACGCGTCATAGCCGGAGGATTCACCGGAACTTGATCATTTGCAGCATCTTGCACTTGAGGAGCATATAGATTACCTTAAGGAGTAGCTCCCGTATTGGCAATCTTTTCTCCTTCTCTTCTCGCGTCTTTCCTTCTTGTGTTAATTGCCTATAACCACAAGAAAGGGATTAGATATAAACCACACATAGTGTCAAAACTCTAAAGGAACGACATAGAGGTATAAAGAAAAGAAAAGGTTCCTAGTCATTATATAGCCTCTCATCCATAATTATTGCGCGCTTCACAACCATGAAAAAGACACTAGGAAACGTACTTTAGTAACATATTTGATCATAAGGATATTTAACCTCATGCTCTGATACCAAGCTTATCTCACTTGGAGCGCATACCCCAAATGAGATCGGCATCGTAGTCCTCTCAGAGGATACACACAAGCCCTTATCATTAGTCATAACATGTGATCAGTAAAAATTTTGGAAAATTAACACTTTTACATTCTACTTGAGGTATACTTAAACTTCATTCTTATTATTCATAAACCATCAGATATTCTAAGAAATTGTCTCACATATATAAAACCATTTAAAGAGTGCAAATTTCGACTTAGCCAATAAATAATAAATATGCCATATAGGCCTTAATACATAAGACTC
The DNA here is from genome assembly GCA_027789145.1 of Solanum arcanum. Taxonomy (NCBI): domain Eukaryota; kingdom Viridiplantae; phylum Streptophyta; class Magnoliopsida; order Solanales; family Solanaceae; genus Solanum; species Solanum arcanum. The sequence goes on along the minus strand of CM050934.1, from coordinate 25,337,419 downwards.
CAAAGAACATAGAGGAAATAGTGCATCTTAAAACTACTAAAATCTACCTAAGCTAGAATGTTGAAAAGATAGCATCCCCGAACAATGAGGTAAAGTAGTTATATAAAGAAATGGGGTAAAGTACGCCACACTTCCTAGGTATCGCAATATGCAGATAACATATAAGGACATACATGAAAAAGGATCATTTGAAATATCTTTTTGAAAACATGCTAAGTCATATGAAAGTCTTCAATGCACATACTATATAAAATATACAAGTAAGGATTCCATCCACATTAAGCATGATCGTAAGCAACGGCATATTATATTCAATAGATCATGTAACATAGCATACAAAACACTTAGCAATGATCCCATCCGCAACCTACAGGTGCAATGCTCATCTGAAGCCTCATAACCCCACACAACCAAGTAGATAAGATAGGAGACCATGAGTAAAGCTTTGCTTCATACAACACGTAGCATAAGTAGTCATCACTTCATTTAACAATATAACCCAATAACATATTCATCATAAAGAACAACATCACATAAGAGTAATATAATGTATCATAAAAATATACCTTTTATGACATTATATTACATAAAAACAATATCCTATGACTTCCCTTAGAGTCAACTTCTGCAATGTCGAGGTACAGTCTCATACCCTTACCTATACTGAGTAGACTCCTCAAGTAATTCTAATCAACGTTCATTTACTTGTCTTTCATTTTACATGAAGGAAAATTTTCCTTAACCAACATAGACCATATGAGCTCAAAATGGAATCCAGTATCATAAAACCCTACACCGAAAGAAGGTGATCTATCGGCCAACGTAGAACCAAATATGACATAGCTTTCTAGGTGGATCCACTAGCTAGTATCCTATGGTGGAAACATAGTTCAAGATCTAGGAGATGTATTAGAGACCCATAGTTCCACATTACATGGTAGCCTCAATCTCATGAGAATCATTGTGGATCTACCTTCCAACAAGGGAAGGGACACCTCTCATATCTAGTTCATTGGTGCTTAGCTTAAGTCCCTTTCTTGAATAACATTTAAGTTTTCTTTTTTATCATAATTTATCATAGGTCATGGGATATTAACTCCTTGTATAAACATGATCATGAGCTCTTTGGGATTAGATGAGGATTTCCTTTCTTTCGAACCCTTCGTTTGTGAGATTAACGTAACATAGTAATGTTGTGTAAAGTATACAAGAGGATATCATAACTTGCATTTTTTCGTGTTCTTTTCATGATCTTACAAATAACATGTTCATATCCCAGCATATACACGCAACCACATCATACATGATTCCATAATACAGAATCATGATCTATAGTCTAACATAAACATTGTAGAGTAATCACAACTTTAGAAGACTTACCTTTAGTTTCCAAGAACCTTATTTAAGAACTTACGTTCATATTACAACATTCACAATCATAACATAGTGAAATACTCAATATCATAATCAACAACAACTCTTAAAATCATATACAAGATCAACGCATAATGTAGGGTAGAGGAAAGGGTCATTTACAAGTTCATTATAGTCTTAGTTCCAATCCCTACGTTTTCATATTATCAAGTAGTAGAAACAATCCAATGAAACCATCATCTATATAAGGAAATGCTTCACACGAAATTCAAAAATAACTAACCACATACTCATTAATTTATGTGAAATATACCATGGAAAACTACTTTTCATTGAAAATCATAAATCTAGGGTTTTGAAGAAAATACGTTTTGTAGAGTAAAAACCCTAGAAGTGAAGTTCTTGAAAACGATATATGAAAGTACCTATTGGGGAAAGGAATACAAAGAGTTAAAAACCTATAACTTATATGAAGAATCCACGAAAATTTGATGAAAAACTTGAAGTCTTCGTCTTATTCCTTAAGCTTTTCTAGTTCTTCAATGGAGTTTGGAAAAGTGAACGTTCTTGAGAAAGATGAGAGAAAACTTGTTTGATCTGATTTGGGATGTGTAAAGTTGGTATAAAACTGACCCAATATCAATATATAGTCATTCTATGAATTACCCAAAAGAACCTCCACTTAAATGGGTCTTCTTAATAAATTAAATTACAAAAAATACGATTCTGAGAAGTAGTTGCGCGTCACAGGGCCAAACCCCGTCACTTTTATTAAATTTTGAGTTGAGGAAGAGAGGTGTGTGTCAGCCTTGTTTTGCGAGGCTTCCCCTTAAATCTTGAGTCAGAAACAAGAGTCACAGCCCCGCGTCGCACACCATGCCTCAAAATCTCCCTGCTCACAGGCTGCCACGCAGCCTGCCCACCCATGTTTATGTCCCCCCAAGGACCCTTCACCTGGTTCTTGTGGTGTAATTACCGGACATTTGGACCCTTTGTACAATATACTACCTATAAAAGTTAATGTTACATGTTTTGGACCTCATTTGACACTTGGAAACCTTCACCAAACATAGGGACGTCAACTAGTTCAAATTAGCTAGTTTTTGGAAGTCAAGGTCTTTCTTAGTAGTTTTGGATCTAACCTTTTACAAATGAGTTTATTAGAATAATATAGGTCTTTAAACATAATTTTAAATATTATTTTATGGATTAAGCTCTAGTTTAGTTCATGGCATTTCTGGATTGTTAAAAATCATATACGAAGTCATGAATAAGCCACTATAAGATCATGCTACTAACATCTACACTACATCATCAATTTACTAGCAAATAAAGAAGAACAGATCACTTACCAATATCTCTTGATTTTATCATTAATTATCAATACTCACAGGTCATCAACAATATTCATATAAGGCAGTATCGAAAGATACTATAACCGAAACGAAATCCTACTACAATGTCCATGAAATTGAGATTACACTGAGCTTGTAGAAAAACATATGCTAGTCTTATTCAAGTCACCAATACTTGATACACATGTATCTATCATCAAACATTCACCATCAATATACAATATAAACATTAGATATAAGTAACTCAAACTGCTAAAATCATAATAAAGTCAATACAAAGTCAGATTACAATGCCCATACATAGGCTAATTTAAGAATTCAACGGGACATGGGTTCATCATTAAATTATATTGAAATAAACTTTAGATTCAGTACATTATCATTAATTTAGCATGATTAAGACTTTAAAAACGTTTTGAGAAAGAACTCATGGCTAGGTAGAAGGAGAAGAGATCTGATTATGAACTTGCATTGAATACATTGAAAAGAACTCTCTAGGTGAAAGGTTATCTAGAGCCGAAGATCACCATACCATAATTCAGAACAAAACTTTTAAAAATTGATTAATAAACCATTGAACATCAGCTCCATGCTGTTCTTGAGCTTCACCTTCAAAGGAGGGTCTAGAGAGAGTTATGTTTGGGAGGGGAGTTTAATTTTGTAAATTGAACTGGAATGGGGTTGTCACGTTTTTTATCACATAAATACACTCAAAAATAACAACATAAACCAACTAGGGTCATTTTATATCATGGGGTGAATTTCCAATTCATCCACTAATGAAGAAGTGTGCAAGCAGAAAGGTTGCAGGCTGCATCGGCTGGCACAATCGATGGGGCGTCCTCTGTTCGATGAGCCATCCATTTTATTCGTCATTGGCAAAACCAAATGCTTATTTGGAGGATAAACTCACACGTTTAAGTGTTGAGAGACTCCTCCCATCGATGGGTAATCGATTGAAGCACAGCACGTCATTTGAGCTCGTCGATTGACTCTGCTAAGGGAGTGTCTCAACACTGTTTGGGCCCTCCTTCAGGGTCTCTTGTGGGGACCTTGGGGAGTCATACCCGGACGTTTCAAAAGTATATATAAATTTTACCAAGTGAAGTACCATCAAAATAAGTTTCACGCAAAACAACACGTCCAAACATGCTAGACACACTCACGACACACATATGCACATCTCAAAGGCTAACTTTCGAACGTCTTGGATATTACTGGTCATTTGACCTCTAAACTTATTGAAACTCAAAATAAAACTATAAAATAATTATTACTCATACAAGGATTTCATAATCAAATGACACACATATATGCACATAAAACATTTAAGTCCTCTTGGGGACTAGTCGTCGAACATCTTGGTCGTCCCTTGACATTTGAATTCCGAATGACTTAAAATGTATAATAATACTTTAAAACACTTAATTAATATGTTTACATGATTATAGGAATATATGAGGCTCTAGATAACCTAACTCATTTTGGGGATCTTATAGGATCTTTACTAGAGACATGAGGGAAACTAAGGTGGAGGAATTGATCAACCTTCATGAAGGAGGTATAAGTGTACTTGAATATAACTTGAAATTCACTAAATTTTCCAAGTATTCTCCATCCTTGGTTTCAAACCCAAATGATGAGATGAGCCATTTTATTATGGATGTTTCCAATGACTAGGTGAAGATTGTCGCTCAGCTATGCTTCATGATAATATGAGTATATCTAGTCTCATGGTTCATGTTCAAAAAGTGGAAGAATGTTGTTTTTTCAGAAAGAGTAGGGAGGCCAAGAAGGCCAAGTCTTATGAAGGTGGTTCTTCAAAGGGTAGGCTTTAAATTCAAGATAAGCCTAGGTACAAGAAGAGGTTTTCTAGTCAAGTTCCTACTAAATATCCCAAGGCTCATGATGATAGGGTTTATAACCGTAGGTCTCAAAAGGGAAGAGGTAATAGCTTACCAAGTAAGAATCCAACTTGTGGAAAGTTTGGAATGAAGCATTATGGTGATTGCCTTATTGGAACGGACATTTTCTTTGGGTGTGGCAAGAGTGTCCACAAGGTAAGGGATTTCCCATAATTTTAAGGGGAAAGACAAAGGCAGAGGGAAAGCTCAATCAAGTTTTTCTAATATGGATCCTCAAAGGAAGAATTGATTTTATGCACTTCGCTCTAGGGGTGAACAGAAGAGTTCTCCTGATGTTGTGACCGGTTTTTTCCAAGTCTTCTCTATTGATGTATATTCTTTACTTGATCCCGGTGCTACATTATATTTTGTTAACCCCTTGATACCTAGAAAGATTGATATTTTTCCTGATATTCTAAATGAATTTTTCATGGTAACTACCCCGATAGGTGAGTCGGTTGTTGCAAAGAGGTTATATAGAAATTCTCTGATAATGTTTCCTAATAGAATTACTCATGTTGAATTAGTAGAACTTGATATGGTCGATTTAGATGTCATTTTGGGGATGGATTGGTATCATAATTGTTTTGCTTTCATAGATTGTAGAACAAGAATTGTCAAGTTCAATTTTCCAAATGAACCTATCTTAGAGTAGAAGGGGGGAAATTCTATTCCTAGAGGTCATATAATCTCTTGTCTAAAAGATTGTAAAATTATCTTAAAAGGATGTCTATATCACATTGTAAAAGTCAAAGTTTTAGACTCCGAAAATCCTCTCATTGAGTAAGTTCCCGTAGTAAGAGAATTTCCAGAGGTCTTTCCTAAATATCTTCCTGGAATCCCTCCCAAACAAAAAATAGATTCTGGTATTGACTTCCTACGTGATACCAAACCCATTTAAATTTCTCATTATCATATGGATACAACTTAATTAAAAGAGTTGAAGACTCAACCCAAGGATTTACTAGAAAAAGGATTCGTTACATCTAATATTTCTCCAAGGGGTGCTCCAGTTTTGTTAGTGAAGAAGAAGGATCGGTCCCATAGAATATGCATCAATTATTTCCAACTCAATAAAGTAACTATTAAGAATAAGTATCCTATTCTTTGGATTGATGACTTGTTTGATCAACTCCAAGGGGTAAGCTACTTTTTCAAAGATTGATTTGAGATCAGGGTATCACCAACTTAGGGTGAGAGGTAAAGATATAACCAAAAGGGCATTCTGAACTAGATTTGGTCACTATGAGTTCTTATTAATGTTCTTTGATCTCACTAATGCCACAATGGAGTTTATGGATCTCATGAATAGGCTGTTTCAAAGATACCTAGATTCATTTGACATTGTCTTCATTTATGATATCTTGTTATATTCAAAAAATAAGGGTAAACACATGGACAATATGAGGGTGGTGTTACAAGTGTTTAACGAACACCAACTAAGTATAGCAAAATGTGAGTTTTGGTTGAGGTCAGTGGCGTTTCTTTGACATATCATTGCTAGTAAGGTAGCTGAAGTTGATCCAATGAAAATCGAAGCTGTCAAGAATTGGCCACGATCATTGACTCCAACTGACACTATGAGCTTCTTGGGTCTAGCGGGTTATTATAGAAGGTTTGTGGAGGGTTTTGCATCCACTGTGTTTCCCTTGACTACGTGGACCCAAATGAGTATGAAATTCGAGTGGCCAGAGGCTTGTGGGATAATCTTACAAATCTTAAAAGAGAGTCTTAACTCCACTTTGATGTTTACCTTAACAAAGGGTACCATGGGTTTCATTGTATATAGTGATGCATCCCGGGTAGGATTAGGGTGTGTTCTTATGCAACATGGAAAAGTAATAGTGTATGCTTCCAGACAACTTATGTAAGGGTGTGGTGCTTGCCTTGAAAATATAGAAATATTTTTTGTATGGTGCTCATATTTATATGTATACCGACCACCAGAGTCTTCAAAATGTGTTTACTCAAAAGGAGTTGGATCTTTGACAACGAAGGCGGTTGGAATTATTGAAATATTACAACATGAGTGTTCTCTACCACCCTGGCAAGGAAAATGTGGTTGCGGATGTTCTAAGTCGTATGACCATTTGTAGTGTGCCTGATGTGGTAGAAGCCAATAAAGACCTATTCAAAGATGTTCATAAGTTAGCTCATTTGGGTGTTAGGTTAGAAGATTCTCCGAATGGTGGTTTTATAGTCCATTCTAACTCAGAATCATCTTTTGTGGTTGAGGTGAAGTCTAAGCAACACCTTGGCAAACCATTGATGGAGTTGAATGAGTCGGTTATTTGTATGATTAATGAGTCATTCTCCATAGGGGGATGGTGTATTGAGGTATCAATGAAGGTTGTGTATTCCCAATGTCGATGATTTTAGAAACAAAATCTTGAGGAAGCTCATTAGTCCTGTTATTCCATTCATCTGGGTTCTATGAAGATGTATCAAGACCTTAGAGAAGTATCATGGTGGGAAGGCTTAAAAGGGGACATAGCAGAATTGGTTCCAAATTATCCAAATTGACAAGAAGTGAAAGTCGAACACTAAAAGTCGGGTTGCTTACTTAAAGAAATGCAAGTTCCTTCTTAGAAATGGGAAGACATTAATATGGATCTCGTGGTAGGATTACCTCGGACACAAAAGCAACATGACTCCATATGGGTGGTTGTGGATAGTTTCACCAAATCCGCTCATTTTATCCCCATTAAGTCCACTTATTCGATCGAGAATTATGCAAGGATCTTCAAATATGAGATTTTGTATCGCCATGGCATTCAGTTGTCCATAATATCAGATAGGGGTGCACAATTCACATCTAGGTTTTGGAGGTCACTATAAAAAGGGCTGGGTACCAAGGTGAAGCTAAGACCTGCTTTTCATCCCCAAATGGATGGTAAAGCGGCGCGTATTCAAATCATTCAGTATTTGCTTAGATCTTGGATAATCGACTTCAAGGGATATTGGGATAAACATTTTCCTTTGGTCGAGTTCTTTTACAACAATAGTTATCATCCATCTATATCTATGGCTCCTTTTGAAGCCTTGTATGGTAGGAAATGTAGATCTCCAATTAGATGGTTTGAACTGGGTGAGACTTCACTTTTGGTTCCCAAATTGATTTATAAGACTTTGGTGAAAGTGCATATCATAAGCAATCGCTTGAAAACAGCCTATAGCCGACAAAAGTCTTATGCCAACCATAGGAAAAGAGACTTAGATTCCGAAGAAAGTGATTAAGTCTATTTAAAAGTTTCACCTATGAAGGGGTGGGGAGATTTGGCAAGAAAGACAAGTTGAGTCCTCGTTATGTGGGTCCTTATGAAATTTCACAAATGGTTGGCAAGGTTGCATAGTAGTTGAGACTACCTAGTGAATTGTCTTCGGTTCATCTGGTGTTCCATGTATCCATGCTTAAGTAGTGTATCGGTGATATCGAGTCCATTCTTCCTATTTAAGGTCTGCGTGTTCAAGACAACCTCTACTATGAGGAGGTTCAAGTTCAAATCCTTGATATACAAGTAAGGAATTTAAGGAACAAAAAGTTGACTTCCGTAAAGGTGTTATGGAAGAACCACCTAGTGGAGGGTGCAACATGGGAGGCCGAGGCTGACATGAAGTCCCGTTTCCCTCATCTATTTGATAACTAATTTTATTTGTTCCTATTTATAGTTAAAATAATGAGTTTATTTCAAGTTGCCTTGATTTTTGGTAAATTGTTTAACTATGTGCTTTGTAACAGTATGTTGCAGTTAATTACGCCTATTGACATGAATGTTTTCAAGAAAATTCACTTTACTTGATTTGAATTTAGGTGTTGTATTTTGGTATATTTTTCTTTCATGAAATGTATTGAGCATGTGGATATGTATTGAACAAAGCTTTGCCATAATGAATAAATATGAATTGAATGTTGAACTCTTATGAGTTTAGATTGATGCTTTGAGTTTCATGTTTTAAAAGGTTATACGGTTATGTCAATTTTGATTTTAACTCATGTTTTGATATGTTTTTGTTGGTTGGGTTGCTAGTATTGACTCTATGGCTTCCTCTTAAATGATTTTAGTGTCATTAGGGGACGAATGTTCTTATGGGGGGCAGTGATAATGTAATACTCTGAAAGCCTAAATCCTAATCTACAGCCTAATTTAAGAGTCCAAGAGTTGTAACACTTTTTTATGGTCAAGTATGATGTATATAAGTAATTAGGAAGTGTTAGTATCAAAACGTCAGGGAACGTCCATGACGTCCGGAAACTAGTTCAACAGGTGCTAGTGTGCCTTAGCCTATTTAACTAAGTTCTAGGAGTCGGAATTCAATGAAATTAGGTGATAAGGTGTCTAACACGTATTAGAGTTGGTTTATGGTCAAAACTTACGGGTACGAATCCCCAAAGACCAACTAAAGGATCCTTGAGAAGAACCCTTGCAATTTTCCAAAAAGCTGTCAATTGGACAAAGTGAACCTACGACCACATGGATCAGCTAGGCTTTGATTCCTCCATCAAAAACCACATAGAAATTTTGGGTACAGATACATTTGGACCAATATCCGACACCAACGAAGGATGTGTATGACGGAGGGGGCAAGGGTGTAGGTTGACCTACGTACCGTCGAACAAGGTCTTGTAGGTCCTGCAACTGTTTTGCTGTTTTGTTTGAATTATTTCATTTAATAAGTTAAGTGTTAAGTTAGTTAATTAAGATCTAGGGTAGTTTCAATTAATTTAATTAAGAACATCTATTTAAAGACCTAGCCTAATTAAATTAAACCTAACTCTTATGATTACCAAAACTCAATTTCTCTTCCTTCTATCTTATTTTTCGCTTTCAAAGAAACCCCGTAGAAGACCAAGGAAAGAAGGGTTATACGGAAGAAAGAATACTAATTTACTCTGTCAAACTGCATAAAATTAGTAAGATATGGAATTCCTTTCACCTTTGGGATCTGTTTCTCCAAAGGGTTCCTCCAAATTGATTTCAAAAAGAAGAGTTTCAAGTGGGTTTTCTTCTTTTACGAATTTTACTTTCTATATTGATTTATTTATGATTTTTTTAGATAATAATGAGTATATATGATGTATGGTAATTCAAGTAAGCAAGTTCTTGATTCCTTGACCAAGGTTGTGAAGTAGATCATGAATTTGACCTAAGTCCGTTATCTTAAGCTATGAACTAGTGATGAATTATTGTGTAGTGATTCGATTGACTTCATAATTATGTTAATTAGTATTGTGCGATAATACTGCACTCATTTTTGGGTTGAATAGGATGGTTGATAGTAAAACCTTGATGATGGCTTGTGAAGGAGATTGGGGTAAGTCTTGTGATCTCAATTCCTTATTTCAATATGATTACTTGTGTTTAGTAATGAAGTTGTACTGAATTATACCTTATGTTAAGATTTATCAGGGTTGGTATGATGTTGAATTCAAATTTCGTGAATTATTGCTTGTGAGATATTGTCTAAGATGTAAATGTTATAAGGATGGTGATAACTTATCAATGTGCCTTATTATGTTATGATTATGTAAGTGTGCTAACCTCATATATATGAATTGTAATGAAAGTAAAATACTCATGAAATTCTTATTGATCTACGATGATGGTGATTATATAACGGATATACCTTACGACGTAAACTAAGTTATGATGTTTAATAGAGACTCAATGACATTTCAAAAGAGACTCTAGCGTAGAACCTAGTGAACTAGAGTGAGGACTTTCCCTTCCCACATAGGGAAGGTAGGATCACTAATGTACTCATGAGGTTGGAGACTAAAATACATGTAGAATAAAGTGTTTCCCAATTACATCTCCTAGTTCTTTAACTATATTACCCCTATATGAATACTAGCTAGCGAATTCACATAGATGTTATGTTCATGTTTTGGTACTACCTTGGTAAGTAGTCCACCTTCATTCTGTGTAAGGTTCTATGACACCCGACTCCACATTAGCTCATGTGGTCTATGTTTGTTTAGGAAAGATGTTCGCAAAGGTAAAATAAAGTAATGACGTGAACTCTTACTAGGGTAACCTAAGGGGTTTAGATTAGTCTAGATAAGGGTATGGGACTCTACCTAGACATTTCTCTAGTTATCCTTGAGGAAATTCTTGGAAGGATGTTCTTATGTTCTTATATGTTTATAAATGTAAATAATATGTATATGATGATCTTACATGTTAATGACATTATGTGATTTTGGTTTAACTTATGAACATGTCGTTGGTTTTTGTTGCTAAAGTATGATGATGGTTACTCTTAATGATATAGTATGTGAAGTTGGGCATTTCTTATGGTTTTTATTGGGTTTACTTCATTGAGTGAGGTTGTCGGGACTTTCTTAGTCATTGCGCTACTGGACTTAATGGGGGTACATGAGTGATGGTCTTGCTTTGGATTGTTTATGAACTCTTATACATGTTTGTTGATATTATTACTTGATGATAAAGTTGTCTTGATTATGTGCACAATTATATTGATATGGATGTTGACTTGACTAGACTTAGTATTGTTGGTCTTGTGATGTACATGATCTTGACGTACTGAATATGTGCTATTAACTGGTATTGGTTCATGAATGTGCATAATGCTTTTCAAAGTAAATTAGCATGCTTCAATGAAATGTCCCTTTTTAGCATGATTTCAATGTTGTTTGTGCATATGATTCCATACTTAGTACAAGTGATAAGCTAACACCATTTCTCCCTTTTTCCACAACAATTTACGTTTTGATTATTGAAGAGTTTGTGACACCTTTTGAAGGAAGACTTGGATTCTCAGTCTCCATGTTGGGTAGGTCCTCACCACTTCAAGGACAATGCTTGAACCCTTGCTGACCTTATCCATCAGACTTAACATTTGAGAAATTACCCTCTTCGGTTATAGGTGTTTTCACCTCCTTATTGTTTCCTTTGCGTTTCTCACATTCCATTTGTTTAGACTACACCATGAGACGTGAGACATCTAAACTTAAGAGAGTATTCTTCAACGCTTATACCTCTTTGACGAAGGTTAATGAGTTCCTCCACTTTGGCTTCACTCTTTTCCCTAGGAAAGAACCTATCAAGGAATTCTTTCTTGAATACTTCTCAATCTGTGTGACGTACTCTTTACAGCCTATTATTTTTCCATGGAGTATCCAATATCTTGTAGACCACTCCCATGAACTCTTAAAGATCTTCTCCCACTTTGGAACCAAAGAACATATGAGGGTTAATACTTGTGAAATCTCTCAACCTAGAAGTTGTGGTAATCACATTAGTGTTCATAGTAGCAATCACCTCTCTATTTTCTTGAGTTCTCACAACTTGAGCCAACAATTTAACTGTAGACCTATAGTCTGCATGGGTCACGTTCTCCATTGCAGTGTAAAACAGAGCTTATTCATCTTGTGGAACTTGACTTCCTTGGAAAACTCCTTGAATCACGTTCTCCTCTTCCGCCATTCTCTCACTTTTCGTTTGTGTATCATTTTTTGAAGACACAAGAGAAGTATTAGAAGGAAGACTCTATAGAATTAAACTCTATGGAATGATTTAAGAGTAATGAAAGAAGTCTAGCTTCCTAACATCTAATAGTCTCTCACTCCTAAATGAGGCACACTTCATGCTATGAGAAAACAACTAAACGTGGTTTATGATATCAAATCCAAGAATCATTCTAAACGATTTGATCTTATTACCATGTTTGTCATGAACCAAAGGTACCCGCTAGACATTCCATGACACATGTAATCTTGAAGGATCCAAGCAAGTCACTTAGCTTATCATCATCACATAAGAATAGAATAATAAAGAATAAAACACAATTTCAAGTCTCTAATAAATCCTTTATCAAAGTAAAGTAGAAGTCTAGACTTAGTCTCCTTAAGCCATCTACTACAATCGGAGTCTTAATATACTAGGGTCACAACGCTTACAATAGAGAATATGAAGATGTCTAGCACAACTAAAGAATTAAAACAACAATAGTAGATCTTGTCCTCGGATACATGAAGACATACCACAGTCTTGAAGAGTAGTCAACCCAATATTGAACTATAATGAATCGCCTTATATGTTGGAACCTACCTAAGTACGAAAATAGAAGAAATGTGGGTTAGTTTAATTAATGCACTAAGTATTGTAGCTATGCATGAAAAACATTAAGATGCTAAAAAGAACATTTAGTTTAAAGCAATGCATTTGATCAATTTTATGAACTATCATATGAACAAGTGCAAAAGTATGTCCCCATCCACACTAAGGGAAGAAAACCAGAAGAACCATCAAAGTAACCTTGTGCAATGTATGAACAAGGTCTCATACCCGCATCCCCACTAAGGAATACACATTCAGTGATTATAGTTCATAACTCCAATTCTAGTTCATTCTATCATTATGGTATTATCTTTAACCAACATAGACCATGAGAGGTTAATCATGGAATCTGGTGTCTACCACACACCGAAAAGGGGTGAACCTTTAACACCTTGGAAATCTAATGTATTAAGATAAGACAGTAACAAAGTTTATTGACTTAAAAAATTTTAAATGATATTTTATGACCTTCCCTAACATAACAAACTTAGTTTGGAAGTGTTACTGCATAAGCGACAATAAATGACCATAACGTCTGGAAACTAGTTCAAGTTATTTAGTGTGTCCTTAGGTATTGTATGGGGCGTGAATAGTCTTATGAGGGTAGAATATTTTTAAAATACTTTGAATACATATTAATGTGTTTTTAGAGTCAAACTGTTTGGGTACAACTCCTCAAGAACCACCTAAATGTCCTTGAAGAGGACCCAATCATTGGTTCTAAAGCTATAAAAAACATCATACTCCACGAGGATCAAGACAAGAGACGTCAAGTGACTCGTGCCCTATCAATGGAATTTGTGAGTCAGGACTTATCCTCATCCAGCAATTCCCAAAAATGAACCCTCAGCCACAAACCACGAACATGCAATTTTGTCCGTGGGTCGACTCAAACACTGTGGAAGGGTCTCATGAGGTTAAAATTATTCTATTCACCAAGACCCTTTGCTTCACCCCTCAGTTAAAATCCACGAGTGACCATCACGGTTCATGAATTAGTCCACGCATCTTGTGGATAGGGACATGGGGATGGTTCATGGACATACTATATCCACACGGTTAGGGGAAAGGTAGTTGGGCAATTAGATAATGAATTAGTTCACGCCACTTTAAAATGGATATGATTAATAATATTAGGTATATTAAGGTATGTAAAGACATAAAACAAGTATTTTACTTTATAACTCCAAAACCCTATTGTTCGTACTTATTTCTAGATTCTCTCACTACACAAAGACTCCATTTAAGAAGAACGTTAAAGCTTCAAGTAGGGCTCAAGAACAAGACTTTTATAAATTAATCCTTAATGATTTACAAGGTATGGGACTCTTAAATCTTTGGAATCCTTTCCCCTGGAGTTTTTTTCTAAATCTATTTCAATGATCTTCCAAATCTCTATATTTCAATCAATTTCATGGTTCATATTTAAACTCCACTTATTTGGTGTAGGATTGATTAGTATTGATTTATGATGAATGTTTATGAATTTATTGATGTATTATCTTAGGTTTTTGACCCAATCCCCTAAATACCCATGAATATTCCTCTACTCTTAACCCTAACTCTTGAATTATACGATTAATGATTAGAGGTGATGTAATTGAGTATGTTCTTGAATAATTGACTATTTTATGATGATTATAACCGATTTAGTGTATGAATATCTTGGTTTTGGGATGAAATCTTTAAACGGTATCTTGAAAGCCTTGGTAAGACCATCAAGGCAATGAACATTCTATTGTAGTACTGTGGCTTATCTTTGGTAATGTGGATTACTTCAAGTATGCATGATGAATTTATGAATGTGTTATCATAGTATGAATATGATGGTTGTGAGTTAATGGTGGGTGTGTTACTATCTGGAATTAAACGTAATTTCTATACACATCCTATGACTATGTTATGAAATAGTTTTGTTAGAGTATGTTGGGTTTGTTATTAAATAGCTCTCTCATTGAAGAACTTGTGAGCTATGAACATGTTATATGAGGAGTTAAATTCCTAGGACCTAAAAGATGAATTGATATTCAAGAAAGACGTAAAGACACTTCAAAAAGGAAATTTAGTTTAGCACTGAGTTATGTTGCCTTATAGGAACATTAGCTATTGGATCCATGTAGATGCGAAAAAAATATTTATGTTTACCTTGGCAAGTACGACACCCTACTTTTGGTGTAAAGGGTTGACACGGGATTCCGTGTAGCTCACATGGTCTATATTAGTTATGGAAAAGTATCCTAAATTTTAAAATGAATGAATGAATGTAAGAAGATGAACCCTAACTAGGACTACTTAAGAGGTTTTACTTAGTGTAGTAAGGGTATGGGACATTACCGATATATTGCACAATTATACCTTGAGAGAAGTTCTAGGGTGGGTTCTTTATGTATATATGTTATAAATGATATGCATGATGTTCGTCTCATATGATATGCATGATGATGGTTTAACTTGAATATGCATGATGTTGGTTTTACTTGGTATGCATGTTGTTGACTATACTTTTTATAATGATGTATGAGGTATATTACAATTCTTGGGATCTCCTTGTTAGTTTGCTTGGTGTGTGCGAGGTTATAGGGTTTCACATACACATTACACTAATAGACTTTGGTTGGGGTTATGAGTCAGGTCATGTGATATATTTATGAAATGAATTATAAATATGAAATATTTACTATGGCTTTATCATGATGTTATTTAGGGTATGGACTTGTATATTTTTTTTTGGAATGTGCATAAAGGCTTTTAAAGTAAATATACCATATTTATAACCAAAATGTCCCTTTATGCCTATTTTCAAATGTTTTACTTGGATATGTTTCCATACTTAGTACATGTGGTTTATATAACCTATATTTCTTCTATTTTCTACACAAGTATAGGTTCGGGTCATTGAGGTGATTCTAATCCTTTCTTGAAGAAACTTGGATTGTTATTCCCAAGTTGGTGAGTCCTGAAGTCCGGGGAGGGAGATTTTTATTCTAACTCTAGTTCCACTTTCCTTATGTATAAACTATGTTGTATTCATATTATAAGACTTGTTATAGATGTAAGGGTTATATCCCAATTTTCATACTATTTTGTCTAGATGGCAATGCTAGACAAGTTAGTTTCTATTTTTATATATGAAGTGCATTTGAACCTCAGATGAAAAGTTAAAATCTTATGCTTTTATTCTATCTAATAAGCAATGATGAATGCTAAGGGCTTATCTAATACTTTTTCGAGGTCGACGACACAAGTTACGACTAGGAGGTGCTCTCAAGTCAAGACTAACTTGATATAAGAGCATGAGGTTGATTTATAATAGGGATGATGAGTCAAAAAAACTAAGTCTATGTAGAGTCTAGTTACATATTGTGAAGCGCACACTTATGAATGAGAGGCTATAAGACACTTAGAAATTTTTTACTTCTTTTCGTAATTATAAGTCGTACCTAAGTGTCTTAAAATTATGTGTCCTTTCATTCTAATCCTTTTCTGGTTGATATAGAATATAACTACTATAAGGGCAGCCGCAAGAAGTGTTGAAGAGGAGATTGCAAATGTGGGAGTTCCTCCCCAAGGCAACCAAGATCCTTCTTAAGAGAAAGTTCCTCTAGCTGAACAAGCTCCGGTCAATCCTCCTGTCATTATGGATGGACAAAAAAGGGAGGCGTTCCTAAACTTAACTCAAATCATGGGTGCTCAAGGTCAATCCGTAACTACTCAAGCTCAAGCTATGAGGGCAAAAGTAAATCGTGAAGTTGCACCCCATGTGAATCAATATTATAGTACCTCATATTTGAGGCACTTCACTAGGATAAATCCTCCAATCTTCTTTGAGTAAAAGGTAAATGAAGATCCTCGAGACTTTATAGATGAGGTTTATATGATCTTGTATGTTATGGGTGTTAGTTCAAATGAGAAGGACAACTAGTTTCTTATCAACTCAACAATATGGCTCAAACTTAGTACACTCAATAGAAAAAAACTAAGGCTTTCAGAGAAGGTCTCATAAGGTTGGAAGTCTTTAGGAGGGCATTTCATGATAGGTTCTTCCCGAGGGAAAAAATATTGGCAAAAGTGGAAGATTTCATCAATCTTCATCAAGGAGGTATGAGTGTTAATGAATACTCTTTGAAAATCTTGAAGCTGTGTAAATATGCCTCATCTTTTGTGACTAATACTAGAGATGAAATGATTCATTTTGTGATGGGCGTCTGATGATCTTGTGGAACAGTGTCGTGCAACAATGATTCATAATGACATGGACCTATCCCGTATGATAGTGCATTCTCAACAAGTGAGAAGAGTAGTCTTAAGAAGAGGAATAGGGATGCCAAAAGAGAGAGACCCTACGATGGAGGTACTTCTAAGGGGAAGTTTGAATTCCAAGATAAACCAAAGTTTAAGAAGAGATCCTTCAACCAAGTTCGTTCTAATTTCACAATGGCTAACAAGGATAGGGTACTTAACCCTGAGCCTCAAGGGAAAAAAGGTAGTGTTTCAAAATGTGAGAAATCCAATTGTTCCAAATGTGGTAAGAGTCATATGGGTAAGTGTATAGTGGCTACAGTTAATTATTTTTTTTATGGAAACAGTGGCCACGTGGTGAAATATTTTCCCCTGGCCACGATCATGGAACGAAGAGTAACCTAGCACAAGCAAGTGCTCTTGATTCCGATGATCCTAAGAAGAACAACTTCTATTCTATCAAATGATGGGGTGATCAAGAGGATTCTCTCGATGTTGTTACTGGTATGTTACAAGTATATTGAATTAATGTTTATGCATTGCTAGAACAGGGTGCCACCTTATCCCTTGTAACTCCTTTAGTGTCTATGAATTTTGATGTACTCCCGATGTCTTAGATTAACCTCTTTTGGTTTCTATCCCCGTGGCTGACTTTGAATATGCTAAAAGAGTCTATAAGAGTCGTCCCATATCATTGTCCAATAAAGTCACATCGGTTGATTTTGTAGAACTTGATATGTTGGAATTTGATGTCATATTGGGGATGAATTGGTTACTTGTTTGTGTTTCTTCAGTTTATTGTAGAAAAAGGGTATATAAATTACATTTTCTTAATGAGCCCGTGTTAGAATGAAAGGAGGGTGAGGGGACTCAATTCCTAGAGGTCAAATTATTTCATGTCTAAAATCTTATAAGATGATTTATAAGGGATGTCTCAATCATATTGTGAGGGTCAAGAGCCTTGGACTTGAGGCTCTTCCTTTAATGTCGGTCCCATAGTGAAAATTCTTTTGAACTCTTTCTCAATGATTTGCTCAGAATTCTTCCTGAACGAGAAATATATTTTGATATCAATTTGTTTCTAGATACTCAACCCATATCAATTCAACGTTATTGGATGGATCCATCAAAGTTGAAACAATTGAAAGCTCAACTCAAATTTTTTCTAAATAAGGGTTTTATTCAACCAAGAATATCTCCAGGGGGCATGTCACGTCCCGTAAATACACCCTAGAAGAAGGGAAAACTATTGAGTCGTTACAAGGCGTATGTGACCTTTCAGGGTCTTGTACAAGCCTCTTAACTATCGTTCATTACATAAGATATGAAAAAAAGTGCGGAATTAAAACCTTTCACAAGAATAATAAGAAGAAACTCTTTTATCAATATTAAGATTTCTGATGTACCATGGTTTCACGATATTTTTAATGCTTTTTCCTTAAGTTTAGTGTGTGTCCAAAAGCCTTTTTGTATTGATTTTTATGTAAGTTTCTCCTTATTTGCAGGAAATTTGTCCGAAGATGAACCCGGAAGTTTTTGAGCGAGAAATGCATAAGAGACCACCTACGAAGCTTATGACGGTCCGTCGAGTCTACGATGGTCCGTAGGTGGCATCGTTGTGAGGAGAAAAGTTGTTGAAGGAAGATGGGGATGCCGAAACTAGTACGAGATTACGGAAGTCCATGACAGACCATCATAGCCACGACGGTCCATCCTGATGGTTCGTCGTAATGATCAGATAATAGTCCTAGTACACAAATTCCAAGAAGTTAAAGTATTATGGAACAGAGGCCCTCTACAGACCGTCGTTCTTGGGCCGGTCCGTCATACCTGTTCGTTGAGGGTAATGAAGAAAACAACAGAAGAATTTGAGGAGTATGGGATGACGGAGGCCATGACGGCCCATCGTGACCTCTACGGTCAGTCACGAGGTCTGTTGACTCAGACGTGTTTGGATAGATTTTTAGTAATTAGAATTCTTCTTTTATTAGGTTTTTTTATTATAATTAGTTCGAAAAAACTCGTTTTTGGGGTTATACGGTATGACTGTTAGACTTTTGGATAATTTTTAGTTCTCTTGTTCAAGTATTAAAGAATTAATTTCAGTAATTGATACACTTTTTCTAGAATTGATTGTTGGTGTTTTGTAAATTAATCAAGTGAATTTCATGATTTTATGCTTTCTCAAAAAAGTAAGTTCATGAATTCTTATATTAAATATATGAATAGTGTGATTATGACCATGGGTAACTAAACTCCATAACTAGGGTTGTGGGAACTATGGGTGAATAATGAGGTAACATCTAAGTAAAATAGCAATTCTAGAATAGTATCTTGCATGTATTGATAATTCTTTCGTTTAGAAGTCGTTTAAACGGATGGACAACGTTAGAACTTGCCTTAATGCTACTTGCCGGACAAAGGAGGTAGATAATAGGAAAAGAATTATCAACATAGATTTAGTGTACACTATTTAATAGGCTAGTGTCGGTTGGTATGAGGTAATAACTTAGTCAAATATCGAATAAAATGCATAATATGAGGTAAAGGTAAGGGTTAGTATAGCAACATACGTAGCCGGACCAATGTGCGGAGTGATATTTTGTAGATGTCGTACCAAGGATTTAGAGATACATAACTTATCACTTTACATGCAAGATACTAGGAAAGAATTGTTATCATTAGAATTATAAAGTTAGGAACCTGTGGGGAATAGTTAAGCCCTACTTACTTTTATTAATTTATTAAGCTCCGAGATTTGAATCTGTTAGTTGTTTACTTTAATTTAGTTAAATATTTTCACTAATTTAGAAATAAAAACCCCCTTTTTGTCATTTGTTTTATAAGGAAATAGTTGACTAAATAATAGTAATATTGGAATAAAGTTAAGTCTGAACTATTTTCCTCGTGAGATCGATCCCAACCTCATTAGTTGGGTTCTTTTCTTGATACCACCTCTTTACTTCTTATTTGAGAAGTAAGTTTGAGCGTATAAAATTTTGATGCCGCTGCCGGGGAAAGTAGCTTTTAGATTAACATAAACTTATTACTAAAGTTTAGTCAATATTTTCTTAATTTTACTTTTCCATTTTTTGTATTCTTGTATAACTAACTTCATTGTATGCCAAATACACAGAGATGAAGAGAACCCTTGTTTCCCTAAAACCAATAATTAGAGAGTACACAACGAAATTTGAATCGAAGCTTGGGTATTAACGATGATGATCCAAATCAGAACATCCCAGCTCCAGTTGATTAACATGGTTAGTTATTACCCGATAATCCTAGTGAAAATCAGCAAAGGGGACAAAATTCCGCTCTACGTCCTCAAGAATACTAAAGAGGTTATGATTATATTGCAGACTCTAATGGGCAACTTGTCTTGCCCCCTCTACCATAAGGCCACACCTTTGTGGTAACTAGTAGTCTGATGCAAATGATCACTGCTAGAGGTTTGTTTGCAGGGCTACCTTCTGAAGACCCACATGCCCATATAGCTAAGGTAAGGGCAGTGTGTAAAATTTGTGTAGGGAGGCTTGATTTGAATTTGGATGTAATTGGTCTAAGAGTATTTCCTCTTTCACTGACGGGAGAGGCTGCTATTTGGTTCACTGAGCTCCCTTATAACTCAATTTTCACTTGGAACCAACTAAGGGATGTATTCTTAGCACGTTACTACTCGGTCTCCAAGAAACGAAATCACCAAGACAGAGTGAACAAATTTGTGGCACTACCAGGAGTGTCACTTAGGGATAGATTCACTTCATTGTTGAGAAGTGTCCCCAATTACCGCGTAGATGATGAGCCACTGAAGGAATACTTCTATCGGGGACAGGATGATAATAATAAAGTGGTATTAGATACTATAAAGGGTGGTTCTTATGAGGAGTGTCCTTATGCCGAGATTGCCAAAAAGTTACAGAAAATCTCCCGAAATAATAAAGCTTGGAGTACTAGGAAGTCATATACTGGAAGAAATACTTTCCAAGTGCAATTCACAGACAACCCAGCCAGATATGAGATTCGTGAAGAGATGGCTCATATGAGAACTGAGCTTGTGTTGGTATTAAATCATGTCACTAGGGGTGCAGAAAAGATAAACGTAGTGAACTACTTGGCTAAACCACCACCACCAAATGATGAATATTATCATTAGGAGGATTCCTATGCGGTAAATGAGCATACGCGGGGTTTCCCACTAAATTCTTAAGTCTCAAATCAGGAGAATTTGCACCAAGTTCAAGGAAACGAAGGTCGTAACTATGGTAACTATAACCGTGAGGGTAATTATGTCCGAGATGGAAATTACAATTGCGACAACAACTTCAATAGGGGTAACTATGGTAACAAAAATGATAGGAATGGGCCCCATGTTCCTCCTGAAAATCGTGATGTTGCTCCTAGGGATGGTGGAGGTAGTATGGCGCGAGTTGAGGATATGTTTCACAAAATAATGAGAAGGTTCGATGCTAGTGACGATCACATTAAAGAGTTAAGGAGTGATTTAGCGGATATTGGGAAGAAAGTCGATGCACATGCAATATCAATTAAGCATCTTGAGTAGCAACTGGCCCAATTATCTCCGACTGTGAACAAACGGCAACCGGGCACTCTTTCTAGCAACATTGTCCAAAATCCAAAAACTGATGGACACTGTATGGCAATCATTACTCGGGGTGGTATGCAAACCATTGACCGACCAATGCCGTCTAATGAGGAAAAGGTTATAAAAGATAATGATAAAGTGTAGAGGTTAGTGGTGAAGTAGAAGATACAGGAAAAGATGCTGAAGTGCCTAAAAAGGTAACTACCATACCTAGACCACCACCACCCCTTTCCTCAAAGATTAGTGAAAAAGACCTAGGATGGTAAATATTGGCATTTTATAACAATGTTGAAGCAGCTTTCTATGAATGTCCCTTTGGTAGAAGTTCTAGAACAAATGCCCGGTTATGCCAAGTTTATGAACATCATGTTACAAAGAAAATATCGATCACTTTTAAGTATGATGATAGGTTGCAGCATTGTAGTGCTATTGCTACAAGATCTCTAGTACAAAAGAAAGAAGATCCGGCTGCGTTCACTATTCCTTGTACAATCGAGTTATTACATTTTGCGGAAGGATTATGTGATGTAGGGCAAGCATAAATCTTATGCCCCTCTCGATTTACAAGAAGTTGGGTTTGGGTGATCCAAAGCCCACTGCGATGCGGCAACTGATGGACGATCGAACAGTAAAAAGGACTATATGGATACTCCACGATGTGCTAGTAAAAGTGGAGTCTTTCATATTTCCGACAGATTTTGTTATTCTTGATTGTGAAGTCAATACTGAAGTGCCTATTATTCTTGGGAGGCCATTCCTTGCTACGGGTAGATCCTTAGTTTATATGGAAAAGGGGCAGATAAAATTTTGATTAAACCATGAAGAAGTGATCTTCAACATTTGTAGGTCCAAAAGGCAGAGTGGTGAGCTCCAATCGGTATGAGCTATATCCTACAAAGTTTGTAAGTCATCCGAGACACAAATAGAAAAACGTCTAGGTGTAAAAGCATTAGCGGCAGTGATAATGAATTTTGAAAACGATCGGATTGAAGATCATGGGTCATTAGTCGTGGCTCTTGATCATTGTGATGCTCATTTTAAACCGAAAACAAAAAATTTAGACATGAAGAATCGTGAGTCTCCACCGTCGAAACCATCTATAGAGGAGGCTCAAAACTTAGAACTAAAAGCTCTCTCACCTCATCTCAGGTACGAATTCTTAGGAAATGGTGACACTTTGCCGGTAATCATTGCATCAGACCTGAATGAACAACAAGTAGAGAAGTTTTGTGAAAGTGCTAAACAGGTTCAAAAGAGCTACCGGGTGGACTATTGCGGACATTATTGGGATCCTTCCTGGTATTTGTTCTCATAAAATCCAACTCATTCCCGATCATAAGCCAAGTATTTAGCACTAGAGATGCTTAAATCCACATATACAAGAGGTCGTGAAGAAGGAAATCATTAAATGGTTCAATGCCGGAGTAATATATCCAATTGTCTATAGTAGTTGGGTATGCCCTGTTCAGTGTGTACCTAAGAAATATGGAATGACTCTTGTCCCCAATGAAAAAATGAACTTGTTCCAATGAGACTGGTTACTTGATGGAGAGTATGTATGGATTACCGTAAATTAAATGCATGGAGCCAAAAAGACCATTTTCCTATGCCCTTCATGGATTAGATGTTTAATAGACATGCCGGAAAAGTGTGGTACTGTTTTCTTGATGAAGTCTGAGTAATCAATTGTCTTCAGTCGTGCCGTGACATTAAATCAGACGCTGGTTAGGAGGCAACCCAATATGTATCCTCTAACCCAATTATAGTTTTCTTTATTGTAATGGTAGCATTTTCTACTAATGGGTTTTAATTTTGCAGATATCACATAACCAAGAAATTTTGCAGAAAATCACTCCACAACATTCACTGACGGATACATCGATGTACCGTCACACTTGCGACGGACCGTCGCATGAATCTGTCGTGCCAGGTACGTTTTTCATTTATTTTCAAAATTACGGCATCCACGACGGAACCCATGACGGACCGTCACATCTGCGAAGAACCGTCGTCAGGGACTCGTTGCGTCATTAACCAGCAACCCGACCCAACTCGGCAGGGGAATTTTAAAATTTTTCAACCTTTTAAACTCCCCACCCCTTCATTTAAACCGTTTCTTTCTTTCTTTCTCCCATTTTATCCCTTTCAAACTTCCTTCCTTTCTCATCCTCTTCTCTATTACTAATCCACATCACTTCCCCAAATCTCCTTTCTGCTGGTAAGAGTCTGCTGCTGTGTTTATGCTCTTGATAGTTGAGTGCCTCACTTGCTTGTTTTTCTCCTCTTCTCAGGTATGTGTCTTTGATCTCTACCCATTTACACTGCAATTTTGTTTTTCAATTACTATTGGCCTATTTCTTTTTGGTGGGTCTTTTCTCTTTGATCCAATTTTGTCTGACCTAGGTTAAGACTCCCTCAAATTTCCTTGTTAAAACTCAAGAAATTGGTGTTTTAGCATTGGTAGTTTGCTAGGTATTTGGGTTAGAAACATTTAGGTTAATATCAAGTATTCTTTTTTAGTAGCAGAGGATGATTATGGCATTCACATTTATGTCACTGAATGACAGAACGAGACCATGTCGATGGACCGTCATAGGGTCTGTCCCAACACCCCATATTTGTTTTCTCTGGGTGTCCACCAACTAACATATGTGATTGACCTTCGTTCCCACGAAGGTTCGTCCTGCACAACCGTTATGGTTGTCAGCTACCCCTCTCCTATGGGTCTCCGTACTTTTTCTAAACGCCCCACGATGGACATCGATGATGGATGTCATTATCACGATGGTCTGTCCTGCTTATCCCTCATAACTGTCAGATACTTTCATTCTAAGGGTCTTAAAATAAATATTATTGAAGTAAGACATGACGGACCCCATGACGGTCCGTCATACTCATGATAGGTCGTCACCTGGTCCGTCGTGTTTCACTGCTACTACAGAGATGTCATTACAACTTTGCTCTTATGTGTAGTTTGTCTCGTTTTTGCTTGTCTTGTTTTCTCCTTCTAGTAATAATAATGATTCTTTGTACGTACTATCTCTAATGGAACTAAAACAAGATCGAGTCTACGCACGTTAGCGTTCAAAGTTTGTCGCCCCATCTGCCTGAGTTGTGACAAGCTCTGATGATGAGCATGATCCCGAGTGCCCAGAAACTGCCACTCATGAACGAGTTGCATATGCAACAAGAGCTACGCCTAAAAAGGTGGCGTCCGGCATAGTCATTGCCTCCCTGTCTGATAAGGAGCGCAAACTGACCGGCACACCTTCTGGGTCACCTACACAGGAAGAAAGGGTGTCTGGTTCCTTTGGAGTTTCGTGGTCGGAGGGAGCCTTCGGTTCCGCAGAAGTCTCTGCACCCTCCACGGTTGCACAATATGCCTCGCCTGATGAGGCTGAAAGTCATGATTCCACTCCAGGCTCACCAACCTGAGTTCCCGCCCCGATTGCTGACCAGCCCAACCAATGGTGTGTCAACGGGCAATACCAAGTGTATTCAGACGCCAAGTTTCTATATGATAAAGGCTTTATGTTACAGACCCTTACACTTGAGAGGTGGGTCCTTATGGGAAGTCTTCCCACCATACGAGATATCTACACTCTATTAACCAGACACCGGCTAGAGTGGACGGCTCATTCTTCAGGCCTCTACAGTGAGGAGTTGGTCTGAGAGTTTTACGCCTCTTATTTCGCTACTCTCCGATCACGGATCGATAGATAGCTACCCCCGCAAAAAATCCCCCACTTGAGCATGTAAGAGTATGCGGCATACAGGTCGACATCTCCCTTCCAGCCATCCGTCGGTATCTGTACGGCGATGATATTGACACCACCAGGACCTCTCCCACCGCCGAGTTCGACTACCGGTGGAAAATTGATAAAAAGGGTCAAATCTTGTGTGAGCCATCGCTGAGAGAGACCACCAAGAGGTGGATGGCCCAAAACATATCAATTGATGGAAAAGTGCCGACTGGGCAATAGAGCCGAAGGGGGTCATCAGGAAGGCTAACTTGACCTTCACGGCTAATTTTCTATGGTTGATTGTCCGCCACTGCCTCTCCCCCACTGATGCAGATAATATATTTATATGGGATCGCGCAGTTCTGATGGCAGCGATAATGGCCAGGTTTGAGGTTGACTTCACTTGGCTTCTTCAGGCGGTCATGCACGAGAGGGCTTTCTAGGTCACCATTACATACCCTTTTCTGTGCATGGTATTTTCATTATGCAGGTCCTCAGGTGTGCCCATCTGGCACATTCATCAGCTCAAGACTCCAAAGGACAATGTTGATGTCGGCCTCATCAAGGAGGATTCCAATGAGTTAACTCCACGAAGATGGCCATGTGCAGAGGTGCCTCCACTTGGTGAGAATCTGGCTGATACTGTAGCGCATGCTCAAACGGCTATGTAGGCTACTTCACCATCCACTGACACTACCCCGGTCGAGTCTATCTCGGGTAGTAGCAGTGCCCCAAGCTTCTCTAGCTCAGCCCTTTTCCCCACTGTGGTCCCGCTTGCTAGGGTCAAGAAACTAGAGGATCAGATCGCCACATTGTTGAATCAGATCTAGCCTTGGATGAAGATGTATATTGTTGAGGCAGAGGAATGCTTGGAGCGTAAGATGACACAACACACAAAAAGGAAGATTGTGGAGGTTCTTAGGCGCTTAGACGCTTTTAAATTGCGGGTCCTAGCCCAGCCAGCCCCTCTTGTGGATGTGTTGACTTTTCAGGCTGCGGTTGAGAGTTTGCGAGCAGATATTGATATGATCCTAGAGGCTAAGGTGCCTGAGTCTGAAGCCCCTTCTGCAGAGCCTACTGAGGACGTAGTGTTGGCTTCTGAGATTCCACCACCTCCCTTTTGAGATCATGCCAAGAGGCGCAGGGGTCGATACTAGGATGAGGCTAGGGAAAAGAGGAAGGAGCACCGTTAGATGGAGGCTGCGAGGAAAGCCTCGATTGCTGATGTGGAGGAAAATGAGATTAGGGTTGTAGAGTCATCTTTCGGGGCATCTAGCTCCAGATATGTGGAGAAAGCGGGAGGCACGACTAATAGTGTTGTTGTTGATGAGGACTCTACTGAGGGTGTCCTGACTACAAAGGGAATGTGAGTTCCGGGGAATGGACCCACCAGCTTGCTGATCGTCGGTGCTTTGCGCCTCAGGTTTGCTTCACCTACCACTCTCGTATTTTAGTTTTTTTATGCATTGGGACAATTGCATATCTTTTTGTTGGGGGTGGGGTAAATGGAAAGTGAGTGCTAGGGTGAAGTCTGAGTTGGCCAATTCACGATCCTCTTTTGGGGTTTTCTTGCCTATGTTCTTTTTTTCCCTAAAAGACTGATTACTTTTATTGTTGAACCGGCATGTTATATCTTGTGTACATAGTATAACTTTGAAGCATGATGGCTAAAACAAATATGATATCCTGATATGAAAATGATGCATGACTAGGCATAGTAATTGATAATTTTGTGGATCTAAACCAGAAATAGAGATATACTTCTGCATGACCTTGAATCTAAGACTCGAACTAGGTGTCTAATAATATGGGAAATGTCAAGTTAGTGTGAGGAAAATTTGAAGGATCCACCATTGAGACTGAGCTAGAACTTGCCTGGTTAGTCTTGCTAAAAGTAAGCCAAAATTAACAATGAGGAAAGGATCATAGGCCTTTGTTCAAAATAGTCAATCTTGATAATATATATAAAACCAAATGAAGTTAATACTGTATTAATCCAAATGATTTTAGCCTAAAAACAAATCTTTCTTTTTCACCCCAACTGATCTTCTCTGAGAACAATGTGTTTGACCTTGTCCCTCCTTGGACATGTGCACGTCAGTTTATGCCAAAAGCATAAGTTGAGGGTGGCTAATGCAGAAAACAACCTTGTCGTGGCTCTGATCCAACTTGAGTTTTGTGAAACTTGACTCATGGAAAAGTCATGAGTTGAGGGTGGCTGTTATAAGGAATACTCCGTAAAGTGGGGTTTAAATAATGAAGAGAAAGAAATAAAAAAACATCAGTGATTAAAAAAAAGGAAAACAAAAGTCACTTACATATAAGGATAATAAAGGGAAAATAGCAAGACAAAAAGAAAATTGAGAAATTGGGCAAAATAAAATGATAAAAAGGTGGCACGTTTAGCCGATATATCAAGGAGGGCAACAAGTCACTAAAGTTTACCTAAATATACCCTACCTGACCCTGATCCTCTGTAACAAGCTAAGAATGTCCTATCGTGATCCTTAGAGTTGTACGGCTAAGTTAAAGTAGTGAAAATAAGGGCAAGCTTATGGCAATATGTAGGAATGAGTTGTCATTTGTTCTGAGAGTGAGTTTTGAAAAGTAATCCTAATACTCAAACTGAAATCATTGTGTGAAAAATGAGGATGTTGTTCTGAAGTGAGGAAACTAGTTGCAATATAGGAAATATTAGCACCTTGGTGAGAAATTGAAGAAGATAGGTGTCAGTGCGTGGTGAGTCTGTGTCATGGTCTTGTTCGACATAATTCAAGCCTAATAGTAATAACATGCATAAACATGATGACAATGATTTGGATTGATATCCAAATGATTGCGGAAGCTAAAATATGGATACTCTTGCACAATGATTTTGTAGTTAGTCATAGTACGTCACTTGAGGACAAACCACGAATTTAAGTTGAGGGTGTTGATGTACCGTGGTTTCATGGTATTTTTGCTGTTTTTTCCTTAAGTTTAGTGTGTGTACAAAAGCCATTTTGTATTGATTATTATGTAAGTCTCTCCTTATTTGCATTAATCTGTCCAAAGATGAACGCGGAAGTTTTTGATCGAGAAATACAGAAGAGACCACCTACGGAGCTTATGACGGTCCCTCGAGTATGTGACGGTCCGTAGGTGGAATCATAGTGAGGGGAGAAGCTGCAGAAGGAAGATGGGGAAGTCTGACCTAGTGTGGGATTTACGAAAGTCCATGACGGACAGTCATAGCCACGATGGTCCGTCCTGCTGGTTCGTTGTAATGATCATAGAGTAAACCTAGTACCCAAATTCCAAGAAGTTAAATTATTATGGAACGGAAACCCTCTACGGACCGTCGTTCTTGGAATGGTCCGTCATACCTGTTCGTTGAAGTTAATGAAGAAAGCAGAAAATGAATTTGTGAAATATGGGACGACGGAGGCCATGACAGCCCGTCGTGACCACTACGGTCCGTCACGAGGTTCGTCGACTCAGACGTGTTTGGACATATTTTAAGTCATTAGAATCCTTCTTTTATTAGGTTTTTGTTTTTATTATAAATTGTTCCAAAAACCTTGTTTTTTTGGTTAGACGGTTAGACTGTTGGACTTTTGGATTATTTTTAGTTCTCTTGTTCAAGTATTGAAGAATTCATTTTCAGTAATTGATACACTTTTTCTGGAATTGATTGTTGGTGTTTTGTTGATTAATCAACAGAATTTCATGATTTTATTCTTTCTCATAAAAGTAAGTGCATGAATTCTTATATTTTATATATGAATAGTTTGATTTATGACCATGGGTAACTGAACTCCATAACTAGGGTTGTGGGAACCATTGGTGAATAATGAGGTAAGATCTAACTAAAATAGCAATACTAGAATAGTGTCTTGAATGTATTGATAATTCTTTCATTTAGAAGTCTTTTTAACGGATGGACAACGTTAGAACTCCCCTTAATGCTACTTGCCGGACAAAGGAGGTAGGTAATAGCAAAAGAATTATCAACATAGATTTAGTGTACACTATCTAATAGGCTAGTGTCGGTTGGTATGAGGTAGTAACGTAGTCAAATATCGAATAAAATGCTTAATATGAGGTAAAGGTAAGGGTTAGTATAGCAACATACGTCGCCGGACCAAGGTGCGGAGTGAAATTTTCTACATGCCGGACTAAGGATTTAGAGATACATAACTTATCACTTTACATGTAAGATACTAGGAAAGTATTGTTATTGTTAGAATTATTAAGTTAGGAACATGTGGGGAACACTTAAGGCTAGTTATATTTATTAATTGACTAAGCTCCGAGATTTGAATCTGTTAGTTGTTTACTTTAATTTAGTTAATTATTTTCATTAATTTAGAAATAAAACCCCCTTCTTGTCTTTTTTTTCTATGATAATATTACTTAATAATAGTAATAATAGAATAAAGTTAAGTCTGAACTATTTTCCTCGTGGGATCGATCCTAACCTCATTAGTTTGATTCTTTACTTGATATGACTGCTTTACTTCTTATTTGAGAAGTAAGTTTGAGCGTATCAATTACGTCTCATTTTCACAAGCAAACTTAAAGACACAACTTAAATATCTTAAGGTACTTTCCTTTTAAATTGTAAGAAAATATATAATAAGTCTTATACAAGTCTTAGTGAAAAACTAAGGAAACAAAGACTGTGTCTAATATATTAGGACATACCGAGTCTTGAGAAATTCAACTTCCCAAGCTTTCCTTCTAGACTTCCACTTGCTTCAAACATATATTTATAGAGTATCAAAAAGTATGGGGTTAGTACAAACATTGTACTAAGTATAGCATCATGTAAAAGCACATGAAAAGGGACATTTTAGTTGAAATAAGACTTTCATGCTATTTAAGTAAAATCTTCAAGAATATTTTACTAAAACAACATATAGATCATCATTTAGCACATAAGTTAAAACTTCCATAATTTTAGCACAGAACTACACTTTACAGTAAACTCAAGAATCTTTAGATTGAACCCATTTCATTTCAACTTACAGAGAACTCATTTCCCTTGAAGTTTTCCTAACCAATGTTATCCTAAGACTCACTAAGGTAAGACATGAAGAAACGGCCCATACAATTCCTTGAATACACACCTAATTGATCCTCGAGACTAACGACCATAAGCTTACTTCACATGGGTAACAATCCCACAGTGAACTTCAAGACACTAAGGAACATACTTAATTCTAAGGACATAACATAAGAAACCTTCTCCAAGGCAACTCCCAAGTTACACATAGTGAAATGTGAGAGTAGCATCTCATACTACTACTCCCACAAAGTAGTCCTTGAAGATTCCATAGATAGGCACACCACATTCATCATTCATAACCTTCATCATACACGACATAACCTTAACATTCTTTCTTATAATTATACACTAAGTCACATAAATTTATTTACATTGCATAATTACCCATTCATTCATTCATATAAACATACACCAAGACTCCCTTCAAATGCCTACTTGTGAAATGGATAGATGGCATCTCATACAACCTACCCAAAGTAATATACCCTTTAAAAGACTTAGTT
This sequence comes from Solanum arcanum, assembly GCA_027789145.1. Classification (NCBI taxonomy): domain Eukaryota; kingdom Viridiplantae; phylum Streptophyta; class Magnoliopsida; order Solanales; family Solanaceae; genus Solanum; species Solanum arcanum. The sequence goes on along the minus strand of CM050934.1, from coordinate 25,306,564 downwards.
CATTATATACTTTTGTCGTGGCTAGCTTTAACCGACATAAACCATGAGAGCTAGACATGGAATCCCAGTATTAACCCCTACAAGATGAGGGATCCCCACTTGCCTAGCGTAGGGTCATTCTTGAGATTTTACAAGGATTCTCCAATAGCTACTCCTATGTGAACGCATAGTTAATGGATAAGTAGATTGTTTCTAAGTAACTTATTCTCTACTAACGAGGAGTACTCATCTCAAGAGGTGCATTGAGTACAACATCTCAACTCACAATGTGTAACCACTCCTTCTTCAAATCCTCTCGGTGCTATGATATCTCCCCCACAGAGTCTTAAACATTCATAACTAAAGGTTAAGGGATAGCTAATGGACACCATATCTCAACTCACGAATAGTGTCCATCCAGTAACCTATCTTATAAAGCTCTTTGGGAATAGTGAGGTTGCTACAGAACACTTCACCTCAACTCACGAAGAGTGTCTACTCCAAAACTACCCTTCTTCTTACCATAGGAATCGTAATGATGGTATAAACATTTCATCTCTTCTCACAACGAGTGTTGTCACGATCAGATTCTAGACCCAGAAGAGAAAGACGTCGTTGACCTCTTAGAGGTCGCAGACAAGACTACATACGTCATCGTTACATTATCGTGGTTAAGTTTTAGCGGAAACTTTGAACTTTTTGTTACTTAAAATCCATTTAAGACATTGTAATTTCATAAACATTCACAATCAACCATCTAATATAAAGATCATCAAATTAAAGAAATAGTTCCATACTGCATAGAGTGTATACTTGCCAAAATGGCACCAATTCAATGTCTGAAATACGATGAGAATGAAACGCTAGTTGAACATACTCCACTAACTCAAACCTATAACTAAGCTAGAATATAATGGTCAAGCGTCCTAGAAAGCATGAGGCCCTACCAAATCCTGAAGAATGCTCCACGTCCGGATAGCTTCAGAATCGACCTGTAAGCTCTAAAGTCCACTGTGCCTGCACCAAAAAATTTAGAGTTGTATGGGATTATTAAAAACTTGTACTAAGTATAGGTATATTAAATAACACACCAAGGACATGCAAGACGAAGAAGAGCTCTTTCCTATCAATATGAATTATGGAAAGTCAAGTCAGTAGACTTGCCAATTTTAGATTAGGAAAGACATTCCATGGGAGTAACATGCATCATCATACTTATCATTTTGCAAACAGCACAAAAAATATTATACATACCATATCACATAATTTATATCATTTTTTCATATGCCATGAGACCTTGGAATCATGGACTTTACATTAGGACTTCACAAAATGAGAACTCAACATATTGGACCTCAACTAGGGAGCCTTCTTTAACATACACATTCTGCTTAATTCATTCATAAGTACTTCATTTTCATTCTTTCATATACTATTGAAGCCACCAGTCATACCTAGGATGTAGTTTAAGACTCTCATCGGGTTCGCTGTGCAATGACCAATAATAACCTAGTGTTATTACTTAAGTCTAGATCACCTCTTGATTATCCTATCCTAACACCTTTGGTATCGTTAATTTCATTATGTGCATTCGTTGATGCTGGCCTTATTCTTTCTTTGGAAACTTTAACCTTAACCGACATACATCATGTGAGCATCATGAAATCCAGTGTGCAATCTCACACCGAAAAGAGGTGGAATCACCTTCTAAACTGAATCAGAACATGCTAGCGTATATAGGGAATTGAAACCTGCTAGATCCCTATATTGGCAGTATAGGTTCAAACACTAGGATATATAAGGAGACTTATAGCCGGAATGCTAGACAGTCTCATCTCATGAGAGTTACGTGAAATTCTGCCCTTCTCGAAGGAAGGCATCACCACTCATAGTTATCCTATCGGTGCTCAGTATAAAGTTCCATCACATTCAACTCATACATCATGAAAGCTGGGTTCTAGCATGAGGACATCATATCTCATTACATGATTTCTCATCTAATCATCAGTATTAAGTATGCATTAACTTCAATACATTCAGTAGAGTGTTCATAGAGACTGGTCTCTTCATTTGCTTTACACTCTCATAGGTGAGTACGTTTTGGTAACATTTTCTTAGGATCAATTGAGATTTATCTCATCTTTTACATAAGCCTCTTATCATATTGTCACCTCATTAATTAACACAATTTCTTTTCATAAGTAGTTTTCTTTTCATGAGTAGTCACCCCTTAATGTGAATGTTCATTTCATCATATGCCAATGCACTTGGCCATTTAGTATGTTTCACACTCTTACTTAACCCTTGTAGGGTTACATCATTTTATCACATACATCATAGGCTCACTTAACTTTAAATGTATGCTAGACTTATGAGTCCACACATACAAGCCATGAGGCTTCATTCATAGTTTGTCTAAGTTATTTAAGTTTACCCAAGATTATGTGGTACAAGACTTATACATCTTGTAGATATGCCAAGATACTGATTTCGATCTTTAGAGGCATCATTCATTAAATATTTATTTATGTATGACTTATGTGTCATTACGGAATCGGGCAAGGAAACCGGATTTAGAATCCCTTGAGTAACACTTAAGCTTATAGTAGATTTGATAATTGCATTTTTTATATTTGGGAGACCCTAGTTCGATATCATCACTCCCATAATATTTTGCCATCTTTTCCCCCTCTCTTTTTTGTTTAAGACTAGGAGGTTGTGGGATCAATCCCCCACAAGCTCATTCTTTTTCTTTTAATTTATCTCTTAACTTTCTCACCTATCCAAGAGGTTGTCGTTCAATCCCCACTAACCACATTTTATTTTTCCTCCTTTATTTTTCTCCTAAATCTCTCATCTATTAAAGAGGTTGTGGGTTAAATACCCACTCACTACATCTATTTTTCCTCCTATATTTTTCACCAAACTCTCTTATCTACCAAGAGGTTATGGGTTTGAATCCCCACAGCCTCACCTTATTTTAATTTACATTTTCTCCTTACCTTCTAATTCTGCCAAGAGGTTGTCGGTTCGAATCCCACATATAGGTTGTGTGTTCGAACCCCACACTCCTCACTTCATTTCCCCCCTAACTTTTCACTTGAGCTTTACCCCATTTCGAATCCCCCTCACCACATTTTATTATTTAATTTTTTTATAACATGTATATGGTGAGATAATGGGTTCAATCCTCACTAAGCTCAATCATTTATAAAAAATATTTTAGAACGTGATTGATTTTTTTTTACAGTAAGCTGCCCAAGAACCAATTTCCAGAATGCTGGAAATTTGTTCACCCTCATTGTATTCCATTTTCTCAACCATTAGATGTTAGATTTAGGGTAAATTTTCTTAAAAGATCTAGTGAAATTTTAGGTGAGTTTTCATGGTTATTTTCGAGAATTTAATCACCTTTTTGTAGTCAATTTTCTCTCCCTCTTTCACGTTAAACATCAATACATTTCGAGTAGTTTTTAGGGAGATCTTTAGGTGCATTTTCAAGATTACTTTCAATCTAGAATTTTGATTTAATTAAGCAACCTTGAACATATATTAACATCAAATTTTTAACATAATAATACACTAAAAATACAACAATTTAATCATGCCAAATTTCATGCTCTTAGCCTAGATCAAGTCACAGTACACACGTGCACTCATAAGTCAACATATCACACATTTTCGGAGACATTTTCTTCACTCTTATATAATTCCGAGTACAAAATCAAACAAGTAATTGCAACCACTCCTAAGATCATCTACCATAATTCATACCAACCTAAGATCATAGGGAGCTAGTGCCAGGGACATGAAATGGGGAACAACCCTAGTTTTCGAGTAGATTCATCTGAGTGTTCAGGGTCTCTTCGGAAAGGGAAAAAGAGGGAGAAAACCCATACCTTAAAGTCGTTCAGAACTTGTTTAAATTCTGCGAATTTAACACGAAACCAAGCCTCACCACTGAAACTTCATGCACAATCCCGTCAAGAACTTTGTTTTGCTTTCCGTTTCTAGACTAAATTTTCTTTTGATTATTTTTTGCCATTTAATTTCTTGATGAACTTTATATTTTGTTGTTCTGTTATTTTAGAGAAAAATCAAAGTTCAAGTGAGATGAGAGTATAGAGAAACATGAATTTGAGTTGATTCAGATTAGCAGACTAGAACTCCTCATTATTTATTTATTTATTTATTATTATTATTATTATTATTATTATTATTATTATTATCTTCTTTTATTAAAAATCTGATTTTCCTTTTATTAAATAATCCATTTAAATATTACTTAAATTAATTAATTCACTAAATAAAATAAATTAAATAAATTATTGCTCCCACCTAGGTTCGAACCCGGGTTGAGCAAGATCTCACTCAAAGACCAATTTCGGCCCTTTCTCCCCAAAATGCACCTTTACCATATTAATTAAATATTTAGGGTAATTATTATACTACTCTTAGCCTGTAAAAAGACCATTTTACCCCTATACCCTCCAAACTTAAGATTTCCCCGTTTTAAGCCCCGGTAAAGACTTATCCGAATAAATCTTTATATTCAGGTGCACTACATTGTTGAACCCAACCTTTCCTAGCTCAACTAATTTACCAAGTTAATTCGCTTGGCTATTGCAGAGGTTCAGAGGTCTGGTTCTACATGCATCAATCTTTGTGAACCTGATCTAATCTAGGCATTCTAGATACGTTATACATTACTTAGCATAGTCATTTTCAGTGTTGTTACATTATCCCCCCCCCCTTAGGAACATTCATCCCCGAATTATACTACACATCCTCTTAAAATAAAGAGGGTGATTTTCGAAAATATATTAACATACTTGAGACTTTACTCTTTGTGAATTTCGGTTTCACAGTTACTCTGGATAGTGCATATTACTCAAGCTAATCTAAAACTTCATATTTGAGATTTACGAACTTCTTTCTTAATTGTACTTAACTTGATGCACCTCACAACTCATGCAACACAAAAATCATGTCCACTCTATACAAAAACAGTAACATGACATGCAAACATGAATTCATTTTAACTCACATTGTGCAATTATTACTCATACGATTATGGACTTACAACACCAAGTTGACTATTACACTAAAACTAAGAGTTTCTTAGAAAAATCCAGCCTTAGTAGGAACATATCTAACCCCTTATGTAACATCTTGTTTTCCTTAAGATTTGAAATTATATGGCTTTGTTGGATTTATCCACGCCATGCCCATTTATACCCTATCTCATTTTGCAATTGAAACCTCAGTACCCTGGGTTGATAGTCTATGGTAGCATAACACTTATGGAGAAAATCCATACCTAACGCTTTTTATTGGTGAATATATGATTCATATATTAGTAGGTTGGTGCACATCTTTGAAACCTACTAGCAGCTTCGCATTAATAGACTAAGGAACTCCTTTCTAAACTAGTCTCATCAAAGTATACAACATAAACAAACACATAAGTCACCTAGGTTAGCAACCAATATGATGACTCCAAAATATTAACTTCATTCTATTGCATAAAACCATACACATGAAAAACTAATTTAGGCTACACAGACGAGAAATCACCAGAGATGTCTTACCGTACACCCCTAGAATTGAGTGCAAACAATCAATTACCTCCTTGGAGCCTCATCACTTGGACCATTTGGCTGAACTTTCTCCTTCCCTTTTTTCTCAAACTCTCATATACGGACAATTCTTCATCATGCGACCTAGTTTTTCTGAACTGTAACAAGCGTTAGAGCCCCTCCTACACTCTCCTCCATGAATTTTGCAACACTTGCTAAAAGGTGGCCTCTTTTGAGGTTTATCTACTTCACAGTTTCTCTTATCTCTGGGCTCGGAATCCCTATCATAGAGACCCTTGAATGAACTTGAATCCCCTTGGTGGGAGAGTCCCTTTATAAACCCACGCTTATCTCTGATTTTAATTCTACTCTTCCTGGAAAAATTCTCCTCAGCTTGCCTTGAGATGTTCCCTTGCATTTCTTTCCTCAGCGATTCGGTTGAGTTGCTTCTCCGTAATACATAAAAGCTTCTCGTCTGTGGTGCCAGTCCAACAATCTAGTTATCCAGCAGCCTCGGCTCTTCTTGCGCTACTTTCAGGAAAAAAATCAATAAAAAGTAATAGAAAGTAGAATTCCTGAGCCTCGCAGAAAGTAATTCGATGTTTTCTGTAGGCAAGTCTTCAAAAGTCAAAGAAAATTCGTCCAATTGATGATTTGGGAGCTCAAAAAAAGGAACTTTTTCTAGTGTGCTTCCTCTTCCTGCTTTTTCACATGTTGGACATGTAGCATAAACCTGAAAACATCCATGCTATCATGCAACATAGATGCCCTACACTCCTCCTCGAGATCCTCAGCAATCTTAGATCTAGTGTAAACAAGAGGATTCATCCTCATGAAGTCCCTTAACCTGTTACCCATGGTTTTGGCAGGTGTGTTCTCTGTGGGAACACCTTGTTGCTCCGGTTGGGCTATCATAGCCTGAGCTTATAAAGTGATGGATTGGTCCATCTCTACCAAGGTTGTCCTCACATTTCCATCTGTCAACCTTGTTGGGTTAACGTGCATCTCCATTCTATCAGCTGGAGCCTGGGGAAGAACTCCATTTACCCTAGAAGTTGCTCCTCCAATCTCTCCACCTCCATTTCTCCTCGTATTCATCTTTCTGAATCTCAAGATTTGATGTTAGATACACTCTTAGCACAAAGAAATTAGACATCATAGAAGGCACGATAAGATCAGAAGAAGGGAATTTTCCTATGCATCATGCAGTCTCTAAATCAAGATAATTGTGCACTTCACTACCATGACTTAGAAACTACTAAATCTGGTTGTGTGAACTTATTATCCTCAGAATTTAACCGAACACTCTGATACCAATTTTTCACGACCGGAGTTTAGACCCCAGACAAGATCGACGTTGTTGACTTCTCAGAGGTCGCTAACAAGCCTATATACGTCATCGTTACTTCATCTAGGTTAATTTTAGCAAAAAAATTTAACTTTTTGTTAACATTCATTTAAGTTATTCTACTTAAACTCATAAACATTCACAATCATCTTATATTAAGATCATCAAATGAAAGAAATAGTTCCATACTGCATTAAGTGTATACTTTCCAAAATGGCACCAATATAATGTCTGAAATAAGATGAGAAATAAATGCTAGTGGAACATACTCCACTAACTCAAACCTATATGTAATCTAGAATATAATGGTCAAGCGTCCTCGAAAGCATGAGGGCCTACCAAATCCAGATAAATGATCCACGTCCGGGTAGCTTCAGCGTGGACTTGTGAGTTCTAACGTCCACCTGTGCCTGCATCTAAAAATGTAGAGTTGTATGGGGTTAGTAAACACTTGTACTATATATTGGTCTATGCAAGCACACACAAAGTACATGCATGATTAAGAAGATCTCTTTCCAATTGATATGAATTATGGAAAGTCAAGTCAGTGGACTTGCCAATTTCGGATTAGGGAAGTCATACCATTAGAGAAACATTCATCATCATACTTATCATTTTGCGAACAACACATAAAATATAACACATATCATATCATATAGTTCATATAATTCTTTCATATGCCATGAGACCTTGAAATCATGGACTTCATATTAGGACTTCCCAATATTAGGGCTCAACATATATGACCTCAACTAAGGAGCCTTTTTTAACAAACACCGAGTTTGCTTCATTCATTCATACGTACTTCACTTTCATTCTTTCATATACTAGTGAAGCCACCAGTCATACCTAGGATGTAGTTTAAAACTCTCATCGGGTTCGTTGTGCAATGACCAAGAACAACCTAAAGTTATTACTTAAGTCTAGCTCACCTCTTTATTATCCTATCCTAACACCTTTGGTATCGTTCATTTCATAATGTGCATTCGTTGAGGCAGGCCTCATTCTTTATTTGGGAACTCTAACCTTAACCGATGGAGATTATGTAAGCATCATGAAATCTAGTGTGTAATCCCCACGCCGAAAAGAGGTGGAATCACAGGTCAAAGTAAACCAAAACATGCTAGCGTATATAGGGAATTGAACCCTGGTAGATCCATATATTGGTAGTATATGTTCAAAGACTAGGAGATATAAGGAGACCCATAACCGGCATGTCGGACCAGTCTCATATCATGAGAGTTACGTGAACCTTCGCCCTACTTGAAGGAAGGCATCGCCGCTCATAGCTAGCCTATCGTTGCTCAGTATAAAGTTCCATCACCTTTAACTCAAACATCATGGAAGTTTGTCTTGTAGAATGAGGACATCATAGCTCATTAGATGATTTCTCATATCATCATTAGTATTAAGTATGCATTAACTTCAATACTTTAATTAAAGTGTTCATGGAGAGTGGTATTTTCATTAGCTTTACACTCTCATAGGTGAGTACGTTTTGGTTACATTTACTTAAGCTCACTTGAGATTGATCTCATCTTTCAAATTAGCCTCTTATCATATTGTCACCTCATTCATTAACTTTAACACATTTCCTTTTCATATTTACTCACTCCTTCACGTGAATGTTCATTTCATCATATGTCAATGCACTTGGCCATTCAGTGTGTTTCACACTCTCACTTAACTCTTCTAGGGTTACATCATTTTAGCACATACATCTTAGGCTCACGTACTACTAAATGTATGCTAGACTTATGAGTCCACACATACAAGCCATGAGGCTTCATTCATAGTTTGTCTATGTGATTCATGTTTACCCATGATTATGTGGTATAAGACTTATATATCTTCTAGATATGTCAAGATATTGATTTTGATCTTTAATGGAAGCATTCATTTCATATTTGTTTACGTATGAATTATGTATCAATACGGAATTGGGCAAGGGAACCCGATTTCGAATCCCTTGAGTAACACTTAAGCTTATAGTAAACTTGATAATTGCTTTTTTTAGATTTGGGGGACCCTAGTTCGATCCCCATCACTCCCATAATATTTTCCTGTCTTGCTCTCCTCTCTTATTCGATTAAAGCCAGGAGGTTGTGGGATCAATCTCCCACAAGCTCATTCTTTCTCTTGTAATTTATCTCTTAACTTTGTCAGCTATCCAAGATGTTGTGGGTTCAATCCCCACTCACCACAATTTTTTATCCTTTATTTTTCTCCTAAATCTCTCATCTATTAAAGAGGTTGTGGGTTCAATCTCCACTCACTGCATCTATTTTTTCTCCTTTATTTTTCTCCTAATTATCTCATCTACCAAGAGGTTGTGGGTTCCAATCCTAAAACTTTACCTTATTTTAATTTACATTTTCTCCTTACCTTCTTATTCTGACAAGATGTTGTGGGTTCGAACCCCACATACCTCAATTTTATTATTTATTTATTTCATTATCTCCTCTCTCCTTCATCCGTCCAAGAGGTTGTGGGTTTTAACCCCACACGCCTCACTTCATTCACTACACTATTTTAGGTCTACGACAACACTAAATCTGGACAATGCTTATAAAGTGTTGCCTAAAATACTTTTGGGGACGTTTTTAAAGTGTAGCAAAGATTTTGACTTTTAGTTACACTAATATTAGCAACACTTCTAAAGTGTACTCTTTAATGGGATAACCTACACTTGATAAGTGTTGTTATAGTTGGCAAAAACTATTTACATAAATGACCACACTTTTAAAGTGTGTTATTTTTATAATTGTTAATACAACACATGAAAAATGTGGCCTTAGTGTTTTACCCAAAATTTTATATTCCCTCTAACATTTTAACATTAAAATAATCTCCCTCCATTTTTATTTGGCCAAAAAAATAAAACATTAAAGAAATATTAAAAAGAATAAAACATTAAAACAATAAAAAGGGCAACATTCCTAAAACTGCAGCTGAACCTTTCACTTTCAACTGAAAAACACGTTTTCGTCCAGAACTAAAGAACCCATTTGCAAAAACTGAAAAAGAGGATCGAAGAACGGAAGAAATCAATTTTCGTCACAAATTCTGTCAAAGTTCAGTTGAAGAACACCATTTTCAGCCGAAGAATCAAAGAGCAATGTGATTCCTCTAAAGCGAACTGAAGAAGATGATCCTCCTCTCAGAGCTTCGTTGTTCAAGATTGGAGAGCTGAAGAAGACGATTTTCTTCATAGATTCTTCGGTAAACTATTGTTCTATCAGATTTCCTTTTGAAAGTTGAAAGAAAATGCTTCACAAGTCAACTTGCTTCATATCTTAAAGCTTTAGGGTTGTTGGAATAGAGTTTATCAAGTCAGATATTTTATCTTCAAAAGTCTAAATTATAGCTCTAAGATTTTGATATTCTTTTGTGTTAGTCAAAAATTATAGTTAGGATTTTTATGACTTGTGTTATTGATACAAATTTTATTGATTTAGGGAGTTTAGTTTGTAGTTGTATGACGTATAAAAAGGCATATTATCTTTGACAGACTAATTTTTTCTCTTGAATGTTGAATGTAGAAGTTGAAGCTAAGTCAAAAGTATCTGAAGAACTGAGTTGTATCTAAGTTATCTTTCTTCGGAGAACTGAAGTGTTGAAGATGGCGATACCTATAATATTTTTTCCCTAATATAGATTTCGTCAAGTGTAAGTAGCTACTCTACAAGAATTTGAAAAAGTTTTAATGTATGTTTTAATGTCACTGTTTTTTTAGTCTTTTTTAGTCTTCCTGAGTTCATGATTGTGCTCGTCTTAAGCTTTGTTTGTTCCTTTGTTAAAAACATTGATTCTTTCTTGTAGCTATTTGCTGGTAAATTTTTCTTTTTTCGATTACATGTCTTGAAGTGTCTAGAAGTCATTTTGTTGTTTGTCTAGTGCATTTTTCAAGTATAGATCAGAAACATTAGTTCAATATTGCTTAGTTGTTTTGGGATCACCTCGTAGTATGAATTTGTTAAACTTGTTTTGTAGTTTGAGTTGCACTTTATACAAAATAAATCATATGCCTTAGAGATAGGAGATATATGACATATTTTTCAAGTCTAGAACGGGTGGAGAGGGAGCAGTAACTTGTGAGACTTTTTTCTGCTAACTGTTACTAGCAATAACAAAATAGAAGTAGAATATTTGTTTTTGTAGTATGGGCAACTTGTTGAGTTTTGGATATTGTTGAAAGTGAGGCTTGCTTCATCTAAGTATTAGAAGAATTATGAGAAGTTAGTGCAAACAAAATGGAGAGAAAGTTTTGTATGATGCTAAAGTCTGTCCTATTTGATGAGTTAGATGCAACAGATTAGAAAATAGCTTGTAACTTTCCAATTTCATTACATGTCAAGTTCTTCCATATAGAATAGTAGTAAATAGAATTGTAAAGGCAGACTATGGTCAAGTGCTTTTTTCCTCACTGACTTTATGTTTCTCCTTCCTATCGACTTCAATGGTTCTGTCATGCTCCACAAAGTGTTCTTTCTTTTGAGCTTCAGGGGTAAGAGACTTATGGTGGTATACACCAACACTTTTTCTCTGTAACTTCAGTTGATCGGATGCCTTTCCTTTTAGTCTATGTCAAACTCTGGATATTCCAGTTAGTAGTGAACACGAATAATCCTACTGAAGAGCTTAAAATACACTTATTATTTTGTAATTTTTGAAGAATAAACATGTTGTAATTTGTACGCTTTCAAGTTTGAAACTTGTGACCATATCTGTACAACTAGAGTCTATTCATCTTCGTGATGAAAATAATAAAAAAAATAGTTTTAACATATAAGAATCAACATCAGAAAACAATGTTGTTCTCTTCTTTACATTCCTAATCATAGAGAGACTTTTCACTTTTTAACTATGTTTATCGGACTCTCCAAATATGTTATCACACCCATGCATATTCTGAAAAGTGAACTAGAAATCGGACTCTCCAAATTTGAGTTTCACTAGCTAAGTCTACTTTGTCCGAAAAAGTTAACTAAAAATCATCTTTTAAGACTGCATATTCTGCTATCTCCTGTTGTTCTGTTCCTCTTTAATATGAGAAATTTGGGGTTGTTCTTTAAACTTCTGCTCCTCATGATTTTCTTGTTGAATAGTGAATTCAAAAGCTCTAATTAGATGATTTATGCTATGTTACTTACCTAGTACTTATTGGATATCTGTTTTATAGTTTTATGGTTGATCCACCCTGATCTTACTTGCGACTTGTACCACTTCCATGGGATAAGATGAATTGATTGAAAAAAATATAATGAAATATGACTTGACAAGTGTAGCATGTGTTAATGAGATAATTATCTCATTTTGGTATACTGAGGTCAGTTTATTCTCCATGTCTTTTTATGTAAACATGAATATATAACTTCTTGAATGTCTTTAATTTATAGGACACATAGTAGAAATAAGGTATTAAAACTAGCATCTCTCACTTTTAGGACATGAAGTAACTCATCAAGTATGTAAAAGAATACTGAATTAAAATAAGTGATAGATACAACATTTAATATTATCCATTTCCTTTATCAAATTATGTGAAAGTGTCTGCTTTGTCACGATATATGTTGGATATGATATCCATTTCCTTTATACAGTTAATGGCATAGTGACAAAATTTGCTATAGAAAATGCGACGAAGAATAGGATAGTAATAAGATAGAAAGATACATATATTGGGATCATTTTTGAACATTAAGATTGCTAGAGATTCACTTTGTAGTCTCATTATGGGGTCTTCCGCTGGTAAGGTTTATTACAAGGTCAGAGTTGTTATTGCCGAGTCGAGATGCTTTGATTATTCTTCTTTTATTTAGAAGATGTTTAAGTATCAAAGTTTTATTTTGTTTCAAATTATTGGATCTTGAGATTTTGACTAAGTTCTGTCTTTTTCAAAAGATGAATACTTTAAGTATGGAGTGATTATATGTGTACTAGGCGATGACCATATAATTTTGGTTTCATGGTTATATCTTTATGTTATCTTATATATGCTAATGTTATATAATTATTCGTACTTCTTACGTGGTTTGTTAGACTATAATATGATTATTTCAATAAGATTAGTTAGGTTGCCAGTGCACATTGTGGTTTGAAGACTTGATTTTACTTTTGATAACAGACTTAAACTTTTTGATTGCTTAACTACTCATCTCAGAGCAAATTAGAATAGTTTGAGACCATTCTGTTGGTGTCTATAATTTTCAGAATTATTGTGTGGATTGTTCTGGTCTATGTTTCTTCCATAATGTACATGACAGATATGCTCATAAGAGTCTGTGTTTCTTCCCACTTTATATGACAGATATGCTCATAAGACAACACATCTGCATAGACATATTTTTTTGTGAAGTAAGAAGGATGTCATTAATAAAGAATCAAGCAGATGCACAGATTACAAAAGAATGATTTTTCTGTGTCAAGAAAACAGTTAACAACAGTGATAGTAAATTCTAGGTAAGAATCCACACTAAATACGGGAGAGAGATAAACACAACAAAAAGAGTAATCAAACATCCTACTTTAATGGTAATCCAACTGAAACAAATTTTTCTTTGTTAAGCAAGAGTATTTTAGAATAATCCAACTGAAACAAATAAATTTAGGTGTCAACTTAGTTCTCCAGATTAATTTCCATGGACATTGATTAGTTAAGGTGTTCTTAGAGTTTTTTTGAAGGTAGCAACTATGTTTCCTGTTTCTCACCAAATTCATTAAAGATACTTCTGATGTACTAATTTCCTACTGATAAGATAAAATATATGTATATAATCAAATTAATCATAAGATAATCACAAATTTATCTATTAGATTAAAAAACACACATGTGGTTCGAAACCATCTTTGAGAAGATTGTTTGATGATTTGACATCTCTATGATTAACAGGCCTTCGACATTCAATTTGTTGGTAATTCATAGCTTCTGTGATTCCAACGGCTATTCTGAATATTTTTTCTCTTCTTACTACTGATTTACAGTAAGCTTACCATGTATGTTTTCTTTAAATTTTATTTATTTACTTTCTTTCTTAATTGTGTCTTTCCTATTAATTTTTCTTATTTTTCCTTAGAAGTATCATCAGCATTTAAAAACATTTGTGGAGGATTCAAGGATTGATTTAGCATAGCTAAAGTGTCATGACTAGCTAAGAAAGTTTTATCATCTTATAACACATAACTCTATAACTTACTCGTGACTTTTAAAGCTTACTAGTTTCTGACAACGTGCGTTGCACGTTTATTTTTTACTATTTTTACATAATTTAAAATTTTGCTATCAAATGGAAAATGTTTAAATCAACAATATGAATTTTACCAATTATATTTCATGTATCAACAAAAATAAATAAAAAATGGATTGCGCATTTGGCATCAAATCATCCATATTTTGATTAAGAATTAATTTAAGGAAATGCGGAAGTCATCTACATTTTATTAAAATGATAAAATTTAACATTTAAATTTACTAATTAAATGCTTTTATAACATATTATTTGTGAAGTATTTAACGATTGTTACTCAAAGATTAAATATTGATATCTTCTTCTAGGAATTCACATATCACATCCAAGGATTGGATGGATTTACCAAGGTATAGCAAAGGGTATATTGATGATGTTGAATCATTTCTAAATTTTTCTTACTCTTATATAGATCCTCAAGCAAAGGAAATTCACTGTCCATATGTAAAATGTTGTAATATTCGTTGGACTCGAAGGAATGTAGTGTATGATCATCTTAGATGCTATGGATTCGTTAAAGGCTATACTAGATGGATAAATCACGGGGAATGGGATATCAAGTTGAATGTTGACTATGATATGGATTGCTCGCATGATGATATTGATGGGTTGTTGAATGATCAATTTAGAGATGTTGCACAGGCTGAAGGAGTGTATGATAGGCCAAATGAAGATGCCAAAAAATTCTATAACTTGGTTGAAGAGGCAAATCAAGAATTATATCATGGTTGTACTGGATTCTCTACATTATCATTCACACTTCGTTTATATTTGTTGAAGTGTTTGTATGGATGGAGCAATGAATCATTCACTTCTCTTTTAGAGTTATTAAAAGAAGCGATGCCCGAGCTGTAAGAGCAAAAAATATTCCACATTCTTCAGGATCAGCTCATGATTCGGTTCTTAAAAAGGTATTTTGTATTTCACATTTTCTGTTAATAATCTGAAGTTATTTTACTGTATTGAAACTTTGAAAGTTCAGTCTATATTTTGTTTCTGTCACTTATTGTGTCCTTTTAGATTATATACCTAATTTCGGATTGTAGTTGTGTACTTTTTCCCCTGTTGTTTACTGTTTTGAACTGTAATGGTTGTTGCGAGATATGGTTTTAATTTTGAGATAGTTTTGTTGTATTATCGTGAATGAATTTGTTGTCACTTGTGCTAGTTAAGCTCTGTTATTATGTTGTTTGAGTTTCATCTTGTTTATGTTGGTTCTTGTTGTTGCTGGTTCTTATTGACTTCTTTAAATTGTTTCTCTCTCTTTTTTGCTTGGTTTACCTTTTGATTTGTTGTTGGAAGGAGTCTGAGCAGCTGTTAGTGAATAAAAATCATGTAAGCTAATAATTAAGAGTTTTTGTATGTCCATGCTATGTTAAACTGTCCTATAAGCTCGGGTCATAAATGGTCTTGTTTGAAACGATAAACTTTTTCACCATTTCAAACACAAACTTAGTGTGCTCGTAGTTCTTATGATGAAATTCTTGAGAGGTATGCAGTTTGCTTGTATTATATAACCTTAGTTTTTCATAAAGGCTTGCATGCTTGCACAGCAGTTCCACTTTTATCCAAGTACCGATCGGGCTTATAGCATGTGAAATATCTAGAGCTATACGTTAATTGTGATTATTGTAGCTTTGATGATTATATGTATGTGGCTTTACTTAGCTTGATTTCTATCATTGGTGATTCTCACTTTCTCTTCTTGTAAAGGAAATCTAGAGACAGATTCTTATGTCACCGTTATCCTTTTGTAACATTTATAAATTTTCATGGAAATATGTTTGATATTCTTTTGCTTAACTTCAATGGTAAATTTAAATACAGGAAGGGCACTTACCTTGACAGATCTTCTATCATGGGTATCCTTTATTAATGTGACAGAGAGAATTCTCCAACCAGAATTTGTTTTCCTTCACGGGGAGTTTCTTGTGATTCTTGACTGTCTAAGTTTGGGTTTTTGTACTTTCCACCTAATTTACTACTAAAGCTTTCTATTTTTGGTTTAACAGTATTTGAAATGTAGTTTTTTCGTATAGGCTCATGACATCAACCCTATAGTACTTCACATCTGTTGATGCACTCTTATTGTAACCTTTATTAGAAAAAATAGTTACATTCTGTTAACTTTGAGTATGGTAATGTTGCAAGAGTTTTTCTTGATAACTTGGATTGAGTTACTCATGTTGATTTGAGTGTATTTGCCAATCTTGCAAAACTTGTTAAGCTTTCATGTCTAACAATTTAATTGTTGGGATAATGCCCAACTTGTTAAACATGTAAAGAATCTATATTGCATTTGCAGGTTTCTGAAATTGTTGAGAAAATGACTAACTTGTTAAACTTGTAAAGGCTTTTTGGTTTGTACTAAAACTCGTTTGTGTACTGCATTTGCAGGTTTCTAAAATCATATTTTCCTTGTTCCCCTTTGTTTTTGTTCTTCCTATCAGCCTCCATGTCTTTGCTCAATATCAAAATGTGAATGTCAGATCCTAGTTACTGCTTAGGCAGGAACTGGGAGAGCTAGTCTCTTGAGGTCTTTTTTTTTATGTACAAAATTGGAAAATTTCATTCAACATGCAGATTTTTTATGTACATGCTTAGCTAATTCAACGAGATTAACAAGACAAACAACAGTTTGAACTTCTTCAGTCTCTTCTTTTTTCTGTCTCCGACAGCTGCAGTGCTGTTCTTTGTTAGCTTCTTTTCATCCTGTGTATTATGTTCTGCATGAGATTTCTCGACTATGCGAGTTTTTTCAGCTGTTGGCCTTTTCTCAGTAGGCTTTTTCTCAGCTTTTCGTTCAATCGTGGGAAGAGAAAGGGAAATTTTACAGATGCTCTGAATGGAATTTGAGATGATGTGTGTCTGTTATATCTTTGTGTTTACAATACATGCAGTAATCCATAATTCACATGATTATAAATGTTCTATCTGATTTGCTTATATGTATTGATTTGGGTTGGTTGGTTACAATGAATACTCTCCAATTATGCACTTTCACATTTATTTCACTTACTTATAAATTTAATTTCAATGTGCAGGAAAATGCAGGTAATTGAATTTGAATTGTGGTAGAAGTAAACTCGATCTTTTTTTGTAGTGAACGATGAAGAGTTTTTGTACTATTGTCATATACGTTAGTATGCATTTGGTATTTTGGAATTTATTGATATTAGAGATCTTTAAGCAATTACTTTCTAAGTTTTGGAGTTTTTTAACATGTTTCTTTAAGTTTATTTGAAATATATAGCTTCGATTTAATTCTGTGATCATATATTGAATATGTTCAATTAAATAGTGTTGCTCTAGATGAGATATAAAGTTACACTTTGTAAGTGTTGCTCTATATGAGATATAAAGTTACACTTTATAAGTGTTGCTCTAGATTAGAAATAAAATTACATTTTATAAGTGATGCTCTAGATTAGATATAAAGTTACACTTTATAAGTGTTGCTCTAGATGAGATATGAAATTACACTTTAGAAGTGTTTCTCTAGATGAGATATAAAATTACACTTTATAAGTGTTGCTATATATGAGATATAAAAGGCAACACTTTTGAAGTGTTGCGGTAGATGACCTATAAAAGGCAACACTTTTAAAGTGTGACCAATAAAACCGCAAAGGCAATGCTTTTAAGTGTAGTATAATAAAATATAGATGTTGCTAAGGCATCACAACAAAGCGTGGCCTTATACTTCTTTGGCTACGCTTTATAAGTGTAGCCAAAAGTTGTGACATTTAATAAGGGTTGCCTAATGTCAAAGGTTACGCTTCTTTTGAACACCCCCAAAAAAGTGTTGCCTAAAGTCCAAAAGTGTGGCCTTTTATCAAAGGCCACACTTTTTGCTAGTTTAGGCTACACATTAGTGGGGTGGCCGTAGGCCTAAAATGGTGTAGTGATTTTCTTCATTTTCCCCCTGACTTTTCACTTAAGCCATTTCGAATCCCCCTTACCACATTTTATTATTTAATTTTATTATGAAATATATATGGTGAGGTCTTGGGTTCAATCCCCACTGACCTCAAGCATATAAAAAAATTATTTTAGAACGTGATTGATTTTTTTTTTTTTACAATAAGCTGCCCAAGCACAAATATCCAGAATGTTGGAACCTCTTTGCATTCCATATTCTCAACTTTTAGATCTTAGATTTAGGATAAATTTTAGTATGACATATAGTGAAGCTTTAGGTGCGTTATCATGGTTATTTTTGAGAATTTAATCACCTTTTTGCAGTCCATTTTCTCACCGTCTTTCACGTTAAACATCAAGACATTTTGAGTAGTTTTTAAGGAGATCTTGAGGTACATTTTCAAGATTACTTTCAACCAAGAATTTTCATTTAATTCAAAAACCTTGAACTTATGTGAACATCACATTTTAAACATATTCATACACTTAAAATACAAAAATTTAATCATGCAAAATTTCATGCTCTTAGCCGAGACCAAGTCACAGTACACACGTGCACTCACAAGTCAACATATCACACATTTTCGGAGACATTTTCTTCATTCTTATATAATTCCGAGTAAACATTCAAACATGTATTCTCAAACAGCTCTAAAATCATCAACCAGAAGTTATACCAATCTAACATCATAGAGATCTAGTGCCAGGGACATGAAACGGGGAAAACCCTAGTTTTCGAGTAGATTCATCTGAGCCTTAAGGATTTTTTGGTAAAGGGACCAAGAGGGAACAAAATTCATACCTTAATAACTTTCAAAACATGTTTAATTGTGCCAATTTACCATGAAACCAAGACTCACCACCGAAACTTTAAGCACAATCATGTGAAGAACTTTGTTTTGCTTTATTCTTTTAGACTAAATTTTCTTTTGAGTTTTTTTTTTTTTTTTTTTTTTTTTGCGTTCAAGTTCTTGATGAACTTTATATTTTGTTGTTCTGTTATTTTAGAGAAAAATAAAACATTCAAGTGAGATGAGAGTAGAGAGAAACGGGAGTTTGAGTGGATTGGGATTAGGTGATTTAGGTGTAGACTTAGTCAACTAGAACTCCTCATTATTTATTAATACTAATATTAATATTATTACAATTATTATCTTTTTTTATTAAAAATCTGTTTTTCGCTTAATTATATCAGCCATTTAAATAATAATTAATTTAATTAATTCACTAAATATAATAAAATAATTAAATCATTGTTCCCACCTAGGTTCGAACCTAGGTGGAGCAAGATTTCACTCAAAGGCCAATTTCGGCCCTTTCTCCCCAAAATGCCCCTCCACCAATTAATTAAATAATTAATTAAATATTTAAGATAACTACGATACTACCCTTATCTTGGAAGAAGATCATTTTACCCCTAGACCCTCCAAACTTAAGATTTCCCCTTCTTAAGTATGGTAAAGACTAATCTAGATAAATCTTTATATTCAGGTGCCCTACATGGCTCGACCCAACCTTTCCTAGCTCAACTAACTCAACAAGTTAGTTGTCTTGGATTTTGCAGAGGTTTAGAGGTCTTGTTCTACGCGCATTAATCCAAGTGAACCCGGTCTAATCTAGGCATTCTAGATACGTTAGACATTACTTATCATAGTCATTTTTAGGGTTATTACAAGTGTCCACCCTAAAATCCTCCATTCACATTCATTAGTTTAATTTAGATTCATTCAAAGTGTGCGTGTGAGTACATGTGAGCACACATTTGACATGATAACCATTTTCATAACATTGACTTCTAACATTCTTACACCTTTATTCATCATGTTTCACACAATAACATGATTCACATATACACATTATTCATTCATCATATTGCACACACTAGCATACTTCACAAATACCATTCTTCATTTCAAACACTATGATATGACTGTACTCTACAATCCCGGTAAGGCCAATGTAGTTGCGGATGCCTTGAGTCGTATGTCCTTGGGTAGTGTTGGTCATGAAGAATATGAGAAAAAATAGTCAGTCCGCGATGTGCATAGATTTAACCGGTTGGGAGTTCAAATAGATTATTTTATGGGTGTTCTAATGATCCAATATAGCTCTGATTCCTTCTCAGTTGTTGATGTGAAATCCAAGCAACACCTAGATCCTACCTTGATGGAGTTGAAAGATCATGCACTGGCAAATCCATTGAAGCTTTCTTCCAAGGGGTAGAGGTGATAATTAAATATGAATGTAGGTTGTGTGTTATGGGTGTAGATAACTTGAGAGGACAAATTTTAGTACAAGCCTATGGTTCGCGATATTCCATTTATGCAGGAGCACTGAGATGTATTGCGACTTGTGGGAGACCTATTGGTGGAATAATTTGAAGAGGGATATATCGGGTTTTATGAACAAATTCCCTAATTAACAAGTCAAGGCCAAACATCAAAGAGCAGGAGGGTTGTCTTAGGATATATCAATACCCATCTGCAAGTGGAAAGATGTCAATATGGATATCCTTGTAGGTTTTTGCCCCATAAACGAAGGCAACATGATTAGATTTGGGTTATTGTTTATAAAATGACCAAATCATCCCATTTTATTCCCGTCAAGGCTACAACATATTCGGCGGAGTATTATGCTAGATTGTATCTCAAAAAGATTGCGAGAATGCATGAAGTCCCCTTTACTATCATTTCGTATAGGGGTACTCAATTTACTTCTCTTTTTTAAAAAGCATTGAAAAGCGGACTTGGTACCAAGATGTAACTTAGTACAACATTTCATCCTCAAATGAATGGTTTGGTGGAGAGAACCATCCAAACCCTAGACGCTATGATGAGGGCATGTGTCAATGACTTCAAGGGTAATTGGGATGACTATGTATCATTGATTGAATTTGACTACAATAATAACTATCACTCAAGTATTTCTATGGATCCATCTCCAATCAGGTGGTTTGAAGTAGGTGAGTTTTCTCTAATAGGTTCCGAAGAAGTGTAGGAGGTCGTTGAGAAAGTATGACTCATAAGAGATAGATTAAGATGGCCTGAAGTCGGCAAATATCTTATGACACAACACAAGGAGGGACCTTGAGTTTATAGTAGGTCGCTTTTTATATTTGAAGATATCGCTCATATTATGGGTGATAAGGTTTGAAAAATGGGAAACTTAGTCCCCGATATTTGGAGCCATATGATATGTTGAAACATGTTGTTAGTGTTTCCTATGAGTTGAAATTGCCAATTGACTTTGCTCCTGTGCATCCAGTGTTCCATGTATCAATGCTCAAAAAGTGCATACGCGATCCGGTGTCAATCCTTCCTCTAGATGGCTGAGGAGTTGATACTAGCCTTTCTTATGAAGAGGTCCCGATTGAGATTATTGTCGGGCAAAAAAGAAATATGGAATAAGTATGTAGCCTCCGCAATGGTCTTTGGAAGAACCACTAGCGGAAATGCTATTTGGGAGGCGAAGGCCAATATGATATCCCAATATCCTCACCTTTTTCATTCCTCTTCTTGTCAAAGTCTAGGTTAGTAATCCCTCCTAGTCTTTTTCTATATAGGGTCATAAGTGTATATGAACTTTCATGATTTTCCTTAAGTATGCATGTTCTTGTGAGAAATCATGTTTCATATGAGTCTTGAATTTACATGGATTATATGGTCTTCATGTTTGATGACACTTATATGTTGATTGCTATTTTTTATCTAGTGTGATATTTTAAAAGAAAAATCTCAAGTGTGAGTTCATAAAATGATGTATAGGCTCCTTGTTGAACATATTGAGTTATATGAGAAGGAGCAGGAAATTTCTCCTTGCATAATGTGAAGTGACAAAATACGTGTCTATTTGGTGGTTGATATAGTTTCTACCTTATTGTGATCCGTTGTTGTGTTTAAGAATGGAGTTGATGTTTTCTCCTTTTCTATTTAATTATCATTATACATCATGTGTTTGTTGGACTAGTAGTCTTCAGTCATAATTCTAATAGGATGTTTAAAGTGTCATTCGATGATGAATGTTCCCCAAGGGGGAGTATTGTTACACCTTAGAAATCAAAAGACTTAATATGGGAATTTGAATGAAGTTTAATGACTTACAATAAAAGGTTAATATGATATTTCAAGACCTATCCTAACATAACTAACTTAGTTTTGAAGTGTTAGTGCATAAGCGTCAAGAAATGACCATGACGTACAGAAACTAGTGAAAGTGATCTAGTGTGACCTTATGTCTTGTATAGGGTTTGAAGAGTTGTATGAGGACTAAAGCTTGAAAGAATACTTTGATTACATATTACTACGTGTTTAGGGTCAAAACCTTTAGGTACAAATTCCCAAGCACCACCTAAGGGTCTTTGAGAAGGACCCAACCTTCGGTTCTAGAAGCTTTAAAAAAAAGCATACTCTACGAGGATAAAGCCATAATCCGTACAATAACTCACGCCCCATAAATGGGTTTAGTTATTTAATACTTAGACTTACCCAGAAACACCCTAAAATGGACCATCAGCCACAAACCACAAACGTGCAGTACGGTTTGTGGACCAACACACTCTCCGTAGAAGAGTCACATGAGTTGAGACTTAGTCTCCTCATGAAGACCCTTTGATAAACCCCTCAGTCCCAATTGACGAGTGAACAACATGGTCCATGGATCAGTCCACGCCCCATGGACGGGGACTCGTAGATAGCTCATGGGCTCACTGTCTCCACACGGCTAGGGAAAAGGTAGTTGTGTAATTATCTAATTAATTAGATAGCTCTTAAAAATGGTTACAATTAGTAATTTTAGATATATTAATGTATTACAAGTAATAAAAAAATTCTTCCACTTTATTACTTCAAAACCCAAAGGCTCTCACTTCTCACTAGATTCTCTTACTACACAAAGACTCCATTGAAGAAGAAGGTCAAAGCTGCAAGTCTCAAGAACAAGACTTTTCTCCATTAATCCTTAAGCATTGACAAGGTATGGGGACTCGTAACTTTTGGTACTCCTTTACCCAACAGGTTCCTTTAAAATCTATTTCAATGTTGGACTCTTCACTCTTGGTACTCCTTTCCCCAACACGTTCCTTTAAAATCTATTTCAATGTTCTTCCAATTTTCTAGATTTCACTCAATTTGGTGGGTCACCTTTAAACTTGAATTATTTGGTCTTGAATTCATTAATAATAATTGATTATGAATGTTTTATTAATGAGTTGATGTATTATATTAGGTTTTTTTTACCTAATTCCCTAAAGACCCATGAATGTTACTCTTCTTTTAATTCTAGCTCTTGAATTATGTTCATTAATGATTTTAGGTGATGTAATTGAGTATGTTCTTGTATAATTAACTATTGTATGATGATGATAATAAATTTTATGGATGAATATCATGGATTTGGGATGAAGTCTTGAAGGGGTATCTTGAAGGCCATTGGTAAGACCTTCAAGGCTATGAATATTCTATTGTAGTATTGGGGTTTATCTTTGGTAATGCGAATTACTTGAAGTATGAAGGATGAATTTATGAATGTTACATAATGATATGAATGTGATGATTGTGAGATGACTGTGGGTGTCTTACTATGGGGAATGGAAGGTAGTTTCTATACACATTCTATGACATGTTATGAAGTAGTGTTCTCAAATGATGTTGGGTTTATGATGAAATACTTTCTCATCCTAGAACCTATGAGATATGTACATGTTCTATGATGGGTTAAAATCCTAAGACCTATACAAGGAATTGATTTTTAATAAAGACTTAAAAGACTCTTCAAAAGGGGAATTTATCTTAGCACCAAATGAACTTTACAATAAGAGGTGTTCTTTCACGAAGGAAGAAAGGTTCACCCCATGATATCATGAGGTGGAAACTACAACACTAAGTAGAATAAAGAGAGATTATATGAACAACCTCCTAGTTCCTTAAATTTGTGCCCTCATAGGAACCTTAGCTAGTGAATCCACTTAGATGCTATATGTATGTTTCTGTCTTACCTTGGCAAGTAGGACACCATCCTTTCGGTGTGAGGGGTTAACACTGAATTCCATGTAGCTCACATGGACTATGTCAATTATGGCAAAGTTTCAGAATGTTAATGTTAATGAATTAATGTAAGAAGATGAACACTAACTAAGACTATGTAATAGGTGTTACTTAGTGTAGGTAAGGGTATGAGACTTTACAAATACATTACACAAGTAGATCTTGAGAGGAGTTATGTATATATGTTATAATGTTTTGCATGATGATGGTCTCATATGATATTCATGATGATGGCTTTAGTTTATATACATAATGTTGGTCTCACTTGGTATGTATGTTGTTGACTATACTTGTTATGATGATGTATGAGATAAATGAAAATGTTTGTGTTCTCCTTGCTTGTTTTCTTGGTGTGTGTGGGCTTATGAAGTTTCACATACTCATTGCACTAGTATACTTGGATTGGAATTTGGAGTAAGGTCTTGTGATGTTTTAATGAAATTCACTTTAACTATGAAATGTTGACTATGGTTTTATCATGATGCTACTTATGGTATGACCTTGTATATTGTTCTTGAAATGTGCTCAAAGGCTTTTAAAGTAAATATATCATGCTTATAATCAAAATTTGTCGTTGTGCATGTTTTCAAATGTTTTACTTATGTATGTTTCCATACTTAATACATGTGGTTTGTATTAACCCCATATATCTTACTTTCTACACAAGTGTATGTTCGGGTCGTTGAGGTGATTCTAGTCCTTTCTTGAAGAAACTTGGATTGTATTCCAAATTTGGTGACTCCTCAAGTCCAAGGATGGAGATGTTTGATTATTATTCTAGTACCACTTTCCTTATGTAGAGACTATGTCGTGTTCGTATTATAAGACTAGTATTTGATCTAAGGACTATGTCCTAATTTTCGTACTATTATGTCTTGATGGAAATGTGAACCAAATTAGTTTCAATTTTGATATATGAAGTAAAGTTGAACTTCAAATGAAAAGTTTTATATTTCCATTATTATTCTATCGAATATGCAATGATGAATGATAAGAGATTGTCTAAGACCATTCGAGGTCAACGACGCTTGTTACAACTAGGAGGTGCTCTCTGGACGTGACAATACCACTTGCCTAAGGTATCACTAAAACTCTTAGCTTAAGTGGATCCATTTGTTAAATATCTATGTGAGCACGTAGTTATGGAATAATGGTATTGTTACTAGGAATTCAACCTTTACTAGCGTGAGGGCTTCCATCCCAAGAGATTTTACCTAGAAGCCCGGCCTCTACTATCATGAGGACTTCCATCTCATATTACTATCCATTAGGGGATAAGCATAACCTGCATTGA